>JAMPIV010015241.1:0-411706 GCA_024509875.1 Oreohelix idahoensis
GATATTTTGGTACATTTTAAGACAAGCAATTACAAATCTCTTCATGTAGAGTTAAACATTTGCACTAGAGCCGGATCAAAGTCAAATAGCACTGAATTGACATTTTTAGTGCCGTAAAGACGTATCTGTGCTTTGAGCTGATGAGCTGTTGCGTTATGGGTGTGGACTCTCTTGTCGGCTAAAACCCCTTGCTAACTGTATCAGCCGATGCATATCGGGACAACTGTTATTGCCTTGCCTTGACAATATGCTTCGATCACCAACTTCTGACCAACAAGACTGTGAAACAATAAAAACGTAACCGTAATAAAATTAACTATACCGGGTCTGAGATTATTTGAATTTGTCTGTGATTACCCCTGTCAAGTTTAGTGCGTATTACTTGTAGCAGTTTTACCCATAATGTGTACCGTCTAATTTAAACATTAAAAAGAAAACTCTGCATTTCTGGCGCAATAAAAAGTTTCGCACAACAGCTTATATAGCTGTTCACTATTGTCAATTCCCCCCTCCTTTTCCTCTCCATCTTTCCCTCATCCTATCCCCCTTTTATTATTATATATATATATACTATATATCTTAATGATATATATAATATATAATAAAAAATTAACTTACAATACATACATACAAACACTACAACCATACATTCATACATTCCAACATAACATTATAACATACATACGTACAGTACATTACATCCCATACAACCTACATACATACATACATACCTCCATACATACATACATACATACATTATATATCTATATTGGCCGTTTCTATAGTTGTTTCTTCCTGAAGAGCTTTCAGAACGTGTACTTCTGCGAAAAATCTTAACTGGTTAATGCACAAGATAAATAACTAGTGTTTTAGAATGTGCTATGTCCAAAGCTACAAATTTGATTTTATAGCTACGCAGCACTTTCGCCTGGTGCACATGAACTCTTAGGGCAGTAGTTAGAGCGAGTGCTGGAATAGTATATGTACTCTATTATTATCCTGTTTCTGTGAGATGGTAAGGGGTGTTCTCTGGTATCTTCATGTCTGCCTACAAACAAGATATGTTCATCATTCCCTGAATGTGATGCAGTACTGTAATTCTTTTTTTTACAACAGCCCTCTTCTTCTCATTTTCTAAATTATTGTGTGTTTGGTCATTTTCTGTAGGTATTTTATTGAGTTTTTTGATGAAGGTTTAGTTTTAAACTCGCACCCATTTTCTTTTCTTTTAATTTGCGATCACGATGGTCTCATTTTGTTAAAATAATCGCGATCACGTAGTCCTAGTTTCTTGTTAAAAAAAATATACCGCTCGTCAGCCCGTAACACGAATTAAGAGGGGGCAAGTTTATCGGGGGAGGGGGGGGGTCAAAACGAATCCTACCCATTCGACGCGGCTGCGGATCACACCCACCCGTGCATCAACCGGTCCTACGATCCCTATCAACAAAACTACTTACTGTCTATAGACCACACTCCTCTCCGCACACCAATTTACCGTATGGCATAACCCAATTGACTACCTCCCCACACGTCACATCCACGTTCCTGCCCGTCTGGACCCTAGGTGATTAACTAGAATAATCCCCCCGCCTGGGTCTTTTAACCGATCCTCTTTTGTCTGTATGAGATTGTCTTAACGTACCTATCTGTGAATCTTAAACATTTATCGATCTGTATTCATTCGCGAAAGAAACCGTGATAAACTGGTATGTTCCTAATTACCTATATCCATATGCCTTAATATGTAGTGTGTGGGGTTTTCTTAAATGGATATTCGAATGTCCGTGATTAAGAACTTCGATTGTGTACTAGTCCGATCGGGAAGTCTTAACTAATAATTTTATAAATACGAGATATTAGTGCCCTGGACAGAAAAAAAGTACCATCAGTGAATTTTCACTTCGCCTCACATTTAGTATAACGAAAGCCAGGCCCTGGACTTTGGCTCCTACATATCCATCTGGTACTTGTGCAGATATACGAAGTCTGAAAATTTAATATTTTTTCGTGATTCATCCTATAGAAAAGGCGACGATACAGTAATTGCTGGAACAAAATATTAGATGGAATCAGGTCCCTGGAAAAAGGGGAATGGGTCGACCTAAGAACGTACGGTAGGCCCCATCACATCACAGTGAGATCTGAACTGTGTATCTTTGGCTGATATCAGGATCTACATTGCCCAGACACATCTACACCAATCTTGATGCGTTCCCAGGCATTAAGCATCTGTAATATACAACGTAGCTGGGAAAAAGAGAAATACGTCACATAAGATGATGTTCCCATTCCAGTTACTAACTTTAGTCGAAAGCAGAAAGTGGTTATTGATGGTAATTGAATGATGGTTGATATAACAAGAGAGACATGTATACGCCGGTGTGTCGCTGTATGAAGGCTCCATTGCTAGAAAATGTAGCTGTTAAATTTACCAGAAGGCCATACTTAGCCTACCAGACTCTCAAAACGACCTCACCCTACCTATCTAGTTTATCTAATGAATAGTGGCTACGTATAACAATCAAGTGTACTTGCCTGTAAAAGTATATGTATAGAACATACTACAAACACACAGATATAAATAATAAAAACTATTATCAATACAAAATTATTAGAACACAATGAACTAAAAACAGCATGTGAAGTCCCAAAAAAAACTGCCCTAACCACCTATTAACCAATAAAAAAATAATAACAGAGCCCCCCGTATTAACATATCGTCCCTCCCCTCACAGTCACCTCAAAAAACCCAAACTTCTCACGCCACTACTACTTCCATCCACCCAGCCCAGCAACCGACCCCTGGATAGTACCGAGTACAAACTTTACCAATAAATACCCTCTTATACGAAACAAAAACAAAACACTAAGCATCATAACACGCACCCCCACAATAATACAAAACCACCCTCAACCAAAATAAATAAACAAAACCCTACTTTACTCCCCTCATCCCATCTCATATGCATAATTTGTTGGCTAGACCTCCCTCCCAGACCCAAAGGCCATAGCCAGCAATTGTTCCATTTAAGAAGTAAGGAAATGTGGGATGTTTTAGTATAAATTCACTTTGGGTGGCCTATGTTCTATGAAAGTTGGTTAAATCCAGCGACCAGCCTGGCTTACGTAACTTTTGAAAGGAGTAAGTTTCTGGTGCTGGAATCTGGTGGCCGTGTGCCCCACCTCCTCCGTGCTTAGGGTGCAAATATATTCGTGGTTGGTCCACCACCTCGCTCCGGTGCTTTGGGGCAATACAAGTCCTGTTCTGTCCGAGTAGTGCGAACACTTGCACCCCCCCGGATGTCCTCCCGATACTGTCAATATTTACCCAGCATTTTGACACCGTGACCCTATTTTGGTGTCCAACATAAAAAACTCACAGCATCTGGAAATAAAAGTATTTGGTTATTAAGAGTTAACACCACCTTACCTAGAAGGGGAGCCACTTTCTACACGTAACAAATTTACAGATCAACCACACCATTTAGAGGACATGGGTCATATCTCCTCTGACCATTACAGACACTATGCTTACCAAGTTTTTGGTTTACACATAGGATAATTTCCACACCAGACAACATTAAACCGAAATATGTTTATTAGCTTCTTGCCATAGGATGAATAGATTAGGTATTGAAATGTTTCCAATGATCTCAACACTATGATCGTGTCCCTTCGCTAATCCTTGCTGGAGTGTTTATATAGTATTGTTTTGTCCCTAGGACCCCTGGAAACCTAAGGGCGGGTGGTTGTCCTAGAGCCAAATCCTTGACTTGTCTAGTAAGGCTAGGACTTACGATATGGCATGTATCAAATCACACGAAACATTAAACAATAGTTTAAAAAAATTCAAAGAAATGATTTACATCACAATTTACCCAATAATCAATCAAATCCTTAACAAGATTTATGAATAAAGAAACACAGAAATTGCTAGCAAAACTGAGTGCTGAGTGCTTAGGCTATATTGTAATGCGCGTCTTCCCTGAAACTTATTATTTTCAATATACTATACTTACTTAATCATTGGAAAGTCACCACAATACTTTAAAAATTTAAACTGCTGTGTCTAATCCACTGGACAACTGTATTGAGGGAATTGGCAAAAAAAAAACGTCAAAAAAGCGCGTTTCTGCGATAATCATGACTTCTGTATCACCATAAAGTATCATAGGCCACATCACTAGCCCTAGAGATTATTATATTCTAAGTATTCAATATCATTCAAGTTCCTTTCTTTACAACTACTAATAGTCAATTACAGTGTCATGCTATACATTCAGCATCACAGTCAAGTATGGTGATGTTTTAAATAATGTTAGTCTCCGTCACAATAAAACACTCTACGCAAAATCACAAAAACATCACTAAACTGAGCGCTTTCCTTGACCTGCACACACCAATCCAAAAGAACCCCCCCCCCTGAACCATTTTATGCCTGAAAAAAGTTCCCCCCCAGCCACCTAGCCCCTACCAATGTCCCCAAAATTAAAAGCCCCCTAACATTCTAACTCCCACCTGAACTACTGGCAGCCCCTCAATGTACCCCATTTTTGTGCAAATAAAAACCATGTTTGATTCAACGCAAGTTATTGGCCCATGATGATACAACAAACAGTCACCCTGTCCATTCTTGTCCCATCATTACCATTTAAAGCATCCACCACCCCCGGCCCCTCCCCTACTTACAAGCCCCCTATTTCAACTGCTCAGACCATGGGCCATCCGGCCAGCTAATTTTTGATATTTCCTAACATTAATATTAAGAAAAAGTTCACCTTTAGGTCTTTTTAAAATTTTGTAATACTTTCACAGCATACTGCGTTTAAGCGTAGATATTCAACCATGCCATAAGGCATAATGGTAAATCTGCAAAATCCCCCGTCCAATAAAGGACTGTGGCGTTTATTTGATCTTCCAAGGTCCCGGCTGTCGCTGTTATCCCTTACTTTAGTGTGAAAAACGTGGTGTACTCTTTGGTCACATGAAATTTAGGTTTCCGATCGCCCCGCTCCCTCCGCCCGCCCCCCCCACCCCGTTAAACCCAATTGACCTGCATCCATTAGCCTTCGCTAGGTCTACCAAGCAACGCGTTCGAACATAAAAAAAGATTCAATTATATCCGCCGTTGGTACAGTACCCCGTTCCAAATGGTAACACCTCATTTTTGAGTTTAGAAGTCAAACCAAGTCCTACTGTTATATGGAAGGGTCTAATTCCGCCCCCGTCGGCGTGGGCGAACTATTCATATCCTTCATAACACACCCTTACCAGTATCATTGGTATTTTTTTATCCCTTAACAGATTTCATAATCCCTTTGGAGATACGTTTAATTACACCCTTGATTAATCCTTCGTATCATATTTAATTTTATATGACATGCACTCTACGCCCCACGTTGCCTACAATGCTCCCCACGGCACACATAGACACCTCCCCAAAAACTGCAGTTGATACACAAAAGCCAAAGTATCGAAATCGTCCACACTCCGAACTCCACGTCAGCTGCCATCAAAAACCTCTACGCATTTTGATACACGATGTGGTGAACTCGACGCTAACTGCAGTGAAAATATACTGCTTAACCGGACATTCAATTTGGGCCTGTGGATACATATTGGCTATACTAAAACTGATAAGGTTGAAGCAATAAAGGACCAAAGCACCTCAGCAATCCTCCCCCATTTCATTTTCCCTGCATAGCACTGAATAAAGAAAAACGGAAACTGAAGATCCGTCACACGCCCAACATATTACCTAGACTTAGACAAACTTTTTACCATCTTCAGCCTCCAGATATTTAACGCTCAATCCCATTCAAATATTAGTCTAGCACAATAAAAAAAAATAACCCCCACCTTGATCCCCCCGCAAATTTTACGATCCCCCATTTTACGAACCATCGATCAGTTAATCACTTACCGGCTCAAGTTTCCAACTAATAAATCAAAAAACATCATCCTAATGGTAAAACAAAAAAAAAAAAAAAAAGAACTTATTAAGATCTATCAAGCCTACCTGTCCCCCAAACAATAAGTTAACCCTAAAGAGGGTCCACTATAGCCCCACCTAACCAAAAACTTACCTTACCATCCCTACTAGGGCACCTGATCGCTTATCCCCCTTAAACCAACAAAGTCCAACACCTAACACGCACCCGAAAACTCCCTACACCGCAGTCTACAGTGATAATAAGTCCCCTTCCGTCTACCCAAGGTGAGTTTTTTCCTATTGAATAAATTGGAAACCCTCCCCCGCCAGCGCTACTTCACCTTGTGCACCATACCCCCCGTTCCACAACCCCCTATTATGACCCGACTTCGTCCCCCTCAGAGTTCCCCACTCCTTTCCAAAAATAACTTGCCCCCAGAACCTACACAAACAATCCTCCAAACAATACACCTATTCCCACACCCCCTTTTAAAATCATATACAACAACATCCAGCCACATACCCATTGGACCTATGTGCGCACTACATAACTTACCATTTGACGAACCCGGACCGGATACTGCTCGCGGCGCAGTCGTGCAACCACACATTCTATCATGTGAACCGGGCACACTACACAACACTCTTGCAAAGTCAAAAACTTCTCGAACATGAGCTAACACACATCTGACACCTAAGATCACTACGCCGACACGTCTCACCCTCAGTCCTGTCGGACATGCTAAACAAAAGATATCCCCACCCCTATTACTTGCCCAGCCATTTCCAAAAAACCAACAAGGAGAAAAAAAGTTTACGTGAAGTTCATTGCAATCTTATCTTTTTATTGATGTAGAGGCGCCCCCCCACCATCCTACCGATCAGTTATTCTTCTCGCAAACTTTTTACACCTTTAATCTACTTGTCCCAAAGTCTACAAATCCCCACCGCTCATCACATATCTACCAATCCCCACCCACATACACACTCAACCTATAAATCCACTCACCACCATCAGCACACTTCGCCTACAAATCACAATCAACCTAACCCTTGTATTGAAAGCTTTACACCCTAAACAACTAATTATCCCTAAATAGCGCCATAGCGCGCGTGATTGTACACACCTACCCTAACGCCACTATCCCCCACAAATTTTTAAATCAAGGTTATCACTGTCAGCAAACATATCATATAAACGCGCTTCAGATTACTTCATATCTTATTCCCATTAAAACATCCATTTAATCCACTCTTACACCACTTTTTATAAAATTCTTATTAATTACTAAAAAAACTACCTATTATACATCACTCAAAAAAAAACACACCTCAAACTAAATAATCCAACAACTCCTACACATTCAATAGCCAAATACAACCCAATCTCTCCGCTGATCACACACCAATGTGGTCTTCAACCCCGAGTCCATAGCCTCGGTATCTCAAAACCCCCACCTCCCAAGGGGCGGCAGTGGGGGAGAAATACACGGGGGGGGGGGGGGGGGGGGGGGGGGGGGGGGGGTGCGGAAGCATGCCCCCACCGACCCAGAAGTAGCTAAAAAACTCATTCCAAATTCTCGCAACAACAAAAACCAACAACAAACAATCCCTCGATCTCTCACCCACACCCCAAACCTCCTGCTGTAAATACCGCCAGTCTTTCTTGTTCTGGTAGACTAATCAGGGGAATACTCCACTAATACCAGACACCACCCTATGCAGACCCACCACAAAAACTCGAAACCGCTTGCGCGTCGAGAACCACTGCCACATCTCCCACCCACCTTCGCCCTCAACAAAACGGACACTTAGAACTAAAGATGATTCACTGTGCGGAAATAAAGCCGTTCCTTGCAACAAATCATCTATATTCTTTTGCCTTTTCAATGCCTTCTCCTCCTTCGCTGAACGGAATAGACAAAACTCTACATTACAGATTGGTCTTGGATGATCCTTCTACGCAGTATTCAATCCAAAATATGGCACTATACAAACAGTAGCTCAGGTTTATACGTCCACCTAAAACCATCTCCCATAAGTTCCCCAGAACCTAGTTTGAACTACACTCGTGACCCCCTGCAAAGTTTTATATTTCACTACCTAACGTTAACTATTAACCACTTGCTGCAGCCTGTTATACAACATTTAGAAAAGATCTATTGCATCGTAGAACCACTGTTATGGTACACACACCAATTGGCAATAAACCATACTACCTAGTATCTATCAATTATGAGCCACCCAAAAAGTGTCCGGAACTCAGTCCTGGGAACTTCCACTTAATATGATCATTCATCAATCAACTTTTGACTCCAACACTGTTCTTACTATCTACACACTATAATACCCCCATTATTGATCTTTTTTAAAAGTTTGATACTGACACACCTATCTTCTGATGGATCGACGGTTATAATAAGGCACCGTAAAGCGCAACTAATCTTTATTAGATTTATTTAGCTACCGAATAGTAGATACGCAGCACTGATCTTCCACTCGCTAGTTCTCTTCGTCATTTTTGCCTTCCTATAAAAATATGGCTGCATGTCCCTTCCTTGGCTCCTATTCCATCAAATTATCATTTTGCCAGTTTTATCATAATCCAGCGTTTCAACATCGCTGGATTCAGTTTCGACTTCACAGTATTACTTAAGGAATGAGGTAACAGTCCCTCTTTCCTAGCTTGTATCTCATGATAACTGTACCCCTAGGTCCCTTAATAAAGTTACATCTGGATCTTTAATTTATCCAGAACTTATTTTTCCATAGGAACCCATCGGGTCCCGTCCATTAGTGAAGCTCAATATTGATGACAATTTCTTTCCGATAGAATAC
This sequence comes from Oreohelix idahoensis, assembly GCA_024509875.1. Taxonomy (NCBI): domain Eukaryota; kingdom Metazoa; phylum Mollusca; class Gastropoda; order Stylommatophora; family Oreohelicidae; genus Oreohelix; species Oreohelix idahoensis. The sequence goes on from JAMPIV010015241.1 coordinate 8,774, forward strand.
ATCACTCGGACAAATCGTCAGCTAAGACACCACATCTTAAAAATTTTCATTCTGGTTTTTGTCCTTCTCCCACTTGAGATTGTCTTATGGGAGATGATCTTCGCTCTCTTTTCACTGTTCTTCCAGTTTATAGTATAAGACCTGACCGAGGGATTGTCATCCTAGTCCTGGTAAAAATTACTCTCTTTGTACTCGTCCGCATAGTTGGCCATGTTAATCCATTCAAGTGAAGACTGTGTGTTGAAAAGGTGGCTTCCCATTTCCACTTTGTCTACCCGAGTGATAAATTAGTTTTTCCATTTCAATGCCTAAAGTTTGCCCCGTGGCGTTGTCTAGGTCCCTGCACATATTTTCCCTTTGTGGGTGTTCCCCGTCATGAAATACGCCACATGGCATACTCACAAAATTTTTCAACATCGACATTTACGGAGTCGGGCCAATAGTTAATTTTCGAGCAATCATTTGGCAGAATGGTACCCCAAGACCTTTCTCATGGTCACCATCTTTTCCAACATGTAAGCTCCTTATTAAGTTTGCCCTATATATCTTGGGAAGAACTAACTGTCCGTGACCAGTGGATCTAGTTCCTGTCTTCCTGTATAATAGTTTGTTCTTCATGAAATATTCCCCCTTGCTCGGAGGTGTGTGGCATTTGGGCAATTTTTTAAAACAGGGCTTGAGTGTCCTATCCTCAGCCTGCGCCTTCCTCATCTCCTCTGGATGAGCATTTATAGGTTCACCTTCTTCCTCCTTCTTCTGTGACCTGGTCTGCACTGTCTCCATGATCACAGGTTTCTCGGGATTCCCCAAGAAGACGTATCTACACCCCAATATCAGAGGGTAGATTGGTTCATCTATCACTGCTGCTCTGATTTCTCCTTCCACATAGCGAGTTTTCACCGTTATCCTTGCGATGGGAAGTGTCATGAGTGGTATGTCCTTAGTCGCCCCTTGTATTTCCACTGTTTCTGTGGTATACTGACTTGGGTCCACTAGGCTAGACTTCACAACTGAATCATAATCCAAACCTGTATCATAAAGGCACCTTATGGTGACCCCATTACAAATAACATCCTCACAAACTGGGGGGTGATAAGGTTCCTGTTTTCCATTAGGATTAACCTTTAATCTTTGCGTCCCCGACTTCATTGCAGCAATGTTTGAAGGTTTCCTTCTACAAAATTCGGTGTTATGGTTATCTTTCTTGCACCATTTACACCATCTTTTTCCTTGGTTCAACGGTTTTCTTTCATTGAACTTTTGGTCATTGAACTGTGAGTTTCTGTCGCGATAGTCATTTCTTGGCCGCTCAAAGTTTGTCCTACCTTTATTTCCCTGCTCTCTAGTATCAAATTTAATAAATTGCTGTGGAGCTTTAAAATTGTCTATGTGCTTCTTTTTAGCACCACTTACCTCTGCCTGGGCTGCCTGATACCTCTCAGCAACATTTAAAATTTCCCCCAACTTCTCTGCACCTTGTTCCATGAGAAATTTTCTCATGTCTGGAGCCATGGACTCTCTCAATTGCTCAATCATGATCATTTCTTTAAGATCTTGGGTCTTCCCCAGAGCCGTCCATTTCTCCAAATAAGTTTCTAGTCTAGCAGAGAATTGGTGGTATGTCTCCCCAGACAACAGTTTGGCATTTCTAAATTTCTTACGATAAAATTCACCATTCTTCTCGTACCTTAATAACAAAGCCTGCTTTAACATGTCATAATTGTCTTGGTCTTCCCTGTTCATTTTAGCAAATACTTCATAAGAAGTACCCCTCAATCCCTGTGATAGCTTTAAACTCCACCTCTCTCTCTCTAACCCATATGTAGTAGCTAATAACTCAAAACGTCCTAGGTACCCCTTTATGTCATCGTCTTTTTCAACAAAATGGTCTAAATGAAACCCCATAGCTGAGTTTGAGGCTCCCAGACTGGGCGTAGCATCTGAGGCAAAAGGGCTGGCACCATTTTCAGGAGCCTGGCCTTGTAATTCCAGCTCCCTTAGTCGTAATTCATGCTCCCTTTGCAACCTTCTATCTTCTGCCTCCCTTTCGGCCTTTTTATCTTCTGCCTCCCTTTGCTGTCGTTTGTCTTCTGCCTCAATCTGCAGCCTCTTAATTTCTCTATCCGCCTCAATTTGTAACCTACTCGTTCTCCCTTCAGCTACCGTTTCTCTCACACTTCTCTTTCCAATATAGTTTAATCACATTCAGTCCGTTACGTATTGAAATTAAATCCCTGACCATCCATCTCCCCATCGTCCTTTGCGGTGAGCACATGCACAGCAGCTGATCTAAATTTTTGCCAGCGTCCGCCATACTTTCTAAACAAATCTAGCAATAAGCAAAGTAAAATATACCAATCGACTAAAAGGTAAGATTAAGCAAAGTAACTTCTAGACTACGGTATAAAACGATAGCCCTCGAAATTAACTAAATTAACTAACACGCTTTATTGGCTGTGAAGATTCACGCAACTTCTGAATTGCCACTTTTAATTTAAAGGACACTTTTTTAATTTTAAGGAATTTTACAATTTTGTTTCCCCTAATTTTATAGTTCTCCCACCAGAAATTCCTTAATTTACTGTTTATGCCTAATTATCCCTGGACAAGACGCCAATGTATGTAGTGGGTTTGATGGTATTGTATGATGGATGTGATACTACAAGTGATTGTGATGTGATGAGGACCAGCTGTGAAAGGCTCCTGAGATAAAAATGTACCCTGTGAATTGTCCAGAAGCCTTTCTTGCTAACCACTACGACCTCACACTGTACCTTCTTTTTTTCTAATGAATGTGTAGCTACGTTAAATGTGTCTTAGGTACTGTATGTAATGTATTGTGGGGTTATACGTTTATAAATATCACCCACAGATATTTGAAGGAATAATAATAACATTATTTAATACAAATGTTTACAACACAATGAAAACTAAACTCAGCTGTGTAATAAATTTTTTAGATAGTAAATTTTTTTACATTTATTTTGTTCTGACCAATTTTTTAATGTTTGTACCAGAACATATGAAAGATTATTAGAATTTTATAGAGTGAATGGCAATGAATTGTAAATTACATCATAAATAAAAATAGTTTGTACATATACCATATTTAAGATTAGCTTAGTATTTTTTTTTAAAATGTTCTATTAGTCAGTCTACACTGGGAGAAAGATGAATAGTTTTGTGCTGTTGGGGTGGCTTCACATCACGATCAACCTGTCTATTATTGACTATACAGTGTCCAAAAATGTCGGGGAAGTTTTATGGAATTTTTATTAGTAGTAATTCACTAAAGGGTGTTTGTCTATGAAGTTGGTGTCCAGCAGACCAGGCTCACTACATAACGTGGTACTTTGAAGAAGTCAAAAGCTCTGGTGCTGGAAATCTATGGTGGTCCCACCTCTGCCGTGGCTGGGCGGGCAATATAAATGTCAGGTCTCTGGGGGCAACAGCAAGGCAGTTACTGCACAGATACACTGCACGAGTCCTACTGTCAATTATCTACCACAGCTGATTTGATAACACCTGCCTTTTGGTGTCAACAAAAAAACTCACAGCTCTGAAATAAAAGTATTGGCCATTTAGGTTCAAAACCTATTCCTAAGAGCCACTTCATACACAAACACTTTACACAATAACCACAATCATTAGACAGGGTCAGATCTCTCTGACCAATACAACACACATCTTACCAAGTTGGTTTTCCCATAGGAAAGAAGTTCCTCCCAGACTATACATATCAGAAATATGTTTATTAGTTTTCTTGCCCTAGGGAAGTGATAATAGGTAATATGTTTCCACATGATCTCAACACTTGATCTGTCCTTCCTAATCATTGCTGGAGTTTATATATAAGATTGTTTGTCCCTAGACCCTGAACTAGGGCGGGGGGTCTAGAGCAAATCCTTACTTGTTTGTAAGGCTAGATTTCGATATGGCAGTATCAAATCACTCGAAACATTAAACAATATTCAAAATATACAAAGAAAATAATTTCAATCTTACCAGATTATGAATAAAAGAACACAGAAATGCTAGCAAAACTCAGCTGAGCTGCTGGCTATAGTATGGGCGTCCCTGAACTTTATTTCAATTTATTTCATTTGGAAATCACCACACTTTGAAATTTACTGTGTCTATCACACTGGACAACTATAATTGAAGGAATGGCCCCCAAATGCTCGTCTGAGCGCGATAATCTAATGATTGTCTGTGGCCAATCAATGCCTTGGTTTTTTTTTAAATTCAAATTTCCTACACCAAAGTCATTTCAGTCATGCTTCAGTCAAGTATGGATTTTTATCTGTTAGTCCGTCCGTCTCTACTTGCGTTTTCACAAAACGTACTTGTACGATATTTTTTGAACCAACCTATTCCTCATCCCCTCTACAAATTTTTTGCCTGAAAAGTTTATTTTTAGCCACAGCTCCCACCAATGTCCCTTCTCATTTCATTCTAACTAGATTTGAACACTTGCGTCTCAAGGTCGCGTCTTTTTTGTGCAAATAGTGATATGTTAGATTCAATGCAGTCTTTCGCTGATGTGAACAACACTGTCTTTTGTCATTATCTTCATTATTAGCTATCCGTCTGTATAAATAAAAGCATATTATTTCACTGCTCAGAATGGGCCATCCGGCCAGCTAATTTTTATATTCCTAACATTAATATTAAGAAAAAGTTACTTTTTAAATTTTGTAATATTTCAAGCATCTGCGTTTGCCGCTGAATTCAAATAAAAGGCTTGGTAACGCAAAAGCGTCCAATAAATGACTGTGGCGTATCATATCCAAAGTCCCTTCTGTCGAGTTCCTTACTTTATGTCAACTTGGAAAACGTGACTTTTTCTCCGTTTCTCCCCCCCCCCCCCCCCCCCCCCCAATATTGCGTCTCTTAACCTTGCTAGTCTCTCACGCAATTTTTTCAGTCATTTTTTTTCCTTTTGATCCGCCGTTCTCATCCCGATTTCAAATGGTAACATAGTTTTGATTTCCCGTCTAGCAAGTCAATTTTTTATGGAGGGTGATGACCCGCGGTCAGGGCGATCATGTACTATCAGCAGCTTACGCATTATGTTTTTTATCCTTACATTTTTATCCTTTGGAGATATTTTTACGTTGTCTCATTTGTTAATTTTATGACACATCTCCCCACTTGAAAACATGCCTACGGCAAGTTCTAAAACCAGTGATACACATAGATAAAATCTCTCCTCACGTCTGCCATTACTCTAATTTTGATCACAGGGGTGCCGACTGAGGAAATCTGCACCGACATTCAATTTGCCTGGGATATATTGGATACTAAACTGATAAGGTTGAAGCAATAAAGACCACCTCAGCAATCTTGCGTTTTCATGCTTAGCCTGAGATAAGAATACGAGAGGCTGATGATCCGTCTCGACCACAAAAGTCCTACCATACAGATAGATTTGAAACTTCTTTATTGCCCAGATTAACGCTAAACATTCTTTTTCGCTTGTGGAGTATCCTTGTTCCGCCTTATTCAATTTGCGGCTTGCATAAGCGACTGGTTTCAGTTCCCCATCAGGTGAAGATGATCTTTGCAACAAAGCCCCTCCGAGTCCTACATTACTTGCATCGGTTCTTAAGACAAAGTCCTGTGTCAAATCAGGCAGTTTGAGAATAGGCTTGCTAGTGAGTTTTTCCTTTAACTCTTGGAACGCTAGTTCACATTGTGCAGTCCAAATAATTTTATCTGGAAGTCCCTTGCGAGTCAGATCAGTCAGAGGAGCACAAATAGCGTTAAAATTTTTGATGTATTTCTGATAAAATCCGCATAACGACACGAATGATCGCACGTCCTTTTTTTGTTTGTGGCCTAGGTGCTCTCTGCAGTTTTTCCAAATTCTTAGGATCAGGGGTCATATTACCCTGATATACAGTGTGCCCCAAGAATTCCAACTCTTTGCATCCAATACAACATTTTGTTGGCCTAGCAGTTAAGTTCGCCTCCCGAAGTCTATTAAATAACATCTCTAGAGCTTCAATGTGTTCTTCAAATGTCTCTGTGGCGACGAGAATATCATCCATGAAATTCGTGATACATGGGTTATTCAGGGGATCCAACAATTTGCGCATCATCCTTGAAAATACACTCGGAGCATTTTTCAGTCCGAATGGTAGCATATTGAATTCATAATGTCCATCCGAAGTGCTAAAAGCCAAATAAGGTCTCACTTCAGGCTTCACTGGGATCTGGTAATAGCCTTTACTAAGATCCACCTTTGAAAAGTATTTTGCCTTGTTCAGTCTGGCAAATAACTGTTTTGTGTCTGGTAATGGATCCACTTGTCCTTCTGTGACAGCATTCAGTTTCCTGTAATCTATGCACAGTCTGTGTTCCCCAGACGGTTTCCTCAACAAAACGACACTAGAACTAAAAGATGATTCACTGTGCGAAATAATCCCCTCCTTCAACAAATAATCTATTTCTTCCTTCAATGCCTTCTCCTTCGCGAACGGAATAGAATAGGCTCTCATACAGATTGGGTTTGAGTCTACCAGTTTCATGTCATACTGTAGCAAATTTGTATGGCCTGGTTTATCTGTTAATACATCTGTATGTTCCTCCAGAACCTGTTGAACTCTCTCCCTCTGGTTTTTAGTCAGGTGCTTACTGACTTTTACCTGTGCTGCTGTTTCACAAGGATGTAATGGGTATTCATGTGAGGTGAGTGGTTCCTTTTGCATCTGGGTTGCAATAGCCAAGGTCAATAAGGGGGTGCTTTCCTGGAGTGGTCTGTCCAGATACTTCTTTAATAAGTTTACATGATAAACTTTCTCCTTCCCCTTTTTGTCAATTTTATAGTTTGTTCTAGACACCTTCTCTAGAACCGTATAGGGACCTTGCCAACCAATTTGTAATTTATTCTGGTTACCGGGTAGTAGAAGAAGCACCTTCTCTCCCACAGCTAGTTCTCGGTCCTTTGCCTTCCTATTAAAATATGCTGCATGTTTCTTCCTGGCTTGTTTCAAATTATCATTTGCCAGTTTCCATCCAGCTTTCAGACGAGTGGTCAGTTCGTTCACGTATTGATAAAATGAGGTAACCGGTTCTTCCGCCTTCTCATCCATCCAGGTCCTTAATAAAGCTTCTAAAGGACCTTTTATTGGCCTCCCAAATAGCAGAGTTGCGGGAGCCATCCCGGTTGAACTATGTGGTACCTCCCGATACGCAAACAATGCGGCGGGCAGGAATTGATCCCACAGATCCGGTTTTTCGTGTGCCAGCTTCTCAGGATAGAAATGAGAGTCCCGTTGAACCTCTCTACCTGGCCGTTCCCTTGTGGATGGTACGGACTACAATGAAAGTGTCTGGCTTGAAATAGTTTAAAAACTTCTTCCGTTAGTTTCCCCTTGAACTGAGATCCATTATCCGTCAAGATTTGATGCGGGAATCCTAATCGGGTGAATATTGTAAGTAGTGCCTCTGCTACATGTTTTGAATCAATTGATGGCAGGGCTACCGCCTCTCCCCACATAGAACAAGTGTCCACCAGAGTAAGGATGTAACTGTTCCTCCTCTTGGTCCGAGTGAGAGGTCCCACAATATCCACTGCAACCCTCTCAAAAGGTGTTCCCACTATGGGCATTTCCCCTAGAGTTGCAGGAGCAGTCCAGTGCCTTGGAGCTACCCTTTGACATTCAGGGCAGGATTTGACATATCTTTTTATATCCTCCGTTATCCCTGGCCAGAAGTAATGACAAGCTATACGCTGTCCTGTGGCGCTGATCCCCATGTGACCACTGAAGGGAATCGCATGCCCGAGTTCCATCACTTTATCTCTATATGAGGTGGGAAGAACCAACTGGTTGTGACCATTTGTTCCAGTTCCGGCCTTCCTGTATAATAGTTTGTTCTTCATGAAATATTCCCCCTTGCTCGGAGGTGTGTGGCATTTGGGCAATTTTTTAAAACATGGCTTGAGTGTCCTATCCTCAGCCTGCGCCTTTCTCATCTCCTCTGATGAGCATTTATAGGTTCACCTTCTTCCTCCTTCTTCTGTGACCTGGTCTGCACTGTCGCCATGATCACAGGTTTCTCGGGATTCCCCAAGAAGACGTATCTACACCCCAATATCAGAGGGTAGATTGGTTCATCTATCACTGCTGCTCTGATTTCTCCTTCCACATAGCGAGTTTTCACCGTTATCCTTGCGATGGGAAGTGTCATGAGTGGTATGTCCTTAGTCGCCCCTTTGTATTTCCACTGTTTCTGTGGTATACTGACTTGGGTCCACTAGGCTAGACTTCACAACTGAATCATAATCCAAACCTGTATCATAAAGGCACCTTATGGTGACCCCATTACAAATAACATCCTCACAAACTGGGGGGTGATAAGGTTCCTGTTGTCCATTAGGATTAACCTTTAATCTTTGCGTCCCCGACTTCATTGCAGCAATGTTTGAAGGTTTCCTTCTACAAAATTCGGTGTTATGGTTATCTTTCTTGCACCATTTACACCATCTTTTTCCTTGGTTCAACGGTTTTCTTTCATTGAACTTTTGGTCATTGAACTGTGAGTTTCTGTCGCGATAGTCATTTCTTGGCCGCTCAAAGTTTGTCCTACCTTTATTTCCCTGCTCTCTATTATCAAATTTATTAAATTGCTGTGGAGCTTTAAAAGTGTCTATGTGCTTCTTTTTAGCACCACTTACCTCTGCCTGGGCTGCCTGATACCTCTCAGCGACATTTAAAACCTCTCCCAACTTCTCTGCACCTTGTTCCATGAGAAATTTTCTCATGTCTGGAGCCATGGACTCTCTCAATTGCTCAATCATGATCATTTCTTTAAGATTTTGGGTCTTCCCCAGAGCAGTCCATTTCTCCAAATAGGTTTCCAGTCTAGCAGAGAATTGGTGGTATGTCTCCCCAGACAACAGTTTGGCATTTCTAAATTTCTTACGATAAAATTCACCATTCTTCTCGTACCTTAATAACAAAGCCTGCTTTAACATGTCATAATTGTCTTGGTCTTCCCTGTTCATTTTAGCAAAGACTTCATAAGAAGTACCTCTCAGTCCTTGTGATAGCTTTAAACTCCACCTCTCTCTCTCTAACCCATATGTAGTAGCTAATAACTCAAAACGTCCTAGGTACCCCTCTATGTCATCGTCTTTTTCAACAAAATGGTCTAAATGAAACCCCATAGCTGAGTTTGAGGCTCCCAGACTATGCGTAGCATCTGAGGCAAAAGGGCTGGCACCATTTTCAGGAGCCTGGCCTTGTAACTCCAGCTCCCTTAGTCGTAATTCGTGCTCCCTTTGCAACCTTCTATCGTCTGCCTCCCTTTCGGCCTTTTTATCTTCTGCCTCCCTTTGCTGTCGTTTGTCTTCTGCCTCAATCTGCAGCCTCTTAATTTCTCTATCAGCCTCAATTTGTAACCTCTTCTCTTCAGCCAACCTTTCAGACTCTAATTTTCTTTCAGCCTCTTTTTCTAATCTCCTTTCTTCCCGTTCAATATATTTATCACATTCAGCCGTTACGTATTGAATTAAAATCTGACCATCCATTCCCATCTCCTTTGCGGTCAGCACAGCAGCTGATCTAAATTTTGCTAGCTCCGCCATACTTTCTAAACAAATCTAGCAATAAGCAAAGTAAAATTTCCAATCACTAAAATAATTATAATTATTCTAGACTAAAATAATTCTAATTAACTAATTAACTAACACTGGCTGTGAAGATTCACCAACTTCTAATTGCCCTTTTAATTTAAAGGGACACTTTTAATTTTAAGGGAATTTTACAATTTTGTTCCCCTAATTTTATTTCTCCCACCAGGAGATCCTTATATTACTGTTTATGCTAATTATCCCTGGACAAGACCCCAATATATGTAGTGGTTTTGATGGTATTGTATGATGGTGATATTACTAAGTGTAATGTATGAGGTCAGCTGTGAAGGCTCCTGAGATAAAATGTAGTTGTGAATTTTCAGAAGGGCCTTTCTTGCTACCACTACGACCTCACACCTATCTTTTTTCCTAATGAATGTGGCTACGTTATAATCTAGGGTACTGAATGTAATGTGTTGTATTGACATATACAAACACACACACAGATATTAAATAATATATTATCAATAAAATTTAGAACACAATGAACTAAATCCAGCTGGTGAAATTTTAGAAAGTAAATCTTTTTTTTAAATTTATTTGTTCTGAACCAAGGTTTTATTTGGCCAGAACATATGAAAAGATTTTGGAATTTATGAGTGAATGGCATGAATAAATGACATGATAAATAAAATGTGTGTACGTATACAAATTTTAAGATTAGTTAGTATTTCTACAGTTTATAATTTTTATTTTCCCTGGGAGAACGATGAATAGATGTGCTGTTGGGGTGGCTTCATCCCTCCCTGTCTAAGTTTACCAAACATTGTTCATTAATGATGGAAGTAAATGGGATGTTTTAGTAGGAATTCACTTGGGGTGTTATGTCTATGAAGTTGGTGTAAATCCAGCAGACCAGCCTGCTTACGTAACTTTGAAGAAGTAGCGCTGGTGCTGGAATCTGGTGGCCCCACCTTTCCGTGCTTGGGGGCAATATATCGGGTGGCCCCACCTCTCCGTGCTTGGGGGCAATACAAGGCTGTTCTGCCGAGATGCGACACTGCACGGGTCCTCACTGTCAATTATCTACACAGCATTTGACACCACCTTTTGGTGTCAACAAAAAAATCTCACAGCTCTGAAATAAAGTATTGGTTTAGGTTCAGAACCTTACCTAAGGAGCCACTTCTACACGTAACAATTTACAATAACACCATTTAGACAGGGTCAGATCTCTCTGACCATACAACACATCTTACCAAGTTGGTTTCCCATAGGATAAGTTCTCCCAGACTACATATTCAGAAATATGTTTATTAGCTTCTTGCCCTAGGATAGGATAGGTGATATGTTCCACTGATCTCAACACTTGATCTGTCCTTCCTAATCCTTGCTGGAGTTTATATATATATTGTTTGTCCCTAGACCCTGAACTAGGGCGGGGGGTTGGCTATAGTATGGCGTCCCTGAACTTATTTCTATTTATTTCATTTGAAATCACCACACTTAAAATTTACTGTGTCTATCACTGGACAACTATTGAGGAATGGCAAAAAAGCTCGTCTGAGCGCGGATAATATGATTGTCTGTGCCAATCAATGCCTTGGTTTTTTTAAATTCAAATTTCCTACACTAAAGTCATTTCAGTCATGCTTCAGTCAAGTATGGATTTTTATCTGTTAGTCCGTCCGTCTCTACTTGCGTTTTCACAAAAACGTACTTGGTTTTTGAACCATCCTATCCATCCCCTCTACAAATTTGCCTGAAAAGTTATTTTTAGCCACAGCTCCCACCAATGTCCCTTCTCTTTCATTCTAACTAGATTTGAACACTTGCGTCTCAAGGTCGCGATTTTTGTGCAAATAGTGACATGTTTGATTCAATGCAGTCTTTCGCTGATGTGAACAACAGTCTTTTGTCATTGTCTTCATTATTATCTATCCGTCTGTATAAATAAAAGCATATTATTTCACTGCTCAGAATGGGCCATCCGGCCAGCTAATTTTTATATTCCTAACATTAATATTAAGAAAAAGTTACTTTTTAAATTTTGTAATATTTCAAGCATCTGCGTTTGCCGCTGAATTCAAATAAAAGGCTTGGTATCGCAAAAGCGTCCAATAAATGACTGTGGCGTATCATATCCAAGGTCCCTTCTGTCGTTTTCCTTACTTTATGTCAACTTGGGGGACGTACATTTTCCTTTCTTCCCCCCCCCCCCCCCCCCCCCCCCCCCCCCCCCAATTGCGTCTCCTTAGCCTTGCTAGTCTCATGCAATTTTTCAGTCATATTTTTTTCCTTTTGATCCGCCGTTCTCATCCCGTTCAAATGGTAACCGTTTTGATTTCCCGTCTAGCAAGTCAATTTTTATGGAGGGTAGTGACCCGCGGCGTGGGCGATCATGCCTTCTAGTAACTTACGCATTCTTTTTATCCCTATATTTTATCCTTTGGAGATATTTTTACGTTGTATCACTTGTTAATTTTATGACAATGATATACAGGTAAAGTGTGCCTAATTATTTCTATTATAATTGGCAGTATATAGGAGTGCGTGAAGTTTTGAGATATTCACTGTGTGAGGGTTAGCTATTAATACATGGGCGCTCTGTAGTATGTAGAGTGTTGGGTAAACCACCATTAATTTCTGTATATTTACTAGTGTAATTTTATTGGGCATCTAATGGTGCGTATGTTATTTTATTGTGCCTTAAATGTTGGGGAATGCAGTAAGAGGAGTAATTTAATTTTTAGGTTAAGCAGGGAAACCTCATGTGAAATGTTAAAAAGGAGACCAAGGAATTTCGGACAGGAAATTTCCCTATTTTGAATGTTTTGACACGAGGTTAGATTCACGTAACAAAAGATTAAGGTCAGACAGTGTCGAGAGTTTGTTTACGTACCAGTAAGATTTTCGTTGAAGCGGGGAAGAGAAGGAGTGTGAGACTGAGTGACACGTGGTTAGAAATATTTATGTATCGTTGTGCATAGTGGGGGAAGGGTAGCGTAGGTTTTATGGGAGTTATATGTTATAGATGAGTTCTGGTTGAAGTTGGTGTATATAAGTTGTATTGTTATGTCTCCAGCGGTTCACGGTACAGCAGAAGAGTGTAGTTGTCCCATACAAATTACCACAGCAAAGTTGGCATTGCAGGGCCGAGAGCTCGATATCGCCAGAGGCGCCAGAATATAACCTACGATCTCAGGCAGTGAAGTCATTCTTCATCTAGGAAACATGATTTGTCTTAAAATCTAGAGCACTTAACACATTATACCACTCCAACAACGGCAACGTGGCCGGGAGATTGGTCTAGTTTATAGAGCTAGAAATAGATGCTGTGTTCCTCTAAACCCTGAGCGAGTTATTGGGGAAAGTCAAGGAAGTGTTCAGCAGCAGAGAAGCTTATATATATTGTAGTCAAGTACCTAGTGCTTGATAATCAAGTCATCAGAGCAGTCGTCAGAACACAGGAGAAATGGTGAGCATTCCTGGTTCTGAAAAAGTCAACGGGAGAAGGCGTAACGGAGACGCCACCGCAACAGAGGTCGAGAGTGTCAGAGAGACACTGAAGCAAAGAAAAAGAGAGAGAGAGAAGGAGAGGAGATAGCCGGGACCAGTAGGGTCTGATGATATCCTTAGAGGATAGTTTCTGAGTAATAGTTGTTAAAAAAGTCTACTAGATAGCAGTCCAGTGTTTTAGTTAGCGGCGCATATCGCCTAACAAGTTGGAAGCTGTGTAAACATTCGATTAGGCAGAGTCAGCAGGACAGAGACAGTAGAAAATATTATAATATTAGGAAGTGGTGGCTAAAGTTGATGCCCCACCAGTTAGATTGTGGTTTCAATCATTAATCATTCTATTTTGTTCCCCTGCAGGGTGACTGACAGAGTGAATGTGGTTGTGATTTTTATGTGGCTATCTATTTAATTAGTTTTTTGCTTTTTCAGGTCTGTGCAACAGTGCACGATATTTATTTCTTTGCTGTGTGATGAAGTTTATTTTCTGATTGTGCAAATAAACTATACCTATATTGCAAACTGGATCAGGTTCTATACTGTACTGTACGTATATGTCGTCTGTATAGTGTGTCTGTGGTCTTAGATAATCCTTATCTCCTTTTGTTTAAAGGTAGTCAGAGGGGGTGAGGCTATAGCAATTCTGAAGTCACGAAGCGGCAAGGGAGAGTCAATCCAGGTTCTCACCCTTGAGTCAATAGTCTCATCTTTTCACAGTCACGTCATTTTTCATCAAGATTTTATCTTTTTAGACTTTCTTACCACTAGGGTCTAGTCCCTATATTAAGACAACCTCTAGACTAAAATGCACTTCGTGACACTGAACAAGAAACACAAGACACATAATTGAGTATGATCTTACACGACAAATGCTGGAAATCCGACATTTTTTTCCTAACACCTGTAAATTGAGTTTTGTCCAGTTAGCCTGGGCAAAGTACCGCCCACTGACTCGAACGCTAAATTGCTTGCGTTGGAAAGGCGAAATACTTGAAGGTACCGTGATAGAGAGAAAATTTAGGGAAACGGTAATAGAGAGAGAGACGGTAATAGAGAGAAGGAAAAACCATTAAACCAAGAAAAAATAATGCAGGAAAATGGTCCGCCACAGATACTAAAGACAGTAAAAGCTCACCTGTTAGAGAAATACACGACAGTCGATGACTCAGCAGAACTAAGATTGCTAGAATTGGGCACCATATTTAAGATTAGCAGGGATGGGCGTATAAGAGGACGTGACGGACGTGCATACAACCAGCGCGCAACAGAAACAATTAGCATTCATACCCGTCGACATATGTTTGCTCAGAGTGACATAATCGTTTCTTATAAAAAAAAACTATCAACACCAAAAACAAATGATCTATCTATCTATCTATCTATCTATCTATCTATCTATCTATCTATCTATCTATCTATCTATCTATCTATCTATCTATCTATCTATCTATCTATCTATCTATCTATCTATCTATCTATCTATCTATCTATCTATCTATCTATCTATCTATCTATCTATCTATCTATCTATCTATCTATCTATCTATCTATCTATCTATCTATCTATCTATCTATCTATCTATCTATCTATCTATCTATCTATCTATCTATCTATCTATCTATCTATCTATCTATCTATCTATCTATCTATCTATCTGGCTGTCTGTCTATCTATCTGTCTGTCTGTCTACGTGGCTGTCTGTCTATCTGTGTCTGTCTCTGTCTGTCCGTCCGTCCGTCTTTCTGTCTATCTGTCTTTATATTTGTATGTATGTGTGTGTGTGTGTGTGAGGGCATGTTGTGTCGGTGTTATCATAGAACTCACCCATGTGATTTAGGTAGTATATATATATATATATATATATATATATATATATATATATATATATATATATATATATATATATATATATATATATATATATATAAGGCATGATGGTATAACACCAGAAATGGATAAATACATAGGAGCAGCACGCTACCTATTCCTCCTGAGGGTCCTACACGCGGCTTGGTGCAACAAGACCATACCAAAGGATTGAGAGATTTCCATAATAACACACATTTTCAAAAAGGGTGACAACCGACATTGTGGAAAGCATATAGGCATATCCCTTCTCAGTGTCCCTGGTAAAATCTGCTCTAGAATCCTGGAGCAAAGACTCAGACGCCTAGCTGAGCCACAAATTGATGAGGTTCAATATGGCTTTCGAGCAAATCGAAGTACTCAAGACCTGGTCTTCACTCTCAGACAGCTGAGTGAAAAGGCCCTTGAGTATAAAGGTGAGATGCACCTTTGTTTCTTGGATATAGAAAAGGCATTTGGCAAGGTCCCTTGGAGCAAACTTTGGGACTGTTTGGCAAAGAAGAACATTCCAGCACTTCTTATACGTGCTATACAGAAATGTTACAAGTCTTGCAGAAATTATATGAGGACGGCAAACCATAAGTTAAAAGAGTTCAGGGACCACGACTGGTGTAAGACAAGGTGATATCCTATCACCAAATCTGTTCATACTCCTCATGGATGATGTCATCAAATCATGTAAGGAGAGGACAATACACTATTAAGTGGGGTACAGGAAGATGAGACTTGTTTGTATTTCAGAGCTGGAATTGCTGATGATGTTGCCCTGATGGCTAAATCAGAGGCTCATCTTCTCTCCAACCTGCAAGTCTAGAAGGAAGAGCTGGAGAAGAAATGGATGGTCATCAGCAGCTACAAAACGAAAAGAATGGTGATTACATGAGAGGAAAGAAGTCATCAGAATAAGCTGGGAGAACAAGTCTTGGAGCAGGTCAAACCACTTTAAATCCTCGGAGCTGTCGTAGATTGGAAGGGAGGCATCAAAGACGATTTGGTTTAACGAAGAGCGGCAGCTTGGATACTTTATCAGGCCATAAATCGAGGCTTCCTCAGCAAAAGAGAAGTTAACAAGAAAACGAAGATGGCTGTTTACCGCTCCACCTATGTCAAAGTTTTGACTTATAGATGCGAGGCAATGACTACAACCCAAAAAAGTCAGATCCAAACCTCAGAAATGAGGTATCTATACTGTTCAAAAAAAGAAACGCATAGATACTGAAGGCACACACATAGCCATAATTTTGACATTCAATATCGTTTTTAATTTAATGAGTTAATTGCTCAAATTGCTCACAAGAATACCTTAGGGTTCAATCAATCAATTGACAGTTCTTTTGCATCTGGGTCACGAGAGTTTTTTGGCTTATGCGCTTTCCCGTTAGTATGGTGTGTGGCCTCCTCTTGCATCGATCAGCGACTGGCATCTCCAGGGCATGGATGCGATAAGACGTCTGATGTGGGCCTGTGGGATGGCTGCCCACTCTTCATGGAGTGCCTGGAACAGATCACTATGATTGGCTGGAGCAACGTCTCGGCTACAAACACATCTATGCAGTTCATCCCACAGGTGCTCAATCGGACTCATGTCTGGAGACAGGGATGGCCAGGGAAGGGTGAGAGAGAATGTTGTTGGCAGTCATGAACTTCGTGGTCAACCGTGCACAATGAAGTCTGGAGTTGTCCTGTTGAAACACAGACATTTGGGCAGCCAAAAGTGGAAGGACATGGGGTCGAAGAATTTCATTGACGTATCGTTGCGCATTCAAGCCTCCTTCGATGTGCACCAATTGACTCCTTCCGTTGTAACTGATTATTCCCCACACCCTTGCACCTCTACCACCGTGCGGCGGTGCTTCATCAACGCAATTTTTGGCAAAACGTTAATTTCGCCTACGGTAGACCCTACGCCGTCTATCATGACGCTGCAACAAAAAGAAAGCTTCGTCACTAAACCAGACACGTCTCCATCGATTGTCAGCTGCCCAGGGACGATGCTGGTTGGCCTAAAGAAGTCGATTTTGGCGATGGCGGCGCGTAAGGACATGTCCGCGGTGAGGTCGTTGTGCCCAAAGTCCAGCGTCATGCAGTCTATTCCGGACAGTTTGGTCAGACACATGACGTCCTGCAGGCAATGACTGGACAGTTGAGGAAGCTGTTGTAAACCTGTCTCTGAGGTGACGAAGCCGAATAAAGAGATCCTCCGCTGCTGTTGTCACTCTGGGTCGTCCACTGCGATGCCGGTCTTCAACTGAGCCAGTGGCTTGGAACCGGTGCCAAAGTCGACTGATGGTACTCTGATGCACGTTTAGATGCCTGGCAACCTGACTTTGACTTTCGCCTGCATGCAGTCGGCCAATAGCAATGTTCCTTAAATTTATCGATAGAGACGCCATAAATGTCTGCTTGAAAATGAACTGAATTTTTGTGTGTGTAGCGTTATCCTTTTATAGGGATTCAGGTTCGTAGTCAGTGAATAGTGTTTACCCCAAATTTTGTTGCTTTCACGTGCGCGCAACATGAGCTGTGGTCAAAAATTGCGTCATAAACACTATTGACCACTGCGTTGTAACGATTACAAAAACGAACACAATTCAGGTCAACACGTGCATTTGACACTGTAAAGAACATTTGAGGCTGGTTTTTATATACCCTAGCACCAAATTTTACTTACAAACTCATAAAAACGCGCTCTCGGATAGCTATGCGTTTCTTTTTTTTGAACAGTAGAAAGTTGGTTGAAGTAACAAGAAGATACGTGGTCCGCAACCAGACGATAGGACAAGACCTATTAACCAAACCTATGCAGACCCAAGTAGAACAGTCCCAACTAAGATGGTCTGGCCATGTCTGCCGATTGGGAGAAGATCGGCTACTACGGCAGGTATGGGAGGCCAGGGTTCCAGACCTCCAGGACGACCCAGAGTCCGATGGAAGGAAAACATTACACAATCTCTGAAAGACCGAGGACTAGAATGGATCCGGGTCAGAAGACAGCCGATGGGATAGAATGGTACTCTTTCTTCCAAACCTCTACACATCACGGTAGATGAGAAAAGACTAAGTAAGCATATTTATATATATAAATATAAATAAATAAATAAATAAATAAATATACATATATATATCGTAATAGAAATAATCGTAACAGAAAGAAGCAAATTCTCAGATTGGAATGCTGGAACGTCCGCACTATGTTGACTGGACTATCCTAAAGCCTACAGGAAATAAACGATGTCAGGAAGACAGCCATAATCAATGATGAGCCTAAACGACTTCATGTGGACACCGCTGCACTGCATGAAACGCACATAGCAAGCTCTGGAATCGTGAACGAGAAAGACTACACATTTTATTGGCAAGAGAAAGACCTTAATAAAACTAGAGAACACGGAGTAGGTGTTGCGGTCAAGTAATCTTTAACTAAAATGGTTGAACCAGGTAAGAATGGATTAGAACGCCTGTTAACGCTCCGCCTGCAAACTAGGGCAGGTCTCATCACCCTTGTCATTGTGTATGCTCCTACTATGTACTCTGCCTCAGAAGCTAAAGATGAGTTCTAGGAGAATCTAGCAGCAGTCATTAAAAGCATACCTAGGCAAGAACAGCTTGTTCTCCTTGGTGACTTTAACGCTAGAGTGGGTGCCGACAATGTTTCATGGCCTTCATGTCTGAGCAGGATTGGTATTGGCAAGATGAATGAAAATTGACAACGGCTCTTAGAGTTGTGTGTAAATCATGACCTTTGCGTGACCAACAACTACTTTCAGACTAAACCCGAGCATAAGGTGTCCTGAGGTCTACGAGAAGCAAAGTTCAACAAACTGCTCGACCTGTGAAAATGACTATTGGCTCCAGTTCAGTGAGAGCATCCAGACCGCAGCGCAAACAGGCAACTTTAGACAAATATATGACGGTATAAAGAAAGCCCTTGGTCCCACAAAAGTAAGACTGCACTGCTAAAAACCATCAGGGGGGCGGTGGGGGGGGGGGGGGGAAGCTAACGGATAAGTGTAAGCAGATAGAGAGGTTGGTCGAGCACAACTCTGAGCTTTACGCTAGAGAAAATACTTTACGCCTGCACCCCTTGATGCTGTAAAATGTCTGCCAACTATGGATGAGCTGGATGCCGAACCAACATTAGAGGAACTCAGCAAGGCCACCGTTACCGTCAGTGGTTAAGTAAGTGGTGCAGGAAAACAAATGTTAATTTAACGGCTGATGAAAGGCAATCAGCAGGAGTCGGGCTTACGGATGGCCGACAGTTGTGTACTTTTGCGTATGTCAATATACGCGTATGTCATAGGTACTTGACTACACATCTGCTGCACTCATGCACTACAGCAACACGCAGGAGTCAGGAAGTGGTGGCACTAGATTACCATTTTCAACGTTTATTAATGATAGACTCACGCAGACATCATGGGACGACATTTCACATCAACAGTTCATAAGTAAGCCGTTATATTCAAGGCTTTAAATAGCAGGTACAAAATCTCTCAAGCTTCACCAGCATCTACAGTAATATCCCTGGCTTAGAATCAATATAAATATATATACTCTCTCTATCTTCAGTTGAATGCACAGTACATAATAAGTAAGCCGTAATATCCCTGGCTTAGAATCAATATGAATATATACTCTCTCTATCTTCAGTTGAATGCACAGTACATAATAAGTAAGCCGTAATATCCCTGGGGAAGAAGGATAAAGAGAGATGGATAGTACCTCACGGTGAGAGCCAGCCATGTCCTTTTTAGGATAGTCAGGATCCTATTTGGTTCTCCTCTCTTTGTCTAGCTCATGTATGGCTCCTCGAATACCGCTTGTGTACGGCGGTGGCCACATCCCGGGCAACAGTCTGACTGGCTAAACTACATGGGTGGAGTAGGAGCAATCTTACTCAAGGGAATGTCCATCCCTAGTACACAAAGACTGAGACGGTGTGTGAGACGGAGGAATCTGATAAGATCAACGGCTCGCAATGCGAAACAGCAAAGTGTGTGGCGCACTAGAGGCGTGTCGGACATAGAAAAAGACAATGTCTAGCCACCGTGGAAGAGATTGGGACCTTACCACGTTCTTCCTACAGAACGTAATGGGATCACAACAACAAGATAAGAACCGATATGTAGAGAACTCTCTGTCCCCTGGGGAAGAATCTACTGTACAAATTAACAGGGAAGAGGCAACTCCTCTAATGAGTAAGGAAGTACATAATGACGAGTGTTCCTTAAATTCTGTTGAAAGGGAGCATTCTGAGAAAGACCACCTAAAAACTAGTAGGAGAAGCCTAAAAATAGGAACATGGAATGTTAGAACTCTAAACGGAGAAGGAAAGCTTGACAATCTTATATTAGAGGCAACCGACATGAAACTCGATATACTGGGAGTTGCAGAGGCAAGACTTTTGGATACAAGCTACATAACAAGAGACCAGTACACGCTTATACACTCAGGAGGAGAAAAACGTGAAAGAGGGGTAGGAATGTTGATAAAGAAGGAGTTAGAAAAATACGTATGTGGATACTGGACACACAATGACAGAACGATGTTACTAAAGATGAGAGCAAAGCCATTCAACATATCAATCTTACAAACTTATGCACCAACTAAAGATCACAGCGAAGAAGAAATAGAAGAATACTATGAAGAGCTACAACACACACTTAAACCAGTCAAATCTACAGATGTGTTGATAGTAATGGGTGATATGAATGCAAAAGTAGGAAAAGGAAAATACAAGAAAATAGTAGGACAGTATGGATTAGGGACAAGAAATGATAGAGGAGACACTTATCCAGTTCTGTGAAGAAAACCAGCTGGTCATATGTAACACTTTTTTTGAACACCACCCGAGGAAATTATACACATGGAAAAGCCCAGGAGATGTAACACGAAATCAAATCGACTATATATTGATAAAACATAGATTTAAGAACAGTGTCACAAGTGCAAAGACACATCCTGGCGCCGATATAAATTCAGATCACAATCCAGTCATCATCAAAGTAAATATAAAGCTGAAAAGAGCAGGAAATAGAAGACAGGAGGAACCCCAGATAGAAATATCAGCGCTGAAACCACCAGATATAAAACAGAAATATTTAATCGAAGTCAAAAATAAATATCAACAGTTATTGACAGAAAGCATGGAGCAGTATAGAAGAGAAAACCCAGAAGAAAAAGCAACCGCAAAATGGGAATGCTTAAAAACAAGCATACAATCAGCAAATGCAAATTTACCTAAAAAGGAGTCTAAGAAAAATCAAATTTGGATGACAGATGACATCTTGAATAAAATGGCAGAAAGAAAGAAAGCAAAAAACACTCCAGAATATAAAACAATAGACAATGACATACGTACTATGTGTAGAGAAGCAAAAGAACGGTGGATAGAAACAAAATGTAAGGAAATAGAAGACTTGGAAGCAAAACACATGACAAGAGATATGCATGAAGAAATAAAGAAATTATCAAATCGGTCGCGGTTTGCACAAGCAGGAAGCTGTATCAAGAACAAAAATGGTGTAATATTACTTGATGAGAAAGACATACCAAACAGATGAGCAGAATGCGTAAAAGAACTATTCGAGGACAACAGAGGTAAAAAACCATCACCAGATTCTAATGAAGGCCCAAACATTCTCAGATCAGAAGTAGAGAATGCCATTCATATGATACAAAAAGGAAGATCAGCAGGCATGGATAACATAAAAATTGAAATGATAGAAGCTCTGGAGAGCTTTGGTATAGATACAATCACAGAAATATGCAACGATATATACAATACATGATATATACCACACGACATGAAGACATCAGTTTGATAACATTGCCCAAAAAACCAAATGCAACAGAATGTTCAGACTTCAGAACAATCAGCCTGATGAGTCATGCAATTAAGATACTGCTCAAAATCATACAGGAAAGAATAAAAAGTAAGGTAGACAGCGAAATCCAAGAAGAACAGTTTGGTTTTAGACGGAACAGTGGAACAAGAGAGGCAATATTTTGCCTAAGAATATTAGCGGAAAAATATACAGAGGTCCAAAAAAGTATGTATATGTGCTTCATTGACTATAAGATGACTTTTGACAGAATCCATCATGAGAAAATAATTGAATGCCTCAAAGACATAGGTATTGATGGAAAAGATATAAGAATACTCAGTAACCTTTATTGGGAGCAAACTGCCACAGTAAGATCGGGAAGGAATTATTCACCATACATAGACATAAAAAGAGGTGCCAGACAAGGTTGTGTGCTGTCCCCCTGCCTATTTAATTTATTCACCGAAAAAACTTTCAAACAGATACAGGAAATACCAGGACTGAACATCAGTGAAAGGTCAATAAACAACCTTAGATATGCAGATGATACCGTGTTGTTAGCTGAAAGCGAACAGGAGTTACAAGAACTAGTGAAGCAAGTGAACAGTATAAGTCATGAATATGGACTCGACATTAATATTGAGAAAACAAAAACTATGATAATTAGCAAAACAGACGATAAAACCACATTAAAGTTAAGCGTAAATGGGAAAATCCTGGAACAAGTCAAGAGCTACGTATATCTTGGTCATATAATAACAGAAGATGGCAGATGTGAAACAGAAATCAAGAAGAGAATAGGAATGGCCAAAGCTACATTCAACAACATGAAACATATACTGACATCCAAACAGTTATTTCACAAATTAAAACTGAGAATCATAAAGTGTTATATATATTCTGCATTTCTGTATGGTGCAGAAACATTAACGATGAATAAGCATTTGGAAGAAAGAATTGAGGCCCTTGAAATGTGGATATATAGAAGAATGGGGCATATCTCATAAAAAGAGATGAAAACAAATAAGGAGGTCCTAGAAAATCTAGGTATGAAAAGAGAACTAATGAGAGAGGTCAAAATTCGGCAGCTAAAATACTTTGGCCACATAAAAAGGCATAACACCTTGCAGAAGACCATAACAGAAGGGAGAGTTGAAGGCAAACGTGCAAGGGAAAGACAGCGCTATAAGTGGGAAGTTAACATCAAGAGATGGACGGGAAAGAGTCTATCAGAGTGCACCACCAAGACAAGAGACAGAAGACGTTGGAGATCCATTACAGCCAACCTCTGTTGTGGAGATGGCAACTGATGATGATGATGAATATCCCTGGCTTAGAATCAATATGAATATATACTCTTTCAATCTACCATTACGTGCATTCTCCAATTATCAAATATTCCTTTTCCAAAAGCATATATGCTGGAACACACTAGCGAAAATGGTAAAGCGTCCATTTTCAAGCTCTGCCAGTCAAGTACTGTCACGAAAAATTAGCTGCTCAAAACAGCTCAGTACAATTCATTCAAGCGCGAACTCGCAGCTTGAGATGTGAGCAGAATTCATCCGCCTTTCCCCCCAAAACTATATCATAGAACCTTCGACCAGATTCCTTATCATATTTTTAAAAACAAACTAACAGCTAGTCAGTAGAGCTGTGTTCAAAATCACTGGGCATACAGCTCCCAACTAAGAAATTCTCTCATCACGCAGAGAGTGTTTACAAGCGTGTACAAAAATACGACCCGTACATTCAAGTCTTTAACACTTAACTCCTACTAACAAAATAGGACTTAACAGCCATAGATAGCTATGCCTCTGGCAAAGCACCAGCCAATGATGGGATTCTTCCTGATTTAATCAAATGCTGTAAGAGCACCCAATTACGTCCCCTGCATAGAGTGCTGTGCCAGTGCAGGGAAGAGACAATTAGTCATCAAGACATGCGAGATGCCAAGATTGTAACACTGTATAAAAATAAAGGAGATAGAAGTGATTGCAATAACTACAGAGGTATCTCTTTTCTTAGTATTGTTGGTAAGGTTTTTGCTAAAGTCATCTTAATATGACGATACAAGTTAGCTGAGCGCATATATCCAACGTCACAATGTAGATTCCGAGCCGGTAGATCAAGAACAGACATGATCTTTTCTCTCCGCCAGCTTCAGGAAAAATCAAGAGAGCAGAAAAGGGCCTATATTGCCTTTATAGACCTCACAAAAGCATTTGACCTGGTTAGTAGGGATGGACTCTTCAAAATCGTTCTGAAAATAGGCTGCCCTGCTAAAGTGCTGGAAATGATAGTCATTCAGTGGGAACAGTCCAATATGCTGGAAGCACATCACAAGCCTTTGACATACGAAGTGGCGTTAAACAAGGCTGTGTTCTGCCTCCGACCCTATTCTATATCTTCTTTACCTTACTCTTGAAACATGCATTCAGAGATACAACTGAAGGAATATGCCTTCACACTAGGTCAGATGGCCGCCTGTTTAATCTTTCAAGGCTGAAGGCAAAAACAAAAATTAGAAGGGTCATTATAAGAGACTTGTTGTTCGCTGATGACGTTACAGTCGTCACTCAAAGCCAACTGGAGCTTCAGAGCTTGATGAATCGCTTCATCCAAGCATGCAAGAAATATGGCCTAACAAAAAGTCTAAAGAAAACGAATGTGTTGAGTCAGGATGTGGGTGCTGCACCAGTTATCACTATCAATAACTATGAATTGGCAGTGGTGCACCACTTCACATACCTAGGGTTCACCATCAATGACAAGCTCTCACCGGACACAGAAATTGACAGCTGCGTTGACATAGCTGCAGCTACCTTTGCCTGCCTCACATCGCGTGTTTGGGGAAACTCCAAACTCACAACGAAGACCACGGCTGCGGCCTATAACGCCTGCGTCACCAGCACACTCCTATATGGCAGCGAGAGCTGGACAACGTATACTAAGCAAGATAGAAACCTCAATAACTTCCATTTACGGTGTCTAAGCCACATCCTCGGCATCTCGTGGAAAGATAAAGTGACAAATGTCTAGGTGTTGTGTGACCGTAAGTCTGTCATTTCAGGAAAATTATACCAAGAAAAAGATAACTTATAAATAATTCACTACTTTGAATTGAAACAGAGCATATTTGTGTAAAATAAAATTAAGTATAAAATAAATTGCATAGTTTTATAAAAACAGACTATAGCCATAACTGAGAAAAAATACATTAGGAGAAGGAGCGATAGGGAAAAGTAGCGCTTGACAGATTTATTGACCAATCGTTGAGCTGAAAATTGAGACCAAGCACGCTTTAGTATCGGCCAGTTTTTCCCGGGTCTAGTCAGTGACAGAAAGAATGTGAGACTATCCAGACGCATTTTCATACTGCAGTTGAGGATTTTTCAACAATAAAATGAAGTTTCATTCTGCAGTCAAAACCACGGAATGTTTTTACACTCTTAGTGGTTTTATTTTGTGTGAATATTTCCAACAGGAAAATGCAGTAAGTAGAGTGCATATGATTTCCCTATGATGTTACTAATTTGATGCAAGATAGAATTGTGAAGAAGAAAGATCGAACATAAGCATCTGATTTAAGCCTCAAGAAGATTTGAACTTGTTTTATAGAAAAAAAGGCACTTCACTACTGAAAAATGAAGCTTTTGATGCAAGGCTAAATGAATACCGCACAAGAAATTGCATGTATTGAATTGTTCACCATATATTTTGATGGAATAATTAACAAGAAGCTAAAATAGAGGGTTCACATGAAGTTAGACTCCTATATTGTTCGACTGGGATGAATACAGTTGGAAATGTGAAGAAACAATGATTTGTATACACTATGTCCTTTTGAAAGGAATCTTGTAAATAAAGTTCAATCAGAAAATGTGATCTAAGATGTTATAAACTTGCTTTGCTTTATATAAGAAACATATGGAAGGAAAAATACTGGTATGCTACACGATCTCAAATCCTAAAATTTGCTCTAACCCTAACAACACTAGAGGATAAAATCAAGAACCTGGTAATTCCCTAAGACTGTAGGAGAGAAACTACTACCTCTGGCAACATTGGCCAGTTAATATTTAAACTCTCTGTTAGACAGCAAGTATCCTTATAGCCCCACCCCACGGTCACATAAATCCTAAATGTTACCGTGACCAGTCTTCTATATACGGAGCAAACAAGCAAATAAGCAAAGATCACCACTATTGAAGGAATATTAAACCACTAAAGGCCATCGCCAGGGAAATGTACAACGATATTTTACCCGTAAGGAAAACGAACAGGTCTACTGACGGTTTTTATACCACGGAGTACAACGTAACATATGCGGACGCAAAAAGTTACACTGTTCCTTCTCAGAGACAACGGAAATATTGTCAGAAGCGTATCTCTCCATTCCTCCCCCTACAGTCATACCCATACTGCGCCCTTCGTTACCCCCACGTTTCTGGCATGTCGGATAAAATATTGTTGAAGAGAGGTTATCCACAACAATTCACCATAAGGATGCGTCCCTCTGTTGAAAATAAAAATTGTTTCCGTCCAGGCGGATATCAACGTCATTATGATACAACGAAATCTACAGTAACATACGCGGATACGAAACGTTACACTATGGACACTGTGAGAAATCTGCCCCAATACCCACGTGACCCATGGCAGAGCCAAAGGTATCCGACCCAAATCACGTACAGTTCAAACCCCAGTAATACCCACTCCTATACACCAGTCAAGAAACACTGGGACAGGACACATTGAAGAAAAGAACAAGTAGAATGGCAGTACGAAATTTTATCAATGCAGTTAAAGCCAGAACAATTTGGGAGTTCAATAGTGTAGTACTGGAAAACGGACGTGGGTGTCCCATAACGACAGCAGATGGAAATTGGACACATATAAGTCACACAAATCAAGAAAAGAAAGACCGCATATGCTATGAGATAAACTTCGTTCGTATGGGTAACACACATCACACCCACGGGTATAACAGGCAACCCAAACAGAAAGAAACAACAAAGGTTACTCCACGTCACCAGAAACAAGTTGATTGTTCCACACAACGCTCCCCCTCCCCCCCCCCCTCAATGCTACCATTTGGAACGAAGGGATATCTACAGTACATGCAAGGTACCAGTTTGACACCGAAGCTGATTCTCAATTGTCAAGTACAGAAGACAGTACTGTAGACTCTGCCGAGAATACAGAAGATTACTTGTCAGACGAACTCCATCACACTACAAACGAAGAAAGAAATAGATATTACTCGCCGAAAATTGAGACCATAAATCAGATAAAGACGAAGAAAATTGGCGGAATGATCCAACCAAGCACAGAGGAGCTGAGAGTAGCGATAAATGAAATTTTGAGAACTGGTGATCTCAGTGTCCTCTCAGTCCACATAATTTTTGATACACTGCAGGAAAGATTTGCCATGATCCTATCTACCAGAAAAGACGAAATTAAGAGATTAGTCTACAACACACTTGATCAAATCGTTCTTCCCAAACAATCAGATCCAGAAGAAACCATCCCCAAGCAGTTCACTGAACCGTCTACCAACAACTTTAACCAAGATGAAGCTGAACAGGAAATAACAGAACAGAGTTTCAACCCTGGTGCAGTATTACCAGACTCGATCGAACATGATGACGACACGATGCCATATTCATCAGATTCAGATAGCGGAATGGGATCTGCAGTTAGCGCCCCACTTTTAGACAGCGCCCTGCCTTTACCAGTCAGTTCCAGCATCAAACGCCCGTATCTCCCTGAGTCTGATGAATCGCCTCCTGTCACAAAATTTCTCAGAGTACCGCAGAATCAGGTCAGGCGAAAAATTATAACTAAACGTAGACACGTTTACAGGCCGCACAAAGATGTACCAGCCGCACCACCCCAGGCCACATTGCAATCGCCAACGAACCCTGCATCTTCTCAACAAACAGCCAATGCAGTGTCGCCTACAACACCCATCACCACTGCTACCCAATATGATGCTCGCCTATCCAATCGAGAGATTGCAATGCTGGAAACGATGGAAAAACTAAAGGACCTTGCAAAGCTGTTCTAAAACACACCCAGGTGTTTCATGTGCATGCCATTCCATGCACGGTCTACGCGAAAGTGAATATGCAGTTTACACACATTTTAATCTTCCCATGTACTCTATTTTCAGACTATGTTCAAATTGATAGTTCTAGATGCCCTGTTCCAGTATGAGATGTAAAAGCCTAACCAAGAAAGTTTTTCCCAGCCATTCTACTACTGATGACCAGAGTACCTCAGGAGCAACCAACAGATGATAATTAAGCATTTTTGATTATGATAATAAAGATGACACAAAATATAAGGCGTTGGTAGTTTGCAGACACACCTATTAGTCGCAGACAATTTTGATGTTTGAATTGTTACAGTGCACAACCCAAAATCATGTCACGAAATTGCACACACATTTTTGCAATGTAACATGATACATATCTTGTAACTTTGTTATTTTCCATTTCTTCGCCCTTCCTTTATCATTGCAGCTCCAGAGCCTAGTGATTCATTTTCCATGCATCTTAGTGCATATTCATGCAGGCACTTTGCACTAGTGGTTCTTCCCTTACCTTGTACTAATGTCTCCTTTTCCCTACGATCTCATTCATGTTAAACTCATCTATACCTATCACCTTTATTTATCACAGTGATCATACTATGACATCAGTTAACGGCACAGTCACAAATTCATACCCAAAATTATTATTGCAGGTTACGCTATTTTTCTCCACAGGTTTATTTATTTTCCAGTGTACACCAAAATTTTTTGACTTAAACCATCTTGTTAAAATTTTTTTAAAGATTCTGATGTAAATTAGTACTGTTAAAATTTTAGACATTTTCCAAAAGAGATTGCATATCCAACCTTTGACTCCCTATTGTAAGATTTTCCTCACTCTATTTCTCACATCCTTAACTTACTGTTTTCGTTTCCACTATTTTGAGACGACATTCTAGACTTGTGAGCTTTTCTATCCCAATCATCTTCATCCCTTTGAATTACAATAATGTTGTAATCGGAAGATCTTGAATTTTTCTTTATCTATCAAGAAACTACAGTACCCTCTTCTTCCTACTTACTGACAACAGATACTACCACTATGTTTATTCCTTTTCTCAACTCAACTATTGCTTGCAGCCCTATTGTTTAAAATTTACTATACCCCAGATATTAGAAGTATTGGTAGTATCTCTAATGGTTGGTGAATTGGTTGTTATCATTCTCTTGAAATCTTGATATATTGCAGAACAAAAAAGAATTGCAAAAAAAAAAAAAGAATTGCCAAAAAAAAAAAAAAAAAAAAAAAATTTCCAAACCAGAAAAGATGAAAAAAGAGAATGCAAAGAAAAGAAATCAAACAGAAAAGAAAAAGAAAAGAAATTGAAAAAGAGAAAAAGACATAAAGCAAAATTATAAAAGAAACATCTTCAAAATTGTATAGGATGTTATATATGTTATTATGCCACCCTCACACATTTTGATGACACTGATTGACAATTTATTATAAAATTGTTTCACATATGATAAATGACATTGTGATAGGCCAATGCCATATAACATTGACTGCCCTGATATTAGCAGCTGACATAGAAGAAAAGAGAGAAACAAATCAACACATCAGAGGAAAAAACTAGTTTTTGTTCATACTGCCTCTGCCAGTCAGAATAATATTGCACATGACAACTATGCAGATGACACACCAGCAGTACTTTGTCGATACTGCATATGCATTTCTATATGCTAACCCCAGATCGAATACATTGCCACTGTTTGCTGATACTGCATATGCCAGATACCCCAATGACATTTGCACATGTTGACCTTGCAAATGAAGAGACCCTTTGATAGCATTTGTATATGCTCACCCCAGATTGAACACCCCCATTACCTGATGTTACTACTGATGGCACATTAGATGAAGAAGCAACTATTTATTGATAATGAAGATGCCATTTTATATGGTACACCATGTTATGGTGAAACTTTATGTTGACACAACTGATATTTTGTTATGCGGTTTGTGCACAAATGCCCCACATTAGTATTGGATAGTGAATAATTTTAGTCTTTTCGTGGTTACGAAATAAGACGGAAACCAAAAAATTGAATATTTTATGGATTCTATGAACATAGAACAAATCAGAGGAAAATAATGGACACATACAGGACCCATAAGAGTATGGATTACCCATGGACAAGAGATACAAAAGGATTATGATAATCCTATGGGAACCACAGGTGTTACGGACACACAATGGAGATTACATAAAAAAATAATTGAATGCTGCTGAACCCAGAAAATAATGGACAAAAGATACATCCATATACGAGGATTTTTGCCAAATGTTTTTGTTATATAAACATTGTTGTAGAGATGTATAACAATTACTTATTACTTGATAATGATTTAACACTGTCACAATAGTTGTGATACGTTGATATTTTAGTAGACACACAAAATACTGATGCATTTCGACATACTGAGGTCTGATCGCCTTTTATGATACATAGACTGAAAATAATGTTATCCCAAGGACGGACGTGTTACGGACACACACGGTGGATATTTATTTAAAAAAAAAGAATACCTGGATTGGAAATACATGTCGCTGATTCATGAATAACATGATATACATACCCCAAATTACATAGTAGATAACAAGAAAAGTTTGAATGTGAGGACCTTAGAGTGCCCATCTGGCTGTATTCACCAGATGTTATAAACACCGCATGGCTCTAACAAACCTTCGACCTGCGAAGGCAGAGCTGGTGTTGACAATATTGCACATATTGTAAAGTAAGACATATTTTGTTTCACGTTGTCATAAAGTTCCGACATTTTAGTTGATGGTTCCATATATAATTGTTTGATATGTTTTTTTATATAAATGTATTGCTAGCTATGGTACATAGAGAGTTACTAATGATGAATTCTCAAGATAACAGGAAGACTAGAAGGGATTCAATGATATAAAATATTGGAGCACCATAAATGATCAATTGGAATTATGAAAAAAAGACAATTGTAAAATGTATACAAGGATGCCCTGAGATAACATGGATACATATTGTCTGGAGTGCCAGGAAGCTTGTCTTAACAGAGAAAATAAAGTGATAACAGAAATCGAGATAGAAAATTCATAATGTTTTGAAAATTTGAAAAAATATTTTTCTTTCCCCTTGTATTTCATTTTTAAAAAATAATATGATAGTAACATATTCGTCTGTTAATTGCTGAATAATTTGATGTTTGATAATTGATGAATTGTAGTTCAAAGAAGATCTTTGAAAAAAATGTATTTCTAGGAAATAGTTTACATGGGAAACACTGTGTCGACAGAAAGTAAGGATAAATCCATGAATGATTGGAAATAACTGACTTATTTATGGACAGGATCACCACCAAATGTATAACTTACATATTTTGGAGCAAAACATTTCATATTTTGATGGAAAAAAAATAGATAGAACATTTTCTGCAGTGATGGACATTTGAAACGCACCTATACACGTATCACTTAGAGAACGTCGACTATATGACAAATGTTCAGATGAAAAGTAACAGGGATATGTCATGAGGTTTTGAATCATTTTCATTATATAAATCATAATTGCTTATCAAAATGAATTGTTACATGATAGTTTGAAAATGTTTATAAATATAAGCTTAGAGCTGTTTTCCACAAGTAATAATGAGCAACCACTAGAAAAAAAAATGATAAGTACCCACGAAGAAATTGGCTGTTTTATGAAAGTGGATCACCAATATAATAAGGATTTGGAGATTTTGGAAATCTTTTTCAATATTGCTTAATACTTGGAAACTAAATACATAATTTAAGCCCAAAATTATTAGAACACCAGGAGCAAAATAACATGAATATTTTTGAAGTACTCGGAATCGTAGGATATGAGAGCCAATAACAGGTACAGAGAAGATATAACATTTTCCGACATTATTAGTTGTTCATGTTTCCCAATGTTCCAACTCGTCACAATTTTTAGTAATGACCTTATGGATTAGATAGATGTTTTGAATATTTTGTTGGCCAGTGTTGTCAATCGGTAAATTTGGTACGAATGTGTCTGGATATGGAAGATGGTTTGCCTTTTTAGATATGATGTCCATTAATAGGGCCTCTTTAAGGAAGACAGTCCCATATATACATATAGGAACCCAGGTTTAGGAGTTAAGTTAAATTTTTCTGAAATATACTACTCGTCAAAAGTCAAGGGCCACTTAGAAAAACCTTGGTTGAAACCATAAAACAAATCTGATATAAACGTAATTGGTATCAGTCAAAACGGCATTTATTGAATACCAAATTGACATGTCACGTAAAGAAATGGAAACACACATTCAAACGCAATGAAGCTGTGAAATGTGTCACCCACCTTTTCAAAAGTCACACAATGGATATTGGACAAATAGACATTTCAAAATCGGGTATTACCACCGTTTGCAGCAAGGCATTCAAGACAGCGTAGACGCATCGAGTCCACAAGGGTCCGAAGAGTATCCTGAGGAACAGCTTGCCATTTCAGAAGCAGAAATGCAGTCAGCTGTGCAGCATCCATTGGCAGGGGGTGATTTGTTGACAATCTTCGACCAAGGACATCCCAGAGGTGCTCAATTGGAGAAAGGTCAGATGAATGAGCTGGCCACGCCATCCTGTTGATCCCATGTTGCTGAATAAACTCATTCACCACCCAGGCTCGATTGGGTCGAGCGTTATCATCTTGGAGGATGGCATTACCACCTATGGCCTCCAGAGCAGGCTGAACAATTGGACTCAAGATTTTGATTTGGTATCTTGGGCCGGTCACGTTGCCTTAGATGATGTAGAGTGGGGTCCTGCCGTGTCTGTAGAAGCCTCCCCAGACCATGACAGAACCCCTACCATAACGATCCACCTCTCGAATTGTGTCATCAGTAAATCGCTCTCCTGGTCGTCTCCAAACTCGAATCCTGCTATCATTGAATGACACAGTGAAGCGAGATTCATCAGTGAAGAGAACTTGACTCCATTGTTGCCTTGTCCATCGGATGTGCTCGCGACACCAAGCAACACGGGCTCTGCGATGAGCAGGAGTAAGAGGGATTCTGACTGTAGGACGTCGAGCAGCCAGTCCACATTCACGTAAACGTCTGCGAATGGTGCTTTGACTGACATTAACGTTTACAGTTTGTCTCAGCTGACATCTTAGAGTGGAACAAGTCACTGTTCGATGGCGCAGGGCTGACAACAAGAGGTACCGGTCATCATGTCTATTGGTACATCTAGGGCGACCTGGCCGGTGGCGATCCTCCACACTTCCTGTGGCCTGAAATCTCTCCAAAATTCTTTGGATAGTAGAGTGTGACACTGCAAGCAGTTTAGCATCCTCACGGACAGATAAACCACTTTCAACCCACGCTATAGCCCTCATTCTTTGTAAGGTGTCAAGACTTCTTCTCGGTGGCATGTTTTTTGCAAGTGATGAAACTACCCTAAGTCTGCTGATTGTAAAACAAATTAAGAGTGAACTCTGTTCACGAAAAGTCGCCATTGCACGTGGAATGTCAATCAGCACGGTTACTTCACCTGTTTGGTTGTATGCAAGTTTGAAAAAAACAGATTAAAAATGTGAATTTATGGTCAGCTCAGTGACAGAAGAAGTAGCTCTTGACAGATTTATTGACCAATCGTTGAGTGAATGAATGTGAGACTATCCAGACGCATTTTCATACTGCAGTTGAGGATTTTTCAACAATAAAATGAAGTTTCATTCTGCAGTCAAAACCACGGAATGTTTTTACACTCTTAGTGGTTTTATTTTGTGTGAATATTTCCAACAGGAAAATGCAGTAAGTAGAGTGCATATGATTTCCCTATGATGTTACTAATTCATGCAAGATAGAATTGTGAAGAAGAAAGATCGAACATAAGCATTTGATTTAAGCCTCAAGAAGATTTGAACTTGTTTAATAGAAAAAAGGCACTTCACTACTGAAAAATGAAGCTTTTGATGCAAGGCTAAATGAATACCGCACAAGAAATTGCATGTATTGAATTGTTCACCATATATTTTGATGGAATAATTAGCAAGAAGCTAAAATAGAGGGTTCACATGAAGTTAGACTCCTATACTGTTCGACTGGGATGAATACAGTTGGAAATGTGAAGAAACAATGATTTGTATACACTATGTCCTATTGAAAGGAATCTTGTAAATAAAGTTCAATCAGAAAATTTGATCTAAGATGTTATAAACTTGCTTTGCTTTATATAAGAAACATATGGAAGGAAAAATACTGATATGCTACACGATCTCAAATCCTAAAATTTGCTCTAACCCTAACAACTCTAGTGGATAAAATCAAGAACCTGGTAATTCTCTAAGACTGTAGGAGAGAAACTACTACCTCTGGCGACATTGGCCAGTTAATATATAAACTCTCTGTTAGACAGCAAGTATCCTTATAGCCCCATCCCGTGGTCACAGTTGTCACGTGCTGGCCTTCAAAGCATGTATACACTGCGCAGACAGCGCACACTATGCTGGCTGGGCCACGTCTGCTGCATGGAAGATGGTCACATCCCGAAGGATATCTTCAACGGATAATTAGCAGATGGCGAGAGAACCGTTGGGCGACCGCCGCTGAGGTTTTAAAATGTGTGCAAGAGAGATATGAGGGCATAGTACATGGATCCAGCAACATGGGAGGATGAATCTTCTGATCGGACTAAATGGCGATGCTATTTACGGCGCCACCTCAGATTTGGCGAAAAGAAGCTTGGGAATAAGGACATCAGAACCAATGCGCATTTCCCCGGAATTACCGCAGGGTTCACTACTATCACCGATACTGTTTAACATCTACACAGCAAAAGTAGCCACCATTAAGCCAGCTGGGCTGGGACAAACATTGACATTTGCTGATGACATACTCATATACAGGACTGGTTCTGACCGCCAAGAAATGACCAATAGCATACACGGGATACTACATGAAGTAGGTAAATGATGTGAGGACACCGGTTCCAAGATCAATCCAAACAAAGCCTGTGTGCTAGGGTGCTGTTTGAACAACTCCATATTGAAAGCAGATCTTCCAGATATTACTTTCAGTGGGCAGAAAATTGAAAGGCAAGGCAAGCTGAAGTACCTCGAAATAACATTCGATCGCGGGTTAACACTACAAGTACTATGTTGATCTAATCATACAGAGGTGCAGCAGGGTTTAACTGCCTTAAAAACAATTGCTGCAGCGCACCTGGAATAGAAACTACTGTTTCTGCTTTATAATTAATTAGTCATGTCTGTCATCAAGTATCGTCTAGAAATACTCACGCTGTCAATATCACAATGTGAACGATTGGAACGCATTCAAAATGAAGGAATGCGTGTATTCTTGCCACAATAGAAAATGTATTTAAAGGGGCAGACTATAGTACATCAGATGAGAACTGGATTAATTACCATCAAGACATCACCAGTCTTGAGTAGAGAGTGCAGAACTTGGGACAATGGGAGGGCACAGCTGGAAATTGATCAACTGATAAATGATCATCCTGAGTATGATGATGTCATTGTGTACACTGATGGGTCTGTCATCCGTGGTGAGAAATCAGAGTGGGGCTTCTCTGTTAGAGTAAAGAGCAGAATCGTCGCTGAACATAGCGAGTCTTTCATGACAACAACCTCCACCATGAGAATGGAGGTAGAGGCAGCTACTGCAGCCTTGAGGTGGTTGTTTGAGACTTTAATAACAAAGGCGGTTATTGTGTCAGATTCAGAATCCATGCTTCAGAAGGACCAAAGCGGATAGCTCCGGCATGAATGGACAACGTCCATAATAGGCTCAAATCTGGTGTGGATCTACTGTCCTGGTCATGCATGGGTACGCGGTAATGAAAGAGCTATTAGACTAGCTTCAAGAGCACCCATAAAAGGTACATTGTATATGTATAAATGAGAGATAAGGAGGGCAATTAATAATCGCCTATTAGAGAATGACACTGCAATCGATGAATCATCAAAGCTAAGATTGATGGAGTTTGACATAAACGTAAGACCAGCAAGGATGGACGAATAAGAGGATGCATACGGCGTGTATACAACCAACGCGCAACAGGAACAATTAGCATTCATACCCTTCGACATTTTCTGAGGGAGTGTGAGCACCTATGGAATTGCCTGGGGTGCAGCGATATCGATTCTGATTATCTATCTATCTATCTATCTATCTATCTATCTATCTATCTATCTATCTATCTATCTATCTATCTATCTATCTATCTATCTATCTATCTGTCTGTCTGTCTGTCTGTCTGTCTGTCTGTCTGTCTGTCTGTCTGTCTGTCTGTCCGTCCGTCCGTCCGTCCGTCCATCTATCTATCTATCTATCTATCTATCTATCTATCTATCTATCTATCTATCTATCTATCTATCTATCTATCTATCTATCTATCTATCTATCTGTCTGTCTGTCTGTCTGTCTGTCTATCTGTCTGTCTCTCTGTCTATCTGTCTCTCTTTCTCACTGTCTCTGTCTCTGACTGTCTGTGTCTCTCTGTCTCTGTCTCGCTGTCTCTCTGTTTCTGTCTCTTTCTCTCTCTGTCTCTATCTGTCTCTAACTCTCTCTGTCTTTCTCTGTCTCTTTCTCTATCTGTCTCCCTGTCTCTCTCTGTCTTTTTCTTTCTCTGTCTTTCTCTGTCTCTTTCTGTCTCTTTCTCTCTCTGTCTCTGTCTCTCTGTCTCTCTCTGCCTCTCTCTGTCTCTCTGCCTCTCTGTCTCTCGGTCTCTCTCTGTATCTGTCTCTCTCTGTCTCTTTTTCTCTCTGTCTCTCTCTGTCTCTCTCTGTGTCTTTCTCTCTCTGTATATCTGTCTCTCTCTGTCTCTCTATGTATGTATCTCTCTGTCTCTGTCTGTATTTATCTGTCACTGTCTCTCTCTGTCTCTCTCTGGCTCTCTGCGCCTCTCTCTGTCTCTCTTTCTGTGTCTCTCTGTGTCTCTCTCTGTGTATCTCTGTCTCTCTCTGTCTCTGTCTGTCTCTCTCGCTGTCTCTTTCTCTGTCTATGTCTCTGCCTCTCTCTGTCTCTGTCTCTCTCTGTTCTCTATATCTCTCTCTTTTTCTCTGTCTCTCTGTTCTCTATGTCTCTCTGTCTCTCTCTGTCTCTCTCTCTGTTCTCTATGTCTCTATATGTCTGTCTCTGTCTGTCTCACTCTCTCTGTCTCTCTCCGGCTCTGTCTCTGTCTCAATACTATCTATCTATCTATCTATCTATCTATCTATCTATCTATCTATCTATCTATCTATCTATCTATCTATCTATCTATCTATCTATCTATCTATCTATCTATCTATCTATCTGTCTATCTATCTATCTATCTATCTATCTATCTATCTATCTATCTGTCTGTCTTTCTGTCTGTCTTTCTGTCTGTTTGTTCATTCTACAAGAGTACTTTTTGAGCTGAGTTTAGTACTTGTTACCAAACTTTTTCTCTTTTAATGAAGAATCAAATGATCTTTTATTGTCTGCGCCTGACGGTGTTGGTTCATTGACGATTTCCTTCTATTTTACTGTGAGATTTTTATTTTGGTGTTCCCACTGTCTAAAGTGTCCGATGCATCTTTGTGTAGGAACCACTACAACTAATCTCTGTAGAACATTAACAACATTTTGATGTCTCTGACCAGCACCTACCGCTTATTATAATTCCCAGTATAAGGTTAATCCTTTAATGTGGTTTAACTTAAAAGAATAACATTATGCGTATTTTTTTTTCGTTTCCACAGCTAAAGAGTGCTATGAGCCAGCAACTTCCGGGAGCCACTGCAAACTCGGCAAGCTTTGGTATTATTACGATCATCGTCGATATGATTGCTTGACGTTTATATACGGAGGCTGCGAAGGGAATAAAAATAGATTCTCGACTCGACAAGAGTGTCTCGACACATGTCATCATCGTTAGGAAGAATTAATTTCTATAGGATCGCGACCTTGGTTTAGTTATTGACAACGTAGGCTTATATGACCTATTTTCGTTGATTTATATAAAACACTTTTTTGTGCTGCGTATCTTCAGTTGAAAGTTTGTCATGATAATGAAAACAAATATCACGTTTCCACATGTTTAATTAATACGATTTGGCAGTAAATATATTTGAAAAATTAACAAGATTGATTTTAATTATTAAAATACGTATTACAATCTGTTCAGAATCGGTTTACTTTTGTAAACGTGTGTCGTTATTATAGATAAAGATAAATATAAACAGACAGACAAAAACATACATAGACAAATAGACGGACACACAGGACACAATATATTAAATAGGTAGGACGGATAAAGATAGAGGACAACAAAGACAAAAGATACTGGACAGTTTGACGCCATGTTATGGAAAGAAGTCATGATGACATTAAGTTGTTAAGGGACATAATCGCCTGCGCCATCAAGTATGGTATGAGAAAGAGAATAATTACTCCCCTTGATGGTGAAAAAGGGGGAGGGAAAAAGGAAGCCCCCCCCCCCAAAAAAAAAAAAAACCAATTACAGTTCTCCTGTTGTCAAACGCCAGCAACAAAAAACTTTAAATGTCTTTGCAGTGGTGGTTTCTGCCTACTTTGTTTTTTTATTCTGAGACTGCAAGCCGCTTGTATGACCTCTCATTAGTTGCCTCTTACGACATGCCTGTGTGAGTGTCACGGATGGCCTCCCCTTGCTCTGCAATGATGTTCCAACACTGGCCAAAACCTAGCATATAGAATGTGGGTTTTCAAAGGTATCTACCTTCGCACAAGATTACTCTTGGCAGAGACGCAGATAGAAGGATGATGTTGCTTCTACCTCGAGGGAGTGTTCACACGATATTTAGAAATCAAGAACAATGCTGAAAAAGTCTTAGCAATGTTAACTGTTTATCTGCCCGCCCTTTTTGTGAAGGATTATTCTGTAATTTATTATTAGCTGGTACACGCCCCTCATTGCATGTGCATTCCTATCAGTAATAACTAAATTATCTATGAATTAAAAAAAACCATAACAAATTTAATGATCAATTATCTTTTATCAAAGGTGAGACAAATAAATGATTGATGAGATAATAATGGTTTCTTCACTGAAACCCCGCTAGAAATATATGATTAAAGTGTTCATTTGGTTCTGGCCTGATAAGTTTCACTAAGCTGTCAGATTGATGTAGTGTTTCTGTTGGCTGCTGACTGCTCCGTCGATCTACGATGTCTGTGGCGAGGGCACGTCCCAAAAACGCGAGTGCTGGGGTTCCCACACCTAGGGTCAATTGCAAGTATCTTCACAAGCCGTTGAAGGTAGG
Organism: Oreohelix idahoensis; assembly: GCA_024509875.1. NCBI lineage: Eukaryota > Metazoa > Mollusca > Gastropoda > Stylommatophora > Oreohelicidae > Oreohelix > Oreohelix idahoensis. The sequence continues at coordinate 47,941 of JAMPIV010015241.1, forward strand.
CGTCTCGTGTCGACTACAAGCTATGAACCACAGATTTGTTTTCCAAACTGGTATCGTAGATTGGTACCACAAATGGCATCGTAGACACGTACCACGAATTTAGAGGAAACCAAAGACCTCTGCTACGTTTTATGTCCTCTGATGCTAATCAGGTGCCTTCCCGTTATCTCTTCCAACGCCTCTATTTCTCAGAAATTTTATCCCCTCCGAGTATGCAGTATAGCTCTGTGGATATGATACAAATTACCCTAACATTCAGTTAGTCTAAGCGAAAAGTATGTCTGAGCAGCGGAGAATGCAATGGCTTGTGCCTGGGTGAACATGTCTAAGTATACATATAATTTATTACAAATGATAATAAATATATACACATGATGTCATCATCACCCACTAATTGCTCCATTCTGAGTCTGGTGTTACCTGTGCTTTTAGATCCCTTTGAGAACTAGCACGAAGCAATCACCAGCGCTTTGCTGTGGTGGTTCATGAATATATCATTTTTCCATCCTGTAGTTCCCAGCCTCATAGGGACCTATATAACCACCAGCAGTTCAAACATGTCAAATTCAAAATGTAAAATACATGTTACAACTCACCCCAATAACTTTTGGGACCTCTAGACTTCTTACAACGTTGAATAGTCATGGCAACTTGATGCAAATGCCTTAAGCACGCGTCTGGGGTATTATTTCTATTTAGAATTCCTCTGGGACTTGTGAGTGGTCCAGTAGAATCCGGTTTCCGTATTTCTATTGACGATTTTCTGCTGATGTTTCGGCAGATGCTCTAATACGTTTTTTCCTTGTCTTTTAAGTTCAGAATTCTGACTCTGTTCTTCCCTGGTTTTATCTGGTTTGTCTACTTTGACAATCTTGGAATGCAGTGTCATGTATAAAATGTGTTACGCTATATAGCAGCTTTCAGTCCAAGCTTCTTTTCCGACGAAACTTCCAACAAGAACGACTGGAACGAATGTATATTCTCCTCCTGAATTCCAGCAAATAGCATTCAAAGTACGTGTTATAATTATTTAATTTTCTACATGACTGTTGAGAGTGATTAATTTTATCTAACTTCTTGCCAAAGTAGGTAGAGTGTTGCAATGGTCATCAAATGTTGTATCACAATGTTGAAGGTGATGTCTTTGTTGTAGAAGATGTAGAGGTAACAAATACTGGCACTTGAAGTGTAGAGTATCACCCTCAGACACCAGAGATGATGGAGGCGTAGTAATATGGTGTCTTTGGTCTGGTTTGTGTATACATGTTGTAAGTGTGTAGCTAAACAGTTAGCAGGACAGTCCACACAGGACGTCACGTAAACACACGACGAGGAAGTCAATTAATCTGGTAACAGCTGGTTACGTTTCCAAACATTTATTGAGACGCCACAATAGTTACCATGACATTGACGATCAATCACAAGCAATGTAAATCATATCAATCAGTATAGGGTAAGGTTCCCTCAATAAATGAGCATTCCAATAAGCTGATCTCATGGATATGATAGCTTCAGCAGATTCAGCTTATTCATCAAAAATATGCGAGTTAATTAACTTTTTCCTGATACAAGTAGATCAGATATGTAGGCATGTTTAAATACCAGCCGCACGAGCATGGCGGACTATGAACTCAGTTCACGTTGACCTTCTGTGGACATATTTTATAAGTCTAACCTTCGTAAAGGCGTCTTCGCTGGCATAACGAAGTTTGAGGAACATAACATTAATTGTTCTGTGGGCATAAATAGCCTGAACCATAGATATATTAGGCATCGAGATATCTGGTGTGCTTCTAGTAATAAAGTCTCTCCCTGCCTGACAGTGCGAAACCAGTCGAACAATAATGTCTAACCTCTCAGACTACAGGAAAAAATAGGAAGAGCAGTTTTACCTTTATGTTCGAAAAACACCACAATTCCAACCGTCTCCAGACGTTAGAATTACACACATGGGATTAATATGAATAAACTTGCCATCAAAATCACAGAAGGTCCTTTCCCATGATGAAAGAATACTCGGGGCCTCAAGAGCATATCTTGCCCCGACACAGATCACATCTCGACCGAGGTCTGCCACAAACTAACTGGGCGGAAGCTTTGTTCAATCTACAACCAAAAAGACAGACATGCGCAGAGAACCATTCCCGTGAGAACAATTCAGAAAAGTACGTAGATATGATCCTATACTGAGAACGACATATAAAATCGAGCCTTATAAGGGAAGAAATAGCAACATTGCAGGTTACCAACCACTTCTAAGAAAAGTAGACCTGTACGCTCCTTAAAAGGACATGAACCGAGATCGGTATGACATTACACCGGCAACCTTCGGTCGCACGAAAGATAACTACACAAAGTAAAACAGTGAGTTCATTTACCGAGTTCTATCCCTTGCATAAGGAAAAATTAGCGTACACTGTTAACGTTGAATAATTCGTATGTGTAACATATTACCGGAACCTCCCGATTAAAAAAAAAATGTTTCATTTTTTTTTTATATCCAAGAGCAAGCTAGAAGCGGCTCAAAAGGCACGAATGATGCACGGATAAATAGACAAATTGCCCAACATGAGGCTAAATCGACACATGGAGTGTCACGTGAGAATATATCTCAACAGAAAAAAATCTGTCTAAAAATATATATATACATATATCGGGGAGGTGCCACCAACACACATCACGCTAGCATGTAAACATAATATACATATGCAAGTGTAATAATGATCATTATCAAATAGCGGTGTCATACTCTAATACCGCTTCAAAAGGATGGACACATGTGATAGTAAATGTTACATTACTTAAACATATAATAATATTACAATACATAATGAAATAAGTTAAAAATATATGAAGATCCAGGACAAGGCGTAATGGATACAGCTTCCGTCTTGTCCTAGTTAAGTACATCCTCCATAATTCTACATGACTGACAAGGAGTAAGGTGACTTCTCAGATCATCAATGACTTGCTGAGAAAATACAATCAATATAATTCTATTTAACAACCATTAGGATTCCTAATATACAATACATTATTATAAACAATTGTGGCCGAGTAAACTTTCGGCCCTTATATTGTCTACGTAGCCTTCTTCTGTTATACTAAAGATGGTAACAGAAGAAGATGATAACAAAGCACAATAGTATGAGTTCACATAAAGTGAGGGCAGGTGTGCTAATGTATTATAATAATATAAGAGTGTTATACGTTCAAAGTATATCTATATATAGGACAGAAATATTAGTTAGGAATCATGTGGGCATCTTGACAGAATGTCAGCCATCACATTATCCGAACCACGGATAGCTCGTACCGTGAAATGAAAAGGTTGAAGAGCAATGGCATATCGAGTGGATCTCGAACTCTTCAAGTTCTTAGTTTGAATAGCTGTAAGAGCTTTTTGATCAGTTTCTAGAATGAAATGTGCGCACAGGAGGAATCTTTGTAGTTTGAGAATTGACCAAACCATAGCCAACAAATCACGGTCTAGAACCGAGTAGTTCCTCTCTGCCGCATTTAGTTTTCTAGAAATGTACATAACAGGATGCAGAGTCTCAAAATATTCCTGCATAAGTGCTGCTCCGATCCCAGTGGATGAAGCATCACTACGAAGAACAAAAGTCCTATCAAGAGTAGGTAATCTTAAGATGGGAGGAGATGAAAATATATTCTTAATCTGGTCCAAGAAAGATTGGCATTCCTAAGACCAACGAACCAGATTAGGCGATCCTTTCTTCAACAATGTTGAGAGAGATGCCATAATTGAAGATAGATTCGGAATGAATCTCCCATAAAATTGAATTAACCCCAAGAGACTACGAATTTGTTTCTTCGTCTTGGGTACAGAGATGTTCAATATCTTCGAAGTATTGTGGTCTTCTGTCTTCAAAAGACCATGACCAACACGATGACCCAGGAAAGATATTTCACCAAACCCAACATAGGCTTTATATGGTTTTGCTGTCAAATTATACTCACGTAGAGTCGACAGTAATTCGTATAAACCCAAGTAGTGATCTTCCCATGAATCACTGAAGAGACAGATATCATCTAAATATGCAATGGCATCTGAAAGATGGGAAAGAATTCGCCGCATCATGCGTACGAAGGTAGCAGGGGTGTTCATAAGGCCAAAAGGCATAACATTCCATTGAAACAGACCCCTAGGTGTTGAGAAAGCAGTAAGAGGTTTGGCACGATCTGCTAAAGGCACTTGCCAATAACCTTTGGACAAGTCAAGTTTAGTGAAGACTCTAGAATTAGAAAGCCTAATAAGTAGATCTTCTAGTAAAGGCATCGGTTCAGCATCGATTTTTGTGACTTGATTCAATTTGCGATAGTCAACGCAAATTCGTATGTTCTTGTCTTTCTTCCGGACAATAACCATGGAAGAAGAATATGGTGAAGTCGATGGTTCAATTATGTTTAATCGAATCATTTCATCTAATTCTTTCTCGACTTGTGACTAAAAGTGTATAGGGATAGGATAAGGTCTAACCCTAATACGATTATTGTCAGTAAGAATTATGTCATGTTCTATGACATGTGTGTGTCCAGGGATATCACTGAGGACATCCTGGAATGTTTGTAACATCGACGAGACTTGTTGATGTTCCTCAACTGAAAGATTAGGAGAAATAGAAACGTTTTTCCAGGATTCGATGGAATTTAGTGGAACCACTGGAAGAGGAAGATTAACATCAGAAAAAGTAGTTTCCTCATCCTGTATTACTGACAGAGATGAGTAATGACCATGAGGTACAGGAGAATCATCCGTTGCCTGAAAAATAGGCAGCAAATAGTCTGGACGTTCATGAAATTCCGTCAGCATATTGATATGGAAAGTTTTATGTTTTCCATCAATATCGACCACATAGTCAACATCGGAAATTCTAAAGACTATTGCATACGGACCTTTCCATGCAATAAGAAGTCTATTTTCCCTACTGGGGAGTAGGACGAATGCTTTGTCGCCTGGACAAAGTTGTCGTAGACATCTATTCTTATTAGCAAACTGCCTTGCCTTTTCTTTAGCAATTTCAGATGACGAAGTAGCTAGTTTGCATGCCTCAATGATCTTTTGCCTCAGAGCAATGACATACTCATATGAGGATTCAGTGTCATCACTAATATCATCGGCAGTGATAATATCGTGTAGTAAAGACATAGCGCCGCGCGGACGCGCGCCAAAGACAAGTTCAAAGGGAGAAAATCCTGTCTGTTCGTTAGGGACCTCTCTATAAGCAAAGAGAGCTGCGGGTAAAACCCTGTCCCAATCTTGAGGATGATCTTCAGTTATCTTCCCAAGCAAAGTCTTGAGCGTTCTATTTAAACGCTCAACTAACCCATTTGACATTGGGTGATAGATACTACTAAGAGATCTTTTAATATGTAAGGTAGACATTACTTGAGACATAGTGTCAGATATAAGTTGTGTGCCATGGTCTGACAATATTTCTCCTGGGAAACCCAACCGAGAAAATATCAGCCAAAGAGCATCTGCGATATCGGCAGTAGATATGCTCTTAAGAGGGATAGCCTCTGGCCAACGTGTGCACATATCAACACAAGTAAGGATAAACTGGTGTCCTCTGGCCGACTTGATCTCAAAAGGGCCAATAATATCTATAGCCATTTTCTGAAATGGCCGTATAGGGATGTCAGCAGCCTGGATAGGCGCAGCATGTCGTGGTCCTCTAGACTTGACCTCCTGACACACCTTACAAGATCGGCAGTAAATACGAATGTCCTTGTTCACAAAAGGCCAAAAGAAAGCCGCAAGGACTCTCAACTTTGTACGGGAAAAACCCATATGTCCAGCACATTGCGAATCATGAGCATGTTGCAATATTTGCACTCTCATGCTCTTAGGAACATGAATTTGAGAATGTGCAGACGTTGTCGAGTCTTGTACCATACGTACAAGTACGCCGTTTTTCATGGCAATCCAAGATTTTCTATTTGTACCCTGATTTGGATCACCTTTTTCCGCAAGAATGAAGAATTTTTGTAGAGAAGGATCTTCTTCTTGTAGTTTTATGAAAGAGTCACGAGAAATAACCAAGTGACTGTCTTGGCTATGCACTTCATCATTACTAGTCAATGAAGTTTGAGGTGTCTGTAGAACTTGTGCTCTTGTGACCACTGCATTGGTAGCTTGCATATTATGATCTTCCCAAGCAGCAATCTGCTGTGGGGTACATTCCCTAACTCCGTGAATACGACCGATAATTAGGTCCGCAATAGGATTAGGTAAGAGACAAGCGTGCACATCTCCGGTAAAGAAAGGAGTGGCAATGTGAATTACGGCAGTAGGATATTTCTCTAGAGTGCCGCCAAATGTGACACATTTAATTACTTTTCCCGTAGCACAAGATGGATCTACAAGAGTTTGTCTAACACCAATAGTGGTGCATCCGGAATCGAAAAGGACTGAGACCGGATTATTATTTACAAGACCCTTATGTAGGATTAGAGAACCTCTCCCGTCATGCGCAACTGCAGCAGGAAGAGCGGGAAGAGGGTGACCACAACTCAAAGTAGTTACGGTGGTCGGTTCGAACAAAGTACTGCATTGGGGGCACTTGTTTGCTCTCCCAAAATCAAATGCAGAACATGTGACAGCGCTAGAGTTTTTATCATCAACAACCTGATTACAGGCTTCTTGAGATTCTTGTTGTACAGAGTTAGCCTGCTAATATCTCTTTTTTTGTACTGAGATTTACCGCGACTATTATTACCTCTGAAGTTATCAGAGTTATTATTATCTCTGAAGTTATTGTAATTATTATCCTGGTTTGAACACCAGTTTCCATGATTATTATCATGTCCACATTGATGCGAACATCTATTAGTTTGGTTTTGAGGTTTTCGCGAGGAATATCCTCTATTATTATATCCTCTTCTGAAATGCCTAAAATTATTAGGATGAAAGTAACGAGGACTGTCAGCTCGTCTCCAATTCTTCGAAGAAGAATCACCATGAGATTGATTGCCATAATTCTAAGCATAATTATGGTTACTCTTCCTATCGAAATTTTGCTTAGCGCCCTGGAATTTACGAACAAAGTTTGTGCCATATGGTGCTGCCGAAGCAACAGGCAAACCTTCTTTTACTTTAGAGTTACTAATGGTTATGTGAGGGTGCGCAGTTACATACTGGCAACAGAATTCTTCCATTTCTTTTATGGTTTTAGGTTTACGCTCATGAAGGAAAGGAAGAAAAGACTCATTGACAGAAGACATGACTTTGTTTCTTAAGTATTAAGTCCAAAAGTGCTTCATAAGTATGTTCTGTCTTTGACAGCTCAACCCAACGTGAAAAAGTAAGACGTATTTTTGCAATAAACTCGGAGAATTCTACTCCAGTTTCTGGCAACATATTTTTAAATTGCAGACGATAGCCGTCTTCGTTAAGTTGGTACTTCTTTAACAAAGCGGCCCTGACAACCTCATAATTATTCTTGTCAGGTTCATCTACCATGCTTAACATACTTAGAGCTTCACCTTTTAGTATTTTTGACAATTGATCAACATATAGTGATTTGTCTATGTTATGTGTTTTACATGACCGTTCAAATCTGTCAAGATAGAACGATATGTCATCACATGAAGGACTAAATGCTGGTAGCTTAATCTTAAACGTGTTAGCATTAGCCTTATCAGAAGATGAACTCTTATTTGCATCATTAGCATTACCCATGTTCATCACTTTCAATTTCTCTACCTCTAAAGCTAAGAGTTTTTCCTCATGCTCCATTTTTGCTTTTTCTTTTCTCTCATCAGCCTCTCTTTGTAACTTCCTGTCTTCAGCCTCAGCTTGAAGTCTTTTATTTTCAGCCTCTATTTCAAGTCTTTTATTTTCAGCCTCTTTTTCAAGTCTTTTATTTTCAGCCTCTTTTTCAAGTCTTTTATTTTCAGCCTCAGCGTCCCTTTCAAGTCTTCTATTTTCAGCCTCTTTTTCAAGTCTTTTATTTTCAGCCTCTTCTATTCTTTTTTGTTTTTCCATTTCCATCTGGAATCTCCTTTCATCCACCTGCATCTGCAATTTTAAATTCTCAGCTTCTATTTTCTTTTGTTCAGCTTCCCTTTCCATTCTCTTTTCTTCCAACTTTAATGCTTTGTCATATTGAGCAGTCGCATATTCCTCCAATTTATCACCAGTCTTTCCCAGGGATTTACCCTGCTCAATAAAGTACTCAAGTGTAGACATATTGTCTAATATTATGAGTCACAACACCTGAAATAATTAACTATCTTATTTCAATTTTAATAATAACAAGTCTTAAATTAAGCACTTGAATATTCACATCACATTATATTATCCCAATCTCTGTGGGAAACAAGTCTTTGGCAAAGAACTTGTATATGAACTTTTATGAAAATATCATCAGTCAATTCTTAATCATAGGTAGACTTCCCATTCAGTAGTGCACAACACTATTCATCATTTATTTATCATCAGTGTAATAGTAATAGTGCATCAACTTAATCCATTAATTAATTACCATAAGTGTAACTAATCACAAAGTAAACAAAGTCACAATGTAAACAATAACAATGTAAACAATAACAATGATCAGAAACAATACGAAAACATCCGCAGAAATCAACTAAATAAACAGCGAAAAGTAAAGAAAGTATCACACAAAATGTGATGATATCTGCGATATAATTAAACAAAATACATGACACCACAGTGTATAAACATAAATGGTGTAACGAACTGAATAATAGAAAAGAGGTGACCTACATATACAAACAATTTCAAAACAAAACTAAAGAATGCGAAAAAATACCGAAAACAATACTGCACATGTCGTCACAACTAACACTAATAGCAACAGATATTGCTAACAATTTCCAATTAAAGAAATTGCTCTGTTCCTAACGACACACTCTCAATAGACGACCTCTGTTAAGTGGTATGATCTAAAAGGAGACACCGCCCAACCGAAAACCCACTGAGATGTAAATATATAAATATACAAATAACATATAAACATATAACAATATGAGAAAAGAATGTGAAGAAACAGACGGCTCAGTAGAAGTATAAGGGCACAGTTTACAAACAAAACAGGCCACTTAACTTATGGACATCCAAAGTCAGCAGAGCAAAGAACATGTGAAGATCAGCATTCTACGGACAGAAGATCCAACGTTGATCGGACATGTTGATCTTGCGTGGTAACTGCCAGGACGATGGTAGAACTTGAGCTTCTGACAATCGTACAAGTAGAGTTGTTACGGTACTTGGCCTTCTTATCCAACAGTAACTTGATCTAATACGGAACTTGTCCTTCTCAATACAAGGACTCGTAAGTATCGGCACTTGACCTTCTCATAGAACAGTAACTTGATGCCTAGATAGCAGCAACTGATTCAACCACAGTAGCAACTTGATAAATGGACAGCAGCAACTTGATTCTCGAAGGGACGTTACAGTTGTAAATATATGCGGCAACGCCGGGTACTGTCATTTTCTTGATATAGGCTCAACCAAAAATTCCAAGTCCAAAAAGATACCGTGCAACGCCGAGTAGTATCAGGCTTCCGTTAGTAGATGTCTTGTAGAATGTACCGGGTAAGGGACCCCGTGTATGCTGGCACCAGACAAAACCAGCTTATGGCCACAAATGTTGAGAGTGATTAATTTTATCTAACTTCTTGCCAAAGTATGTAGAGTGTTGCAATGGTCATCAAATGTTGTATCACAATGTTGAAGGTGATGTCTTTGTTGTAGAAGATGTAGAGGTAACAAATACTGGCACTTGAAGTATAGAGTATCACCCTCAGACACCACCCCAAACATTTATTGAGACGCCACAATAGTTACGATGACATTGACGATCAATCACAAGCAATGTAAATCATATCAATCAGTATAGGGTAAGGTTCCCTCAATAAATGAGCATTCCAATAAGCTGATCTCATGGATATGATAGCTTCAGCAGATTCAGCTTATTTATCAAAAATATGCGAGTTAATTAACTCTTTCCTGATACAAGTAGATCAGATATGTAGGCATGTTTAAATACCAGCCGCACGAGCATGGCGGACTATGAACCCAGTTCACGTTGACCTTCTGTGGACATATTTTATAAGTCTAACCTTCGTAAAGACGTCTTCGCTGGCATAACGAAGTTTGAGGAACATAACATTAATTGTTCTGTGGGCATAAATAGCCTGAACCATAGATATATTAGGCATCGAGATATCTGGTGTGCTTCTAGTAATAAAGTCTCTCCCTGCCTGACAGTGCGAAACGAGTCGAACAATAATGTCTAACCTCTCAGACTACAGGAAAAAATAGGAAGAGCAGTTTTACCTTTATGTTCGAAAAACACCACAATTCCAACCGTCTCCAGACGTTAGAATTACACACATGGGATTAATATGAATAAACTTGCCATCAAAATCACAGAAGGTCCTTTCCCATGATGAAAGAATACTCGGGGCCGCAAGAGCATATCTTGCCCCGACACAGATCACATCTCGACCGAGTTCTGCCACAATCTAACTGGGCGGAAGCTTGTTCAATCTACAACCAAAAAGACAGACATGCGCAGAGAACCATTCCCGTGAGAACAATTCAGAAAAGTACGTAGATATGATCCTATACTGAGAACGACATATAAAATCGAGCCTTATAAGGGAAGAAACAGCAACATTGCAGGTTACCAACCACTTCTAAGAAAAGTAGACCTGTACGCTCCTTAAAAGGACATGAACCGAGATCGGTATGACATTACACCGGCAACCTTCGGTCGCACGAAAGATAACTACACAAAGTAAAACAGTGAGTTCATTTACCGAGTTCTATCCCTTGCATAAGGAAAAATTAGCGTACACTGTTAACGTTGCATAATTCTTATGTGTAACAATGACTCATACGTTTGTGAAATTTAAACAGTCGCTCCCATTTAAGGAATTGTTATTTCCGTCGATAATCGGTCATGTTCATTATTACTACATTTTTAACTTACTTCTTTAAATGTCTCCCAAGATTGAGATTATCTGTACTTATTATCACAGACAATTTCCGAGGAATAAGTACATAGCTTATCAGATACTCCCGATTGCTTAACTTAACCCTGGAGCGATACAAATTCGTTTGCCTGTCTACACTAACGTGGTTATGCAACTAAACCCATATTTTAAGTTCGTCTTGCCTGGAGTCAATCTGGTTTTTATCGGAAAAGTCAATTACGACTTGGCCTGACATGAACCGAAGTGTGAAAATAAAACCGTGACTGCAGTACGGATTTCTGGGTTCTGAAAGTGAGAAATAGCTAGAGAATGGGAAAGAGAGAAAATACGAAAAAAAGAACGATCAAATTATGTGACAGTGAGCAGCGGTTATATTCTTTCTTTGTTCTGACAATGACTCCCATAAACCACACAGCAGGTCCGGATTAAGCCTCTGGATTTTTTGGTGTTTGGGCTCCTCTTCATCTAATAGACAATAATTGCAGTATGTTTTTTTCAAACCCCTTAGCATAGTAATGGTATATATTAGTATTATTAATAGACTGGTATGTTAGTTTGTCAGCATGATGATGGTATATACTAGTATTATTAACAGACTGGTATGTTAGTTTGTCAGCATGGTGATGGTATATACTAGTATTATTAACAGACTGGTATGTTAGTAATACCACTACAGGCGCTCACTTGGGTTCCTGAGGGTAAGCGGAAAAAAGGAAGACCAAAAGAAACACTCAGAAGAACAATAATAAGAGAAGGAAGAACGTTGGGCCTAAATAATGTGCAAGAGCTAAGAGGAGTGGCGTCACAACGAACAACCCGGAGAGCACTGGTTTCTGCCTTATGCGCCGTGTTTGGCGCTTAAAGAATTTATTATTATTATTATTATTATGTTAGTTTGTTAGCATGGTGAGGGTATATACTAGTATTATTAATAGACTGGTATGTTAGTTTGTTAGCATTGCTTACCTCTTTTTTTTAGAGTGGTTACAGTCTATCTCGTGGCAAAGGTGCCGGGTTCGATTCACGGTATCGACACGCTTCAGTCTACCCAGCTGTAAATGGGTACCTGACTTTGCACTTGAATTATGGAAGGAGAAAACAGCGAGGAAGGACTAATATAGCGAAGTCTCTAACACTTCGCTCCCCTCTAGCAGTATGTGCCGTGGAACTACTTTTACTTTTGACCTTTTTTATTAGTAATTATTGTTTGGTTAATGTTTATTAGTATTATTGATATTATTATTAAGGTAAACACAATAAACACATTTTATTGAAAAGTCTATGATTTTTTTTTTCTTACCTTATGCATGTACTCAAGAGCCCTGGGCTCCTAGGATTCAGCTACTTAGCCTAATGGAAATCAGGCCCTGCCGCACAGTGCAAACTGCCACATTCTGTCAGCACTAAATAAAGCATCCCCGAACTAGAATCTCCGTGTAATTCTCAACGTCAACACCAAAATTGCAGATAAAGATCCGTTAGTCAAACTAAATTCTTCTTTGCCTCCTAGTGGCCACACCAGACAAGATCTGACCACCAAAACAAATAACCGATTCATTTTTATTGATATCAGTAGGCATGTGTCCATATCATTTATCCGATATAACAGTATGGCTTTAAAACATGAAGAACAACAAAAACAACAACCAAAGAGCTACAGACTTTGGTTTGGTTTGGTTTTTTAAAGACCATCTTCATTGCACACGGAAAACTCCACCATTGCTCCAATCTCCACCCTTAGAACATCCAAGTATGATCTCAGCACAGTGCACGAACTCTGTAGTGAAACGAGGATACCAATGTGTGTATACAGGAATAATATATGCTATAAATATTTTTGTGGTGGGTAGGTTTCCTAATTTTTAAACTTTGCCACGGCAGCGGCCACATGACCTACTCTTTATGATTTTCAACTGTCGAGGGATGTTTAAAATGCACAACTTGCACACACGATCTCCTATTTTACTGCCCTTATACGAGAAGACCTCTGATACGTGCTATACAGACGTCTTCAAGTCTTGCAGAAATTATGTGAGGACAGAGAACCAGAAGTCAAAAGAGTTTAGGACCACCACTGGTGTAAGACAAGGCGATATCCAGTCACCTTCTCTGTTCATACTCCTCATGGATGATATCGTCTAATCATATAAGAACAGGACAAGAAAATATTAAGTGGGGTACTGGAAGATAGGACAGGTTAGTATTTCAGAGCTGGCATATACCGATGATGTTGCCCTGATTGCTACGTCAGAGGCACATCTTCAATACAACATGCACGTCTAGAAGGAAGAGCTGGAGAAGAGAAGGATTGACATCAGCAACTCCAAAACAAACATCATAGTGATATCACGAGAGGAAAGAATGAGCTGTCATAGATTGGATAGGTAGCATCTGTAGCAAAGTTGATTTTGCTGGGGAGGTTATGATGGTATCCTAACCAAGAATGAAATCGGTGTCTGCATAAACCGTGTGAGGTCAAGCACATGTAGGCCCCTGACTCTAAAAGATGATGATGATGAATTATGTGGAGGGTACATAACGCTACCTCCCTAGATCTCACACGGTCACTCTTGTGGCTGTAGTGTATGGTGTATGATGTACCTAGTGTCTAGGGGAGAAATGAAATGATGGCACACAACACAAAACACTTTAAGTTACTATGAGGAAGTGAATAAAACCTGTGGTTAAGTTTTTCTTTAAATTAATTTTTTTATACAATTTATTTTGCCTGTCCAGTCAAATCGTTTGGACAGGTCTTTGAAAATGAGGACAAGATAGTTTACAGAAAAGAACAATTAAAATTTTGGGGCAATTTGCCCAATAACTAAAAAGTTAATATATACTGAAGCACATTAAAAACGCACCACTATTATATATACTGATGCCGAGAAGCTGGCAAAAAAAAGTGTGGGAATGAATTTTCCCCGTGTTTGCCATGAGGTAGAGAGCGAATGGCTGCTGGAATGGAAAGTGCAAGATTCAACCCATGGGTGTGTGTACAGACTACATGAAAACGATGAAAGTTACACGTGCAACACGATTCTCAACAGTTATGACCCTGAAAATGTGTACGCGTTGTGGCAGTATACTCGGTATAAAAAGGCCGTTGAGACAAAACACCCAGTACATGTGCTTGAAATGCCACGACTATCTGAAAACGACCGCCAACGAGCCATTGGTATGTTGGAGACCGGAATGAGCTCGCGGGCCATTGCCAGAAGGATGAATTGCCACCACAGCACTATTGTACGTCTCAATGAACGTTACGGAACCACTGGCAGTGCCGGGGATAGACTTCGGAGTGGCCAACCACGAGTTACTACCCCTGCGCAAGATCGTCATATTGTGCTGAGTCACCTAAGGAATTGACTCTCCCGGCAAGTCAAACAGCAAGAGCAATAGTGGGTAGACATGGGCAAGTCTCTCGAATGACAGTCATACGACGACTCAGAGATACAGGCCTTACTGCAAAACGACCTTATGTTGGGCCAAAGTTGACTCACAGACATCGTTAGCAGCGCCTGCAATGGGCAGAGCAACATATCAGATGGACTAGACTGCAGTGGAATGCTGTCCTATTCACAGACGAGAACAGATTCAACATATCCTTTGCAGATGGACGTATGCAGATTTAGCGACGGTGTGAAGAGCGCTTTGCAGATTGCTGTGTCAACCGATTTCGAGGTGACAGTATTCACATTTGGGGAGGATTCAGTTTTCACCATCGCTTGCCTCTTCACGTCTTCCGTGGAAATGTTAATGCTGTGACATATCGAGATGAGGTTCTGGATGCACTGGTTGCTCCTGCGTTCACAATTTATCCAGACTTGCAGCTTCTCCAGCAGGATAACGCACGTGCATTTTTTTTGTATTTTTGGTTTTCTCCCTTGCCTGCACAGAATGCAATGAATTTCATAACAATCAAATGTACAAATTAATGACCAGCATGCATTCATAGGAAAATGAATAAAGATTCCAAATATGTAAACTTGTACACACTTATATTTACATTTCACACTCTGTTCCTGGATTATACAGGTGGTGCGTTTTTAATGTGCTTCAGTATATATTTATATATGTTTTTCCTGTAGGAAATATTCATCTGTAGGGAGAGTCACTGTATATGAGGGCTGTAGTTTCATCCTATCCCCATATACGTCCTGAGTATTGTTTCGCAATACTAGTGTTTATTACCAGAAAATATCAGTTATGCCCAGATGTTTAACACATCACCTGGGATTCCTTGTTGAGAGCTATTACAATGTGTCGTTGCAGAAAGTCTCAATTTCACCACCCGCCAAAACTCCTACTGTGATCTTTGACAGCATAAACGACTGGTTGGAGACTGGATGGTGTTATTCGTACTCAGCAGGTTTCCTGTCACCAGCTGGCAACAGGAAATAGAGCCTCACAATTCAAGAAAATATAAACAAATGACGCTGACTTTAAAAGAAATGGCCTCAGCTTCCTCCGAACTGCAGCGACTGTGGATTTCTTATTTATTTAAGTTTAAAGTTAACACAGCTGTTTCTCAGCGTATCTGAATGAAAATGTTAGTTTGACTGGCAATGAATAATCAAAGCCTTTTGCTAATATTTACTAGCACTGGCCAATCAAAACGTGCGACTACCTGAATTCAAATGCAGTTTTTATGAAAAAAAAAACAAAATAATTGCAAACAATTTCTGCGTCTGGTAGTCGATTGGCCAGTCTGCGTTAGTTATGCCCAATACAAAAAGATGTTTCGTTTAGGATTACATTTTTCCTACCGCTCCCCTTTTCCATTCATACTCTTTTTACGCAAGCGAATTTGAATGTACCTCCCTGCCTCTTTTTCAAACTCGCGTCCCCACTAACGTTAAAAAACAACAAAGCAGGAACGACAGTCTGTCTGGTCGAGCGTCCGTAGATATTAGTATTTTCTCAATAACTTATCTAATACTGGGACTAAAATATTATTTGAAGTACATTCTTCCTCAGTGAACTCTACGTTATACTACCATATAATTTTTATGGGCAGTTTCATAATGGTTTAAATTTTCAATTTTTGTCATCATCAATCGTCAAATAAAATTTTTCACAAGACCGCCATCTTTCCTCTCCTTCATCTCGCTAGCATGTATTTTTCAAATAACTAACTTGTTTTAGTTACGTCAGAAATGCTACCGCGAGGATGAAAATAAAATTGTCTGCGTGTTTGCCTCTGCTAGAGTTGTTCCAGCGTGTATATATATGCATGGCAGACTGTGTCAGCGAAGCGGGGTTGTGCGCGGCAGGTTAAGAATTGGCGTTAATAATGTGTATTTTTTTCGTGTTACACTACCAAATTTGTACGGATTACTACTGATTTTGCGTTAAAGTTGACAGAATACGTTAATTCAGATAGTTATTTGTCGGCACACTTCCGCCAAAGCGTTAATTGTAAGTCTTGCCACAGTCTCTATCAAATCGGGCAAAATGTAAAAATGTACATCACAAGGAAAGCGAGTAGGTTTAAACGGGGGGGGGGGGGGGTCGGTTCTAAGCCGTTCCAAGGCACTAAATTCAGCGCTATGCTGGCGAGTGAGAGCATCACCGTCAGACACAATAGGGCTGTTGTATTTATTATCCTTTTATGACTAAAATTCTACTGAAATGAGCGATTATTCTCGCAGATTTTGCTACACACTCCCATCCTAAAACATGCATTCATTTGCAGGTTATAATCTGCGAGATAACTTAGCTCAATGAAGTCTTATGCGTTTTTCTGATCTTCATCACAAGGATGTCTGCTCAAAAAGTCTGCACCTATGTTCTTAGGGCCGGTGATATATTCTATCAGAAATGAGTATGGCTGCAATAATAAAGACCATCTCAATAATCTGGAATTTTCATGCTTGGCCTGTGACAAGAACACGAATGGTGAATGATCCGTTTGGACCACAAATGTCCTGCCATATAAATAAATCTGGAATTTCTTTATCGCCTATATCAAAGCGAGACATTCTTTTTCACTTGTTGAGTAATTTTTTTCCGCCTTGTTCAACTTGCGGCTAGCATAAGCGACTGGGTTCAATTCTCCATCTTGTGAGGAGGACCTTTGCAACAATGTAGCGCCTAGGCCCACATTGCTTGCGTCACTTCTCACGACAAATTCTTTATTAAAGTCAGGCAATCGCAACACTGGCCTGCTTGTAAGCTTCTCTTTTAACTCCTGGTAAGCCAATTCACACTGTGCCGACCAAATTATAGTATCAGGTTGACCTTTGTGAGTTAAATCCGTCAGAGGAGCACATATAGAGTTAAAATGTTTAATGTACTTTTGGTAGAAACCACACAACGACAAGAAAGATCGCACGTCTTTCTTTGTTTGTGGTCTAGGCGTTTTTTTTTCAATTTTTCCAGATTCTTGGGATCAGGGGTCATGCTACCCTGATGTACCGTATGTCCCAAGAATTCCAACTCTTTACAGCCAATACAACATTTTGTTGGCCTAGCGGTTAAGTTAGCCTCTCTGAGTCTATCAAACAGCATATTCAAAGAGGTAACGTGTTCCTCAAATGTTTCCGTAGCAATGAGGATATCATCCATAAAATTCGAAATACATAGATATTTCAGGGGATCCAGCAATTTTCTCATCATCCTAGAAAACACACTCGGGGCATTTTTCAACCCAAATGGTAACATGTTGAACTCATAATGACCTTCCGAGGTGCTGAAGGCTAAATAAGGTCGAACCTCAGGCTTTACTGGAATTTGGTAATAGCCTTTGCTAAGATCCACCTTAGAAAAATATTTTGCCTTGTTCAGCCTGGCAAAAAGTTGAGTAGTATCAGGTAATGGATCCACCTGACCTTCTGTGACAGCATTCAGTTTCCTGTAATCTATGCACAGTCTATGTTCTCCCGATGGTTTCCGCAACAAAACCACACAGGAACTATAAGGAGACTCACTGTGAGAAATAATCCCTTCTTGTTACAAATATTCAATCTCCTCTTTCAAAGCTTTTTCCTTAGCGAACGGAATAGAATAGGGCTGTATGTTTCTCAAGGACTGTTTAACCTTCTCCCTCTGTCCTTTTGTCAGGTGATTACTGAACTTCACCTGTGCAAACGTTTCACTGGTTTTCAGTGGATATTCGAATGAGGTGAGAGGGTCATTTTTCATTTCGGTTGCGATAGACAAGGCCATTAGGTGTGTTCCTTCCTGGGTTTGTCTGTCCAGATATTTCTTCAAAAGGTTCTCATGATAGACTTTTTCCTTTCCCTTTTTGTCTATCTTATAATTTGTTCTGGATACCTTTTCCAAAACTGTCTATGGCCCTTGCCATCCGATCTGAAGTTTATTGTTGCTGCCTGGCAATAGAAGAAGCACCTTCTCCCATACAGCAAGGTCCCTATCCTTCGCTTTCTTATTATAATAAGCAGCATGCTTTTTCCTGGCTTGTCTCAAATTATCATTTGCCAGTTTCCAACTAGTTTTTAAACGAGTGGTCAGTTTGTTCACATATTGATAGGATGAGGTAACAGTCTCCTCTGCCTTCTCATCGGTCCAAGTCCTTAACAATGCTTCTAATGGACCTTTTATTGGCCTCCCAAATAACAGGGTTGCGGGTGCCATCCAGGTTGAATTATGTGGAACTTCCCGGTACGCAAACAACGCGGCGGGCAAGTATTGGTCCCACATATCAGGTTTCTCATGTGCCAGCTTTCTCAGGATAGAAATGAGAGTCCCATTGAACATCTCTACCTGGCCGTTCCCTTGAGGGTGATACGGACTACTATGAAAGTGCTTGGCTTGAAACAACCTAAAAATCTCTTCTGTTAGTTTCCCCTTGAACTGTGAGCCATTATCAGTCAAGATTTGATGCGGGAATCCTAACCTTGTGAATATGGTAAGTTATGCCTCTGCCACATGTTTCGAATCGATTGACGACAGGGCTACCACCTCTCCCCATATAGAACAAGTGTCTACCAGAGTAAGGATGTAACTGTTCCTCCTCTTTGTCCGAGTGAGAGGTCCCACAATATCCACTGCAACTCTCTCAAAAGGGGTTCCCACTATGGGCATTTCCCTAGAGTTGCTGGAGCAGTCCAATGCTTTGGAGCTACTCTCTGGCATTCTGGACAGGATTTTACATATCTCTTTATATCTTCCGTTATCCCTGGCCAGAAATAATGACAAGCTATACGCTGTCCTGTTGCGCTAATCCCCATGTGACCACTGAGGGGGATAGTATGACCTAACTCCATCACCTTTTCCCTATATGAACTGGGAAGGACCAGCTGTCCGTGACCAGCTGAACCAGTGCCGGCCTTCCTATATAACAATTTATTCTTCATTTAAAATTCTCCTTTATTAGGAGGAGTATGGCTCTTTGAGAGTTTCTTATAACACGGCTTCAGTGACCTATCTTAAGCCTGTGCCTTCCTCATCTCCTCTGGATGAGTATTTATAGGTTCATCTTCTTCCTTTCTGGATTGTGATCGGGTCTGGACTTCTGCCAAGACCACAGGTCTCTTGTAATTCCCCAAGTAGACATAACGACACCCCAATATAAGAGGGTAGATGGGTGCGTCTATCACTGCTGCTCTGATTATCCCTTCCACATAGCGAGTTTTCACTGTTATCCTTGCAATGGGAAGTTTCATGAGTGGTAGGTCCTTGGTCGCCCCTTGTATCTCCATTGTTTCTGTGGTATACTGATCTGGGTTCACCAAGTGCGAGCTCACGACAGCATCAAAATCTAAACCGGTATCATAGAGGCACCTAATGGTGACATCATTGCATACAACATCCTCACAAACTGGGGGGTGATAAGGTTCCTGGTGTCCAGCAGGTTTGTCCTTTTCTTCCTCGTTCCCCCTTCTCATAGCAGCCAATCCAGCAGGTTTACTTTTACAAAATTTAATGTCATGTCCCTCCCTCTTACAATATCTACAATATAATCTACCTTGATGAAAAGGTTTTCTTTCATCATTCTTTCTGTCATTGAAATGTGAGGTTTTATTTTTATAATAATTTCGAGGCCTATCAAAGTTTTGCATACCTCTGTTGTCAAATTTATTTTAGTTTTGAGGAGCCTTATAATGATCTACTGGTTTCTTCTTGGTGCCAGCTACCTCTGCCTGGGCTGCCTGATACCTCTCAGCGACATTAATTATCTCACCCAGCCTCTCCGCGCCCTGTTCCATGAGAAACTTTCTCATGTCTGGAGCCATGGACTTTTTCATCTGTTCTGTGAGTATCATCTCTTTGAGATCTATGGTTTTCCCCAAAGTAGCCCATTTCTCCATATACGTTTCTAACCGGGCGGAGAACTGGTGATATGTCTCACCCGACAGTAGCCTGGCATTCCTAAATTTCTTTCTATAAAACTCTCCGTTCTTTTCGTATCTTAACAAAAGAGCCTGCTTCAACATGTCATAGTTGTCTTGGTCATCCCTGCTCATTGTGGAAAACACTTCATAAGCTGTTCCCCGAAGACCCTGAGATAGCTTTACCCCCCATCTTTCTCTTTCTAACCCATAAGTAGTGGTTAAAAGTTCAAACCTACTTAAATACCCTTCCATGTCATCATCTTTCTCAACAAAATGGTCTACATGAAAACCCATAGCTGAGGTTGAGGCTCCCTGACTAGCAGTGGCATCTGAGGCAAAGTGGCTGGCACCATTTTCAGGAGAATGGCCTTGAAATTCTAACTCCCTTAGTCGCAACTCATGCTCCCTCTGTAATCTCTTCATCTCCTTTTCTGCTTCCCTCTCTGCAGCCTGTCTTCTTTCTTCTCTTTCTGCAGCCAGTCTCTTTTCTTCGCTTTCTGCAGCCAGTCTCTTTTCTTCTGCCTCCAATGCCCTAGCCTCCTTGTCAGCCTCAATCTGCAACTGTAATTTTCTTTCTTCTGCTAACTTCCTATCCTCCCTTTCAATATACTTGTCGCATTCTGAAGTTACATATTGAACCAGCTCTGGTCCATCCATGCCCATCTCTTTAGCAGTCTGTACAGCCGCAGAGCAAAACTTGGCCAGATCTGCCATTCTGATAAATACAAAATGTTCTAACTAAATCTGTAACTAATTTTAAATTTATTTAATTAAATATGGGCTCTGACACTTTCTTCACTTCCCAAATCTTGGGTAATAATATATGGGGATTCCCTGGGAAAATTAGACTGTTGTTAATGCTAAACCCCAGACCCCCATGTATGTAGTACTAGGAGAAATTCAAAATCCCGGACCAGCCTACTAATTATGTAGCAAAGTTGATTTTGCTGGGGAGGTTATGATGGTATCCTAACCAATAATGAAATCGGTGTCTGCATAAACCGTGTGACGTCAAGCACATGTAGGCCTCTGACTCTAAAAGATGATGATGATGAATTATGTGCAGGGTACCTAACGCTACCTCCCTAGATCTCACACGATCACTCTTGTGGCTCTAGTGTATGGTGTATGATGTACCTATTGTCTAGGTGAGAAATGAAATGATGGTACACAACACAAAACACTTTAAGTTACTATGAGGAAGTGAATAAAACCTGTGGTTAAGTTTTTCTTTAAATTAATTTTTTTAAAGAATTTATTTTGCCTGTCCAGTCAAATCGTTTGGACAGGTCTTTGAAAATGAGGACAAGATAGTTTACAGAAAAGAACAATTAAAATTTTGGGGCAATTTGCCAAATAACTAAAAAGTTAATATATATTTATATATGTCTTTCCTGTAGGAAATATTCATCTAAAGCGAGAGTCACTGTATATGAGGGCTGTAGTTTCATCCTACCCCCATAAACGTCCTGAGTATTGTTTCGCAATACTAGTGTTTATTACCAGAAAATATCAGTTATGCCCAGATGTTTAACACATCACCTGGGATTCCTTGTTGAGAGATATTACAATGTGTCGTTGCAGAAAGTCTCAATTTCACCACCAGCCAAAGCTCCTACTGTGATCTTTGACAGCATAAACGACTGGTTGGCAACAGGAAATAGAGCCTCACAATTCAAGAAAATATAAACAAATGACGCTGACTTTAGAAGAAATGGCCTCAGCTTCCTCCGAACTGCAGAGACTGTGAATTTCTTATTTATTTAAGTTTAAAGTTAACACAGCTGTTTCTCAGCGTATCTGAATGAAAATTTTAGTTTGACTGGCAATGAATAATCAAAGCCTTTTGCTAATATTTACTAGCACTGGCCAATCAAAACGTGCGACTACTTGAATTAAAATGCAGTTTTTATGAAGAAAAAAAAACAAAATAATTGCAAACAATTTCTGCGTCTGGTAGTCGATTGGCCAGTCTGCTTTAGTTATGCCCAATACAAAAAGATGTTTCGTTTAGGATTACATTTTTCCTACCGCTCCCCTTTTCCATTCATACTCTTTTTACGCAAGCGAATTTGAATGTTCCTCCCTGCCTCTTTTTCAAACTCGCGTCCCCACTAACGTTAAAAAACAACAAAGCAGGAACGACAGTCTGTCTGCTCGAGCGTCCGTAGATATTAGTATTTTCTCAATAACTTATCTAATACTGGGACTATCATATTATTTAAAGTACATTCTTGCTCAGTGAACTCTACGTTATACTACCATATAATTTTTTATGGGCAGTTTCATAATGGTTTAAATTTTCAATTTTTGTCATCGTCAATCGTCAAATAAAATTTTTCACAAGACCGCCATCTTTCCTCTCCTTCATCTCGCTGGCATGTATTTTTCAAATAACTAACTCGTTTTAGTTACGTCAGAAATGCTACCGCGAGGATGAAAATGAAATTGTCTGCGTGTTTGCCTCTGCTAGAGTTGTTCCAGCGTGTATATATATATGCATGGCAGACTGAGTCAGCGAAGCGGGGTTGTGCGCGGCAGGTTAAGAATTGGCGTTAATAATGTGTAATTTTTTCGTGTTACACTACCAAATTTGTAAGGATTGCTACTGATTTTGCGTTAAAGTTGACAGAATACGTTAATTCAGATAGTTATTTGTCGGCACACTTCCGCCAAAGCGTTAATTGTAAGTCTTGCCACAGTCTCTATCAAATCGGGCAAAATGTTAAAATGTTCGTCACAAGGAAAGCGAGTAGGTTTAAACGGGGGGATCGGTTCTAAGCCGTTCCAAGGCACTAAATTCAGTGCTATGCTGGCGAGTGAGAGCATCACCGTCAGACACAATAGGGCTGTTGTATTTATTATCCTTTTATGACTAAAATTCTACTGAAATGAGCGATTATTCTCGCAGATTTTGCTACAGCATCAAAGAAGATTTTGCTACCTGAAGAGCAGCAGAAGGGATACTTTTTCACGCCATAAATCGAGGATTCCTCAGCAAAAGAGAAGTTGACCAAAAAAAAAAAAACGAAGATGGCTGTATACCGCTCCACCTATGTTCCAGTCTTGATGTATGGATGCGAGTCATGGGCAATAATTACAACCCACAAAAGTCAGATCTAAACCTCAGAAATGAGGTATCTAAGGAAGGTGGTTGAAGTAATAAGCAGAGAAATGGTCTGTAACAAGACTATACAAACCCAGCCCCTGCAGACCTAAGTAGAACAGTCCCAACTAAGATGGTTTAGACACGTTGGCTGAATGAGAGAAGGTCAGTTGTCACGACAGGTATGGGAGTGTTACGCACGGATCATTATTATTTTTCGTTTGTATAAACATTTTTCATATGTATGATCATTTTTTTGACTGAAGTGTGTATTATGTTTTCTATGGTCAAAGGGACATAATCCGAGTTATCGAAACTACAATTTTTTAGGAGTTTGCCTTCTCTTGTATAGAGACACGTTCGGTCTATAATTTCTTGAACGAAGCGTGACCACATCTCCTTATTTGGTAGTACCAGTCAACTATGGTAGATGTCTGAAACCTTTCTTAACGCTTCTTTTCATGACCATAAAAGGCGCGACTGTGTAAGACTTTTATCTCGAATGTTCTTAGAATCGTCTTATTGTGAACGGCAACTCAGAGATTGTCGTTCTGCGCATGTCAAAAGCAGAGAGTTCGTTCTGTGTGTTCCGCCCAGTTCGGGAGTTGAGAAATGGTTTAAGAAGCGAGCAGACGCAACTGCGTCTTGTGATTTTCTGAGGGAAATACATGGTCTTTGTGAGTTAGTTAGCTAACTAGACTATTTCCCAGTATTATTCACGCCTGCCTGGAGGCATATGTTCATGGTTGATTTTCCGAAATAAGGTAATTCCTCTTGTATCGAACTTTATGCTATCATCTAGAGGTTCGTCATTTTGTCGCCTATTTGCTCGCCTGTGTGATGCAAAATGGAGAGGTACTTTGACTAGGATTAAGTCACCGGTATCTGTATACCTGAACTAGTTAAATATATATGGGTCGCTCTAGACCAACAAGACTATTGTCTGTGTTCCAGGATTCGTTATATCAGAGATCACGTCCAAGTCAGATGGTTAGACTTAGGAACATTATAAAGGTCGAGCTGACCTGTAGCCCATGTATGCTATTCACGTGCTATTCACGTGCAGACAGTGAACGGACTTATTGTATACAACTGATCTGCTAGCATCAGAATGGGAGCATTTATTATTGTTTATGAACATTGAAGATCTGTAGCTGACACTGTTGCAGAAGTTATAGAAATTATTATTATTTATACAGCTTCACGAACTAGAACTCTATGATTTATGAATTTCTGAATCTATTGAACTGTGATGTCTTATGACGCATATATACAACAGCTGTCATTGCTGACTACAGAAATTGTTTTCAATGTGCCATATCATCTTGCTGAACTCGTTAACTATGTTGATGTCATAAGTATCATGACTGTTTTGTGGCGTGCAATAAATGGAAGAAACTTATACAACGAAGTTACCCTTTCTATGACTCCACACGTCATGTTGCCTGTGTGATAACCCTGTGAACTGTTCCACTACCACATACACAGCAACATCCTAAATCAGAGAAGACACCTACATCTTGCACTTTAATACCAGGTGTCGATAAGGGTGGCAAGTTACCACTTCAGCACAAATCCACCCTTATCATTTTTGGTGGCCAGAGCTGGTTCTATCATCTGATATTTTGGCGCACCATATCATTTTTGGTGGCCATAGGTTGGTTCACTCTGATTCCAGCTATCAAGGGGGTCAGCAAACCCAGACATCATCATCATACTAGATACAACTACAGCATCAACTACCACCTTACAAGAAATTTTATTGAAAGTATCCGGATTTTCTGACAGTTGCTGATTTTGAAACTACCCGGCGCTGCTCGGCAATATTGAAGTTTATGAAAAATTAGAAGGACAAGTACCGAGCAAATGGATTTCCTGATCTGGTGAAAAGAAGGACAAGTGCCGTAACAACTGTTCCGGTCTCAGGGGTACTGTTGCGGGTTCAGAAGGTCAAGTGCCGGTTAAATCAATTTAGAAGATTCAGAAGGTCAAGTGCCGTAACAACTGTTGCAGTATTAGAAGCTCATTTCCTTCGTCATGGCTGTTTATGGGAGCAGAAGTTAATCAACGTTGGATCATTATCCTCAGAATGCTGATTACATCCTGTTCTGCACCGTGCTGACGCTGGATTTATAGAAGTTAAGTGGCCTGTTTTGTTTGTGAACTGTGCCCTTATGTTCTAACTGAGCCTTCTGTACTTTCACACTTTCTCCTATTGTTTTCATGATACATGTTTATATGTTATATGTTATTTGTTATTTGTATATTTATATGTTTATATTTCAGCGGGTTTTCTCGGTTGGGCGGTGTCTTTCAGTAGAAGATACCACGTCACAGAGGTTCTACTGTTAGCGTTTTCGTTAGGGACTGTGCGAATTTCCTACAGTGAAATTTGCTAGCGACAATCGTTGCTATATCTGTTTAGTTGTGACGAGTTGTGCTTTATTTTTGTTTCTTGTATATATATATTTTTTTTCTTTTTTCTTTTCTCTCTTTCTTTGTGTTTTTTAGTTTCGATTTCGATTGTTTGTATTTGTAGGTCTCCCCTTTGCTATTATTCAGTTTTTACGTATATTTTTGTGTATACATTGTAGCGTCATTTGTTAGTCATATCTTCGCATATTTCTTTTTAGTTTTGCTGTTTGTGTATTTGACTTATGCGAATGTTTTCGTATTGTTTGATCTTTGTTGTTGTTTACATTGACTTTGATCTTTGTTGATTGTTTACATTGACTCTGATCTTTGTTATTGTTTACATTGACTCTGATCTTTGTTGTTGTTTACATTGACTTTGATCTTTGTTGTTGTTTACATTGACTTTGATCTTTGTTATTGTTTACATTGTTGGTGACCTTTGTTATTGTTTACATTGTCTTGTTATTGTTTACATAGTTCTTGCATAGTTAGCTTTCACTATTGTTAATATATGCTCATGCACTATTGGTCTATAGTGCACTTATCATAACAAACTGGTGGTTTTTTGCTTATGCACTATTGTAGTGCAGTTATGATAAATAACTGATGGTTATGCACTGATTTGGGTAGTGCACTGATGATTAAGAAGTGACTTGTGATATTATTATACATTTGATAATACAAGTTGGTGTCAACTCCTGTTTCCCACAGAGATTGGGTTCAACATAGAGATTATACAAGCACTTTATTAAGTCTTGTTGCTATTTAACATTGAAATAAGATAATTAATTATTTCAGGTTCTGTACTCACATTTTAGACATCATGTCTACATTTGAGTACTTTATTGAGCAGGGTAAAGCCCTTGGGAAGACAGGTGATAAATTAGAAGAATTTGCGACTGTTCAATATGCCAAGGCATTGAAGTCGGAAGAAAAGAAAATGAAAGAACAAACTGAACAAAAGAGAATAGAGGCTGAAATAGAACAAAAGAAACTGCAGATGCAGGTGGAGGAAAAAAGATTTCAAATGGAAATGGAAAAACAAAAAAGAGAAGCAGAATTTCAGGAGAAGAGGCTTCAGGCTGAAGCTGAAAATAAGAGACTTGAAAAAGAAGCTGAAAATAAGAGACTTGAAAAAGAAGCTGAAAATAAGAGACTTGAAAAAGAAGCTGAAAATAAGAGACTTGAAAAAGAAGCTGAAAATAAGAGACTTGAAATAGAGGCTGAAGAAAAAAAGTTACAGGCCCAGGCTGAAGAAAGAAAGTTACAGGCTGAGGCTGAAGAAAGAAGGTTACAAAGAGAGGCTGATGAGAGAAAAGCAAAAATGGAACATGATGAAAAAGTCTTAGCTTTAGAGTTAGAGAAGTTAAAGTTATTGAACACTGGTAATGCTAATGATGCAAATAAGGTGTCAAATAAGACTAATGCTAAGGATTTCAAGCTTAATCTACCAGCATTTAATCCCTCAATCGATGATATAACATTTTATCTAGATAGATTTCAAAGTGCATGTAATGTGCATAATATAGATAAAACATTATATGTGTATCATCTGTCCAAGATACTTAGAGGTGATGCTTTGACTTTGTTGAGTATGGTAGATGTGCCTGACAAAAACAACTATGAGGTTGTCAGGGCGGCATTGTTAAAGAAGTACCAACTTAACGAGGACGGATATCGTCTTAAATTTAAAACCATGTTACCAGAAACTGGAGTTGAATTCTCTGAATTCATCTCAGGCATCCGTCTTACTTTTTTACGATGGGTTGAGTTGTCTAAGACAGAAAATACATTTGAAGCTCTTATGGATTTACTACTTAGAGATAAGGTTATGTCTTCTGTTAATGAAGCTTTTCTATCTTTTCTTCATGAGCGTAAGCCTAAAAACATAAAAGAAATGGAAGAATACTGTAGCCAGTATGTTACTGCGCATCCGCACATAACCATTAGTAACTCTAAGGTGAAAGAAGGTCTGCCAGTTGCTTCGGCAGCACCTTATGGCCCAAATTTTATGCGTAAATTTCAGGGTAGCCAGAAAAATTTCAATAAAAAGAATAATCGTAATTATGCCCAGAACCATAGTGATCAATTCCAGGGTGATTCTTCTTCCCAGAACTGGAGACAACCGAATACTACACGTTATTCTACTCCGGTTAACTTTAGAAATTTTCACAAAGGTAATCGGTATAGAGGGAAATATTTTATGCAGAGACCTCAATACCAAGATAATAGAGGTTCTCAACAGCATAGGGATAGTAATGACAGTTATGGAAACTGGAACTCAAACCAGGATAAAAATTACAGTAGGGACTTTAATGATAATTGCAGAGGCAATAATGGTCGCGGTAGATCGCAACATAAGAGAAAAAGATATCAACAGACAAACTCTGTTCAACAAGAATCTCAGGGAGCAGATAAACAGGTTAATAATGATAAAGACCATAATGCTATCGGATGCTCATCTTTTGATTTTGGTAGGGCAAATAAATGTATCCAATGCAGTACTTTATTTGATCCGAAAACCGTTAGTACTTTAAGCTGTGGTCATCCTTTGCCCGCTCTTCCTGCTAATGTTGCTCATGATGGGAGAGGTTCTCTTATATTACATAAGGGGCTAGTAAATAGTAATCCAGTCTCAGTGTTGTTTGATTCTGGATGTACTACTGTCGGCGTTAGGCAATCTCTTGTAGATCCATCCTGTGCTACAGGAAAAGTCATCAAATGTGTCACATTTGGTGGCACGTTAGAAAAGTATCCTACTGCTATAATACACATTGCTACTCCTTTCTTCACGGGAGAGGTCCACGCGTGTCTACTTCCAAACCCTATTGCGGACCTTATTATTGGTCGTATTCACGGAGTTAGGGAATGTACCCCACAGCAGATTGCTGTTTGGGAAGAGCAAAACATTGAAGCTACCAATGCGGTGGTCACAAGAGCACATGCTCTGGATCCACCTCAAACTTCATTAACTAATAATGATGAAGTAAATGACCAAGATAGTCACTTGACTATACACGTGACTCATTTATCAAATTGCAAGAAGAAGATCCTTCTTTACAAAAATTCTTCATTCTAGCAAAAAAAGGTGATCCTAATCAGAACACTAATAGGAAATCTTGGATTTCTATGAAGAACGGCGTACTTGTACGTATGGTACAAGACTCGACTACGTCCACTCATTCACAAATTCTTGTGCCTAAGAGCATGAGATTGCAAATATTGCAACATGCTCATGACTCGCAATGTGCTGGACATATGGGTTTTTCCCGTACAAAGTCGAGGGTTCTTGCGGCTTTCTTTTGGCCATTTGTGAGCAAGGACATACGAATGTACTGTCGCTCTTGCAAAGTATGTCAGGAGGTCAAATCTAAAGGACCACGACATGCTGCGCCTATCCAGGCTGCTGACATTCCTATTCGCCCTTTTCAAAAAATGGCAATAGATATTATCGGTCCTTTTAGAATTAAGTCGGCTAGAGGACATCAATTTATCCTTACATGTGTCGATATGTGCACACGTTGGCCAGAGGCAATACCTCTCAAAAGCATCTCAACTGCTGATATCGCAGACGCTCTTTGGCTGATATTTTCTCGCTTGGGTTTTCCCGGAGAAATATTGTCAGACCATGGCACTCAACT
Organism: Oreohelix idahoensis; assembly: GCA_024509875.1. Lineage (NCBI taxonomy): Eukaryota > Metazoa > Mollusca > Gastropoda > Stylommatophora > Oreohelicidae > Oreohelix > Oreohelix idahoensis. The sequence goes on from JAMPIV010015241.1 coordinate 77,397, forward strand.
TATATCAGACACTATGTCACAGGTAATGTCTATGCTACACATTAAAAGGTCTCTCAGCAGTATCTATCACCCAATGTCTAATGGGTTGGTCGAACGTTTAAATAGGACTCTGAAAACTTTACTTGGTAAAATAACTGAGGATCATCCTCAGGATTGGGACAGGGTCTTACCCGCGGCTCTCTTTGCGTATAGAGAGGTCCCCAATGAACATACGGGGTTTTCCCCTTTTGAACTTGTCTTTGGCGCGCAACCGCGCGGCCCTATGTCTTTACTTCACGATCTAATCACTGCCGATAATATTAGCGATGAGACTCAATCTTCTTATGAGTACGTCATTGCTCTTAGGCAAAAGATCATCGAGGCATGCAAACTAGCAACTTCGTCTTCAGAATTTGCTAAAGAAAAGGCAAGGCAGTTTGCAAATAAGAATAGATGTCTACGACAACTTTGTCCAGGTGACAAAGCTCTCGTTCTACTTCCTTCAAGGGAGAACAGACTTCTAATTGCATGGAAAGGTCCATATGCAATAGTCTCCAAAATTTCTGATGTTGACTATGTTGTCGATATTGATGGAAAGCATAAAACTTTCCACATAAATATGCTCACAGAATTTTATGAAAGACCTGACTATTTGCAGCCTATTTTCCAGGCTACGGACAATTCACAAGCAACTCATGGTCAGTACTCATCTCTGTCAGTTATACAGGATGAGGAAACTACTTTTTCTGATGTCAATCTTCCTCTATCTGTGGTCCCACTTTATTCTACGGAATCTTGGAAAAACGTGACCGTTTCTCCAAATCTTTCCGCTGAGGAACATCGACAAGTTTCTTCGATGTTGCAAACATTTCAGGATGTTCTTACAGACATCCCGGGACACACACATGTCATAGAACATGACATTGTGCTAACTGATCACAATCCTATCAGAGTCAGACCATATCCAATACCTATCCATTTCCAGTCTCAAGTCGAAAAAGAATTGGATGAAATGATACGTTTGGAAATCATTGAACCATCCACTTCAGCATACTCTTCGTCTATGGTTATTGTTCGAAAGAAGGATAATAACATTCGCATTTGCGTAGATTATCGCAAATTGAACCAAGTTACGAAGTTCGATGCTGAACCTATGCCTTCATTAGAAGAGCTACTCAATAAACTTTCTAATTCTAGATTCTTTACCAAACTAGATTTGTCTAAAGGTTATTGGCAAGTCCCGCTAACTGAACGTGCCAAACCTTTTACAGCTTTTTCTACACCTAGGGGTTTATTCCAATGGAATTTCATGCCTTTTGGTCTTATGAACGCCCCTGCTACATTCGTACGCATGATGCGGCGAATTCTCGCATATCGTACAGATGTCATAGCATACCTAGATGATATCTGTCTATTCAGTGATTCTTGGGAAGATCATTATTTGGGTTTATACGAATTACTGTCTACTCTTCGCGAGTATAACTTGACTGCAAAACCCTCTAAAGCCTTTATAGGATTTAGCGAGATTTCTTTCCTAGGTCATCGGGTTGGTCATGGTCTTTTAAAGACAGAGGACCACAATGTTTCAAAAATACTTAACATTTCGGTCCCTAAGACGAAGAAACAAGTAAGGAGTCTATTAGGTTTGATTCAATTCTACGGACGATTCATTCCGAATCTGTCCTCCATTATGGCACCGCTTTCTACTTTATTGAAGAAAGGGTCGCCTAATCTGATCCGCTGGTCTAAAGAATGTCAATCCTCATTGGACCAGGTTAAAGCCCTATTTTCATCTCCACCTATTCTTAAGTTACCTACTATTGAGAAGACTTTTGTTCTTCGAAGTGACGCCTCGTCAACAGGGATTGGGGCAGCACTAATGCAGGAGTATTCTGATACTTTGCATCCGGTGATGTATATCTCTAGGAAATTAAACGCTGCAGAAAAGAATTACTCGGTTTTAGACCGTGAGTTATTGGCTATGGTATGGTCTATTCTGAAGTTACAAAGATTTCTTCTAGGCGCACATTTCATTGTGGAAACCGACCAGAAAGCGCTTACTGCTATTCAGAGCAAAAACTTGAAGAGCTCGAGGTCCACTCGTTATGCCATAGCTCTTCAACCATTTCATTTCTCGGTTCGAGCTATCCGTGGTTCGGATAATGTAATGGCAGACATTCTGTCCAGATGTCCACACGATTCCACATGATTCTTCTGTCATATATATATATTTCCTGATATACAGTCCAATGTTATAATGACATGTTAGTAGATTTTGTCTCACTTTTTTTTTGGAGGAAAATTTATAACATTGTACCATGTAATTATCTAAGAAGGCTTAGTTAGTGATATACGGGCCAAAAGATCACTCGGCCACATTTAAGTAAATTATTTTCAGGATTGTATTAAGAAATTTACCAGTTGTCTTTAAGATTTGTGTTATTGATATTTTCGCAGCACATCATTGAAGTCTGCGAGTTTATGTCCATTGTGGAACTTTGAGGATATCAAGTCCTGTCCTACATTGGGAGCGGATGATGTCCACATCTTCTTCTATTGAATGTTTTATGTCACCGAAGATCAACACATGTATTACTTATTAATTACTGTTACTTTATATAATGTAATAATATAGTGCGGTATATTAGTAAATTACACCGCTATTTGCAACACATTGTATGATAACACATAATATATTTAATTTCATATATTGGTATGAGAATAATTTGATTGTCATTATGTTGTTGCCATCATTGTGGCGTGTGTTGGTGGCACCTTCCTGGAATATATCAGCGTATACTTAGATAAATTTTTTCTCTAAGGATCTGAGATATGATCTCAGTGTCGCTCCATGCGTTGAGCTAATTTGTTAGGTATATATCCACGCATCATACGTGCGTTAGGAGCCTAGATTTTTTCCGGCTCCAGGATTTAAAAAAAAAATGTTTCATTTTTTTTTTCCAGGGAGGGTGCGGTAATGTTACGCACGGATCATTATTATTTTTCGTTTGTATAAACATTTTTCATATGTATGATCATTTTTTTGACTGAAGTGTGTATTATGTTTTCTATGGTCAAAGGGACATAATCCGAGTTATCGAAACTACAATTTTTTAGGAGTTTGCCTTCTCTTGTATAGAGACACGTTCGGTCTATAATTTCTTGAACGAAGCGTGACCACATCTCCTTATTTGGTAGTACCAGTCAACTATGGTAGATGTCTGAAACCTTTCTTAACGCTTCTTTTCATGACCATAAAAGGCGCGACTGTGTAAGACTTTTATCTCGAATGTTCTTAGAATCGTCTTATTGTGAACGGCAACTCAGAGATTGTCGTTCTGCGCATGTCAAAAGCAGAGAGTTCGTTCTGTGTGTTCCGCCCAGTTCGGGAGTTGAGAAATGGTTTAAGAAGCGAGCAGACGCAACTGCGTCTTGTGATTTTCTGAGGGAAATACATGGTCTTTGTGAGTTAGTTAGCTAACTAGACTATTTCCCAGTATTATTCACGCCTGCCTGGAGGCATATGTTCATGGTTGATTTTCCGAAATAAGGTAATTCCTCTTGTATCGAACTTTATGCTATCATCTAGAGGTTCGTCATTTTGTCGCCTATTTGCTCGCCTGTGTGATGCAAAATGGAGAGGTACTTTGACTAGGATTAAGTCACCGGTATCTGTATACCTGAACTAGTTAAATATATATGGGTCGCTCTAGACCAACAAGACTATTGTCTGTGTTCCAGGATTCGTTATATCAGAGATCACGTCCAAGTCAGATGGTTAGACTTAGGAACATTATAAAGGTCGAGCTGACCTGTAGCCCATGTATGCTATTCACGTGCTATTCACGTGCAGACAGTGAACGGACTTATTGTATACAACTGATCTGCTAGCATCAGAATGGGAGCATTTATTATTGTTTATGAACATTGAAGATCTGTAGCTGACACTGTTGCAGAAGTTATAGAAATTATTATTATTTATACAGCTTCACGAACTAGAACTCTATGATTTATGAATTTCTGAATCTATTGAACTGTGATGTCTTATGACGCATATATACAACAGCTGTCATGCTGACTACAGAAATTGTTTTCAATGTGCCATATCATCTTGCTGAACTCGTTAACTATGTTGATGTCATAAGTATCATGACTGTTTTGTGGCGTGCAATAAATGGAAGAAACTTATACAACGAAGTTACCCTTTCTATGACTCCACACGTCATGTTGCCTGTGTGATAACCCTGTGAACTGTTCCACTACCACATACACAGCAACATCCTAAATCAGAGAAGACACCTACATCTTGCACTTTAATACCAGGTGTCGATAAGGGTGGCAAGTTACCACTTCAGCACAAATCCACCCTTATCAGGGAGGCTAAAAGCAAGGAATCCAGACCTCCAGGACGACCTTGGAAGGACAACATTTGACGATTTCTGAAGGATCGAGGACTAGAATGGAACCAGGCCAGGAGGAAGATAGCCGATATGATAGTATGCCGGTCTCTCTTCCAAACTTCAACACCTTGTGGTAGAAGAGGAATAGCAAAGTAATTAAGTATGTATGTATACATAAATGAGTTTATGTGTCTGTGTGGGTGTTAGCATAGAACTCAAACGAGTGATTTAGGTATTATTTATTCATTGAGAGCTAAGGCGACTAGCGTAAGCGATCATAAATTCGTTTCCTAGGGTCATTGCTGTCTCGACTCAATTCAGGAATCTATCTATCTATCTATCTATCTATCTATCTATCTATCTATCTATCTATCTATCTATCTATCTATCTATCTATCTATCTATCTATCTATCTATCTATCTATCTATCTATCTATCTATCTATCTATCTATCTATCTATCTATCTATCTATCTATCTATCTATCTATCTGTCTGTCTGTCTGTCTGTCTGTCTGTCTGTCTGTCTGTTCGTGTGTCTATCTATCTATCTATCTATCTATCTATCTATCTATCTATCTATCTATCTATCTATCTATCTATCTATCTATCTATCTATCTATCTATCTATCTATCTATCTATCTATCTATCTATCTATCTATCTATCTATCTATCTATCTATCTATCTATCTCTCTGTCTGTCTGTCTGTCTGTCTGTCTGTCTGTTCGTGTGTCTTTCTATCTATCTATCTATCTATCTATCTATCTATCTATCTATCTATCTATCTATCTATCTATCTATCTATCTATCTATCTATCTATCTATCTATCTATCTATCTATCTATCTATCTATCTATCTATCTATCTATCTATCTATCTATATATCTATCTATCTTTCTAAACAGCGACCCCCGCCATCAATGCAAATGTAACCGTCTATCTGCCAAAGTTAAACTTCTAGGCAAACAAGCAAAAAAATAGAAACTTTGGCTAAGAAATGTGGAGAGTTAAACTTGCGGAAAGATGGAAAGAAAGCATAATGCCTCATATCAAATATCGCAGGAATTGTGCTCTTGTTGTCACCACATTTGCAAGCAGCCTGTGCTAACGTTCCCAGATTTCAGTATGTTGAGTGGAACATTCTTATATACCAATAAGATTACCCAGGATCAATTAACCAACCAGATCCTCCAATAAACAAACTTTAACTTGCCCTGTAAAGAATGGTGTGTCCATGTGTACAATGGCTAGTGGATAGAATTCACCCGTACCAACAAATGTAATACATTTTACCATTTCCCCCGTGCAGCAGGAAGGGTCAACCAGGGCTTTGCGCACACCAACGGTGGTACAACCTGTATCTCTTAAAACAGAAACAAGATTGTTATTTATGAAACCCTTGTAAAAAGTAAGTGATCCTTGTCTATCGTAGGAAGCTAAAGCTGGTACCAATGCAGGGATGATCCCATCCACAAGATTGCTGTGACACCACGGCTGGCTGAAATAAAGTGCTCCACTCAGAACAATTTGATGTATTGAACAAGTCAACAGCGCAAGTATTAGCAAGATTGGTGTTTGTTACGATAGGATTGATGATAGTAGCCACTAATGTAGTGAGCTTGGGTAAAAGTTGCAGATTTTGGGTTTTTTAAATGTAATTAATGTATAATATGTTTTCGCGCTTCACGGTGTTGAAAGCGAAGAGCATAAGTTGCTTAGTTTTAGGATGACGTGTAGCGTTGATAAGCTAGCACGTGACATCATTGTAATTGGACCCATATTCTGTTAACATTGGTCCCTGACGGACGCAAGTTTGAAGTCTCCCGTGTTAATGATATTTATGTAAAGATTTTAAACCCTCTGTGGATGGGAAGGAGCAAAGCTCCTGACCGGGTTGGAAGGAAAGTCCTCAGGTTCCCCAGCCTCGCAATGACATGTCATTGGGCCGAAAGGCTGAAAGCCCAAGTGCCGGTGGTTAAGAAAAAAAAATGTAAAGGATTTTATTTATGATAAGGCGCGAGGGTCAGCCTATTTTATTTGGATATGATTGTACGTCTCATTAAGGAATTGGATTACGTTTAGGAATTGGATATAATGGACAGGGAGCAATATTTATGAATAAGTATCCAAAGTTACATTAACCGCATCAGTCAAGTTATTCATTACCGGATTGCCTATCCACGGAATCACGTGTAAATAACCTGACATGTATGACGACTTAAGGAGGTAAACTCAAGTGACGATTTATTATGTATTTGCATTATGATGATGAACTGTTTTTAATGGATTGTCTTGCAGTAATAAAATGTGTTCGTTGGACTCTGAATACCACGGACTTATCCAGTTGATTGATACTGAAGGTTATACAAGTTTGCACCATCATTCGCGTTTACTATCAAGGCACAATAAGCTCTAGACCTAGAGAGTTACTTATAATCCAAAAGCACAAATCTAATATGGAACTAATAATACTGAAATAAACTTCCACTAAAACCTGGTGGCAACAATAGAGAAGTTTTGTACCGGAAACAAAGTGAAGCAAATAAAAATTCACCTCACAACACACTCATAACAGTGTTAAAATTATTCTGATCGGCCACCCCTGTTTTGCTATTATGACTCGAGTTCGAGTTCAAACGTTCAACGCTTCGTGTGCGCTGAAAGTCTTTTTTTTCGATAGTTATTTCGATTTCCTCTACCAATCTGAGGATTATTAGAATGTTGAGAGCATGTGCACCCTATACAGTTTTGAAAAGGTGGAGAGTGCTGGTGGTTATCATCATTATAATATCTGTCACTTCTATGCATATGACCTACGCCATCCTCTGTTTGACCTATTGTACATTTGAGATGGCCCATTACCCCCAGGATATACATGAAAATTTCTTTGATTTTGAGACGATCGAGTATCGAAATTGTATCGTTCCCAAAACGATCCGCCATTTCGATCTCTGTTCTGACCAAAATTCCGATCCATGCTTTCCGATCTGGTTCTTAGGTTTTATATCTGCACAGAAGGAGCCGAAGCAACTGGTAATGACTCTTTTACAATGGAGTTGCTCACAAACTTCCCCGGATGAGCTGTGATAAATTGTCGACCTAAAGACTAAACAGCTTGTAAAGATTATGGTTTGCGTTCATGCTAAATTCTTAAACAGTCAGAACTAATGGAGAATAAAATGGTCTCCCTCATTATGAGATCCTTAAAACCCTCAAATATATGTTCAATCGTAGCTAAAAAAATCCATCTATCAAAACATAATTTAAAAGATGAAATGAAATCTGATAAGTCCTTGTTCATGTCGGGTATGAGTTTTTTTAACCTCATTCTATACGCATTCTCATCAAGTTGGTACCTTCGTAGAAGTAACGCCTTCTCTTCATCATAGGATTGCCTATTGTTTTCATCCATAGATAAAATAGCAGTGAAATCATCACCAGTAATTATTTGCATTAAATGGACCACATACGATGAATCTTCAAGTTTGTATTACGTACATGCTGACACAAAACGATTTAAAAAACTTGAAATGTCATCAACATTCTGATTAAATTTGGTTAAGTGAAGTTTAATTGTATTAGGACGTTATTTATTTGACGAACCTGTCCCCTCATGATTATTTTGTTAATTGCCGGATTCTATGTTAGATCTATCTAAATTTAAAGAAGCCATCTTCTCTTCATGCTCAAATAGAAATTTCCTAGCTGCTAAATCCATCTCATCTTGTCTTTTCCTTTCTACCAATTCTTCGCATATTCTTCTCTTGGCAATATCTTCTTGTTTTCTTTTCTCTTCAATCTATTCTTGTCTTCTTTTCTCTTAAATCTCGTCTAGTCTTCTTTTCTCTTCAATCTCTTCTTGTATTCTTTTCTCTTCAATCTCTTCTTGTCTTTCTTTCTCTTCTCTTGCATGTGCCCTACTTCTCTGGCAAAATCTTCTAGCCTTTTTTGTTCCTCATTCTCCAATCTATTCTCTTCTCTTGCAAGCCTGTCCCTGCTTATCAAGTTTGTCTCCCAATAGAATAAAGTGCTCCAGAGTAGCCATATTAGAAGGTTATATATGAATTACTTGCGATGTAAAATGTATACAATATAATAATTAGCAGTACCAATGCAAATTCTTATAAATGTCAAGATAAAGCAAGTGAAAAATATGACGTGAGCATATAATAATCTCAAGAAGTAGACAAGACAAACTATGACTAGTGTCGCATGAATAAGTGCTGTAGAAATATTGCAGCTAATAAGTGTGTGTAGCGTTTGGTGGAGCATACATGACTGAAAATAGTTAATGCTGCACCATACTGCGACTTAATTTCTATAAAGAAGGCTCGTGCTATAATGCGAGAGTCACACTCTAAACAGTCTTAGAGACACCATATATAACGAACTACTCGTATAAGGTCTGACAATATGTATATATACTCCTCGTCAGAAGTCAAAGGCCACCCTATTATTTTCAATACACCTTTATATAAGTGCATAGAATGATTAAATGAAGGAAGTTTTTAGAAAAAATGGGTGCAATATCTTCTTCTGACAGTCCTCTGTGCACTTTAAGTATAAAAACAACTCACTGACAAACATGGTGATCACGTGCAATTTGGTTTGCTGACTATAAATTCACATTTTTAATCTGTTTTTTCAAACTTCCGTACAACCAAACAGGTGAAGTAATTGTGCTGATTGACATTCCACGTGCAATGGCAACTTTTCGTGAACAGAGTTCACTCTTAATTTGTTTTACAATCAGCAGACTTAGGGTAGTTTCATCACTTGCAAAAATCATGCCACCGAGAAGAAGTCTTGACACCTTACAAAGAATGATGGCTAAAGCGTGGGTTCAAAGTGGTTTATCTGTCCGTGAGGTTGCTAGACGGCTTGCAGTGTCACACTCTACTATCCAAAGAATTTTGGAGAGGTTTCAAGCCACTAGAAGTGTGGAGGATCGCCACCGGCCAGGTCGCCATAGATGCACTGTTGCGTGAGAAATTCTCGCAACATCGTTTTATTACAATATATATTTTATAACGCAAGGGCAACAACTGCTTGAAATTTATAGTCACTTTTCTCGGTAAGCAGCTGTCTCCTCGCGTTGGTATTGAATGCAGTTAAGTTTGCTATGCTAGGCCGTTTTCTCAGACAAACGGTTGGCAACCTGTTGGGTTATCCTTTTAAGGTAATCATTCTTACGCTGGTTCGTAGTAAAGGTCCTTGCGTCTTAAGTTCTGAGCTGTGGTCATTTTGCGCTGGACTGCGCATGACTGGTCTTGCTTCTTGGTCGATCGATTTCCGCCCACCAGTCGAGTGAGCGATTTTGGATAGCTAGAAAGATGCCCCGCTGAGAGGGGATCTCCGCTATTTTTTGTTCTGTCAGGAATGTGAAGTCCTCTTAATGGATATTTCGTTTATTCGAGATAATACCTCTAGTGTATTTCCACATGCCGGGGAGGCGTAATATTTCTGTGTATTTCCTGAAGGCAAGGTAAATTAACTTTTCATTAACTTTATCGATTTTTTGGTCGTGAGCGACGTTTGATTCATAGCCTGTCTTCGAAAGTCGTCGTCACGAGATGTTTTCCCAGCTCACGTGTTGCTGTATTGTATCGCATCGGTTGATGCATGTCCCAAGGACTATTACTTGCTACTTTGTTACATGAACTAGGTTTGAAAACCTTTGTTATCTAGAGGATATTTTTTGAGGACATTATTTATACTTCAGCAGACGTGCCTGTCTTGCTGAAGTCAGATTAAGGAGAGTGAACTGATCTCATACATCTGGTTATCTCCTGGCTGTTATAGAAAAGGATGGAGTTTTTTCACCTGACTACATTTACAGCACTATGAAATATAACATGCATCTGACTCATCATTGTAATGCTGTCTACCGTTCATTGCTGTATTGAATGTTGCTGTGATAATGACTGTTTGATGTGCCTACATATTCGCGTAACCATTTTGTCACTGTGGCGTCCACAATAAATAATGAAGAAAAACGTCATCGGCTGTTACAAGAATCATTGACTTTATACGTCGTGAGTTTACTGACGTCCTAATGTGGATTGCCCTGTTATTTTGTATGATCATTGTTTGACTGAACACATCTGCACACTTCACAAAACCAGACCACGGGCACCATCACTCACCTCATGGTGCACGCGTCATTTGGCGACCAATTACTCAATCATAATATAAATTGGGCGTCATCATTTGGTGGCCATAAGCTGGTTTGATCTGGTACCAGCAAACACGGGGTCCCTTACCCACTTCAAGTCAACACTACAGCATCCTTCATTTTCAACTTCAACATTCTTCAAGAAAGTCAACACTTCAAATTTTCAAAGTACTCGGCGTTGCCCGGTAAAGTCAAAATTTCAATTTTTTGACGGAAACAGGAATTTGACAGTACACGGCGTTGTTGAATATTGCCGGATAACACGGACTACTGTTGTCGTTAACACAAGTCAAGCAAGTTGCTGTTATCAAGGTTCCAGTGCTGTCGTTTTTTTTTTTTTTGAGAAGGTCAAGTGCCGGTTGAAACGGGTTGTTTTCTGAAGAAGGCCAAGTACCGATTTCCATCAATTTACTATTGGATTAGAAGGTCAAGTGCCGAAACAACTCAACATACAGTATGTCAGAAGCTCAAGTACCATCGTGTTAGCAGTGGAAGCAGTTCAGATGTGCCATCATCGTTGGAGCTTCGCTCTTTAGGACGTTGATTGACATCCGTTGTTTTTCTGCTGTTCTACGATTGGAAGCCTATAAGTTAAGTGGCCTGTTTGTATGTAAACTGTGCCCTTATACTTCTGCTGAGTCTTCTGTGTATCATCTCATTCTATTGTTATATGTTATTCGTATATTTATATGTTTATATTTCAGCGGGTTCTCGGTTGGGTGGTGTCTCCCTTAGATCATGCCACGTCATAGAGGTCGTCTATTGTGAGCGTTTTCTGTAGGGTGAGCAAATTTCCGATACTGGAATTTGCTAAGCGACTTCTGTTGCTATTTATGTTAGTTGTGATGACATGTATTAATATTGTTTTCGTTATTATTTCGCATTCTTTAGTTTTGTTTTGATTTGTTTGTATTTGTTAGCCTACTCTTGACTATAGTTTAGTTTCATACAACATTTTTGTTTATACACTGTGGTGTCATGTATTTTGTTTAATTCTATCGCAGATATCGTCACATTTTTTGTGATATTTCTTTAATTTTCGCTTTATTTTTTGTTGATTTCTACGAATGTTTTTGTATTGTTGCTGATCTTTGTTATTGTTTACATTGTTATTGTTTACATTGTTTACATTGTTTACATTTTCAATGTTTACATTCTGCATGTGTTTACATAGTCATTGTTTACAGTTATAGTAATTAGTTAATGGGCTATGCTAATGCACTGTTACTACTACACTGATGATAAATGAATGATGAATAGTGTCGTGCACTATTGAATGAGAAGTGCACTTATGATCAAGAATTGAGTGTTGATATTTCATATACAAGTTCTTTGATTGGAGACTTGTTTCCCACAGAGACTGGGATAATATAATGTGATGTGAATATACAAGTGCTTAATTAAGACTTGTTACACTTAGGTTTGAAAGAAATTAGTTAATTATTTCAGGTTTTTGAACTCATATTATTACTCATCATGTCTACATTTGAGCACTTTATTGAGCAGGGTAAATTGCTTGGGAAGACTGGTGATAAGTTAGAAGAATTTGCAACTGCTCGATATGATAAAGCAATGGAAGCTGAACAAAAGAAACTGCAGATGCAGGTGGATGAAAAAAAGATTCCAAATGGAAATGGAAAAACAAAAAAGGGAATCAGAAGCTGAAAGATTTCAAAAAGAGGCTGAGAATAAAAGACTTGAGAAAGAAGCTGAAAGACTTTAAATAGAGGCTCAGGCTGAGGAAAGAAGATTACAGAGAGAGTCTGATGAGAGGAAAGAGAAAGCAAAAATGGAACATGAAGAAAAGGTCTTAGCTTTAGAGTTGGAAAAATTGAAATTGATGAACATGAGTAATGGTAATGATTCAAACAAGGGTTCATCTTCTGGTAAGGCTAATAATGATACTTTTAAGATTAAGTTACCAACATTTAGTCCTTCCAGTGATGACATAATGTTCTATCTGGACAGATTTGAACAAGCATGTTGTGGTGAAGTGGGATGTTATAAATATTTATAGGGGACTTAGTGTACTGACTGAGATCAGCTGTGAAGGTATATATATATCTAATAAGAGTAGTGTATTATATATCACCTTACTTGCTACCACATATCTATATATCTCAGTCAGAATTATTCTGGAATAGTGTGATGACTACGTTATGTGTCTAGGGTATGTGTATGATGAAGTGTAAGTCACAACAACAGACAGATAAACAATTTAATTTAATCCACTACTCTTAACAACACTGTGACACTCACATACATATAACACTCTATGAGAATATCTTAAAGAAGTCACTCGTAACTTTTCAAATAACAATATGTATTCATTACTGGCATGAATGAATATGTGTCCTGATTCAACTACAAGGGAACCAGGAATCACAATCAATTTAAATTACAAGTTATGTACAGAATGTATTTAATATGAATATTGTAGTGACATATATTATTACAAATGTTCTATGTGTGTCAGTTGTGTAGTAGTAAAATGAGGTAATACTGGTTTTTGTTTTGTTCAAGCTCTGTTGGTATTTGTCATCATGACTTCAATAGTTTGTCTTTAGGGACTAGTATTGGAGATGTTCACAGTTCCTGATTTTAAGACAAGTAAATTCCCCTCTTAATGTTAATTTTACAAAGTCAGTTCAAGATGAGGGGACATAATGTTGAGCTCAGCTGGCCAAGTTAGCTTATCTGGCGTGATGGCGGCAGGAAAGGACTCCTCTGCTCGAATTCTCCTCTGGGCTCTGGAGACACCTCACTGATAGCTAAAAGGACCAAGGAGTATGCTGTCCGACACTGGATTCAGCAAAGCTCTGACTAGGTGCTGCTCAGTACCATCAAGACCACTGTCCCTGAAATCAAGAAGGATGTACCTTCTACTTCATAACTAACTTAAACTCTCTTGTTACACTGATCACAACACAGCACAAACATTGAGTTCAGAGCATTAGGCCAACTGTCAGCTTCATTTGAAATACTTTATTCCAGTATTACCCTTCTTAATGGTTACTACGCCTCTGCAATTCCAGCATTATTTCTTTCTATTCAATCATCCAGGTGTCAGTGTACTGTTTGGCCATTCCATGCCGTTTTACTTCTCTCCGACACCCTCTGTTCAGGCTGGAGCATTACAGGCTTTACCTCACGTTGGCCACTGAACTACACATATATATACAGGCATAAATCAACAATTCACATTCAATTTTCATTAAAAGATATTGAATGGTTCAAGCTTACCAAAATTCATACGAATAAACACAGATACGTTGATTAGCAATGAATTCTGGCACAAACTGGCACAAATTCCCATCTGCTTATCTTCCAGGCTTTTATTTAGCCAAATATAAGCTGGCTTCAACGCACTGATGCTTTATCAATCTTATTTAAACAAGTGGTTTCGAACTAACGCTCCCAAGTGTGTATATCAGCGAGTCTGACCAATGAGCCCCGTTTCGACAAGTGTTTGAAAAAATGTTACCTTTCCCCGTTTCCCCTAACAACCAAGATAGTATTTATAGCCCGACCAATCGTGGTTAGGCTTTCATTTGTTGCGCTCCAATCAATTTGGAGTTTACATGGTAGGCTATTTCTGTAACGTAAATTTTTTTCAAACACGTTAAAAAAAAATCTTATGAGCAGAAATGATTTTATGCTGTCAGGCACCCCCAATATTTTATTTTGGGTATAATTTATTAATTCCTGGACTATTTGCGTAACGTTTTACATATTATTTGTCAGCAAGCCCTAAGGAACCCAAAAATACAAATTTAAAGGAGCTACGTGGCTGCGTTCAAAATATGCAATTTCTTCTACCTCCTGTTTCGAAGATGTGCTGTCTGGGTACTGTTATGTTTTCAACCGTAAACCCATCTAATGTTATCTTTTCTAATAAGAGTTTTTTATGATTTATAAACCTAACTCTGGGAAAGGGTAGTGTATTTTATCACTGTCCGTCTGAAAAAAAAATTAGTGCATGTAGACTTACACGCGTGATGGCAGCATTTGTGTATCGCGCGACGCGTGTTGCATGCGTTCCTGATTTTCAGCCCTCCCCTCTCTCTTTATCCTTTTGTCCATCTGTTCGTTCGTTTTGGTAACGCAGTATAATTAATGTTAGGATTAATTTAGGTCATTACGCAGTACGTCTCAATGTTTTTCTTAGAAATGCAGCACACGTTTCATTGAAGAAGGCGGGTAATAATACAGTAAGCTTTTATATCAACGTGAAAGCGTTACAATTTGCAGACGAAGCAGAAAACAAGGGGGATTTCGAGTACATTCTTTGTGACAGCACTGTTATTTTCCCATTGCTCTTCTCTTTATTAATTTTATTTGTTAGGCTTTATATTTACCTAATAATTTATATATGTGGATTAGAATATTTCACGACACCTCCCCTCTTAAAACAGACATTATATGTCAGTCCTTTATTCTATATACACATAGAGAAATTTATTATTATTTCTGGGGTTTACGGTGATTCTCATCACACGGATGGCGGCTTAAAAAATCCGCTCCCAAATTGGTTTTTCCAGATATATACTCAATGCTAAAATTATATGGAGCCAGAAGTAAAGACCATCGGAGTAACCTAGAGTTCTCATGCTTAGCCTGTGCTAGAAACGATAAAGGTTTGTGATCTGTTTGCAACTTAAATGCCTTCCCATATAGATAAATATTGAATTTCTTTATTGCCCATATTACTGCAAGACATTCTTTTTCGCTAGTTGAGTAGTTGATTTCAGCTTTATTCAACTTTCTGCTAGCATATGCCACTGGGCTTAATTCCCCATCCAATGCATCTGATTTCTGTAGTAGAGTTGCACCTAACCCAATATTACTTGCATCCGTCCTTACTATGAATTCTTGACTTAAGTCAGGTAATTTCAAAATGGGTTTACTTGTGAGCTTTTCCTTCAATTCTTGGTAAGTCATTTCACATTGTGGTGTCCATGTAATGCGATCTGGAAGTCCTTTACGTGTCAATTCAGTTAACGGTGCACATATGGAATTAAAGTTCTTGATATACTTCTGGTAGAAACCACATAATGAGACAAAGGATCTCACGTCCTTCTTGGTTTGTGGTCTCGGGGCTTTCTGTAGTTTTTCTAAATTCTTTGGGTCAGGGGTCATATTTCCCTGATAAACTGTGTGTCCCAAAAATTCCAATTCTTTACATCCAACGCAACATTTGGTTGGACGGGCTGTTAAATTTGCCTCCCTAAGTCGATCAAACAGCATGTTCAGAGAGTCAATGTGTTCCTCAAATGTTTCTGTTGCTATAAGGATATCATCCATAAAATTTGTTATACAGGGATTATTCAGAGGATCCAATAATTTTCTCATCATTCTAGAGAAGACACTAGGCGCATTCTTCAATCCAAATGGCAATCTATTAAACTCATAGTGTCCTTCTGAGGTACTAAAAGCTAGGTAGGGTCTAACCTCAGGCTTTACTGGAATCTGATAGTATCCTTTACTCAGATCCACTTTTGAGAAATATTTAGCTTTATTTAGTCTGGCAAACAGCTGATTTGTATCCGGCAATGGATCCACCTGTCCTTCTGTAATAGCATTCAGTCTCCTGTAATCTATACAGAGTCTATGTTCTCCAGAGGGCTTCCTTAAGAGTACAACACCGGAACTATACGAAGACTCACTGTGCGAAATAATTCCTTCCTTCAACAGATAGTCTATCTCTTCCTTCAAAGCTTTCTCCTTAGCAAACGGAATCGAATATGGTTTCATACAGACAGGTGTGGGGTCTATCAGTTTCATATCATATTCCAATAGGTTTGTATGCCCTGGTCGGTCTGTTAACACCTCTGCATGATTATTTAGAACCTGTTGCACTCTCTCTTTCTGAGTTTTCGTTAAATGTGTACTGATTTTCACCTGTGCTGCTGTCTCACAGGGGTGTAATGGATATTCAAATGATGAAAGTGGTTCCTTTTTCATCTCCATGGCGATGGACAAGGTCAACAAGTGTGTCTCTTCCTGATGTTCTCTTTCCAAATATTTCTTCAGGAGATTCACATGATAGATTTTTTCTTTCCCCTTCTTATCTATCTTATAATTTGTTCTAGACACCTTCTCTAAAACTGTATATGGACCCTGCCATCCAATTTGTAACTTATTCTGACTCCCAGGCAAAAGAAGCAGTACTTTCTCTCCCACAGCCAAATTTCTGTCTTTCGCCTTCCTGTTATAATAGGCAGCATGTTTCTTCCTGGCTTGTTTCAAATTTTCATTGGCAAGTTTCCAGCCAGTTTTCAACCGAGTGGTCAGCTCATTCACATATTGGTATGAAGATGTAATGTTTTCCTCTGCCTTTTCATCAGTCCACGTTCTTAACAAAGCTACATATGGACCTTTAATTGTGTGGACCTATTTGTCCATGCACCGGTATGGTCTCTTCCACTCGAAGCTTTATAGTGATGATTTTTCCTCCCAGAATTATCATTCACAAAACGACCGCTACCAATTTTTCTCTTGGGGCTGTCTCCCCACTTAAAATTCTTGATGAGAGATTTCCTCTCTACATCCTCTTCCTCCAGTTTGTTTAAGTCCGATTGAGGGATTTTCGGCTTATCCTGGGGTAAGACATCTTTTTGCACTCTCCGCATAGTGGCCATTGTAAAACAGTTAAGTGAAGCTTGTCCGTGAAAAGGGGCTTCCCATTCCATTTGGTCCACTTTATCAAATTTATTTTTCCTTTTATTGTCAGGCCTGATTTTGCCCCATGGCGTGTCCAGGTCCTGATCCATGTTCCCACTTGTGGGTGTTCCCTCATGTGCTATGCTACACCTTTCTACAAAATTTTCAATGTCCCATCTTGCTTTGGGCCAATAATAATTGTGAGCCACCTTTTGAATGATGGTACCTATCTTCTCATGGTCCCCATCTGGTTTCACATGTAGGCTCCTTATTAATTCTGTCCTATATCTTTTTGGAAGAACCAGCTGTCCGTGACCATTGGATCTAGCTCCAGTCTTCCTATACATCAACTTGTTTTTCATGTAAAAATCTCCCTTGCCTGGAGTTGTATGACAAGTTGACAATTTTCTGAAACAAGGCTTGAGTGTTTTATCCCCAGCCTGTGCCTTCCTCATCTCTTCTGGAGTGGTATCCAACATAATATCCTCCTCCTGTCTGAGGTCGACCTGACCTGAAGGGTTGCCATATACACAGGTTTCCTTCTGCAACGGTCAGTGTCATGATTGTCCATCTGACAATTCTTACACCACCTTTTTCCTTGGTTGAAAGATTTTCTTTCATTATATTTCCTTTCATCGAATTGTGGGAATTTATTTTTATTTTCATACCGTGGCCTATCAAATTGGTGCTTACCTTTATTTTGATCCTTAGGATCAAATTTATTAAAGTTCTGTGGTGCCCTAAAGTTATCCACCTGTTTCTTTTTATTACCTGTTACCTCTGCTTGAGCTGCTTGATACCTTTCAGCAACATTTAGCAACTCACCCAGCCTCTCTGCACCTTGTTCCATGAGAAACTTTCTCAGGTCTGGAGCCATGGACTCTCTTAGTTGCTCTATAAGGACCATTTCCTTAAGATCTTGGGTTTTCCCCAGAGAAGTCCATTTCTCCAAGTATGTCTCTATTCGTGCAGAGAACTGGTGATAGGTTTCACCTGACAGTAGTTTAGCATTCCTAAATTTTTTCCTGTAAAACTCTGCATTCTTTTCATACCTTAACAAAAGAGCCTGCTTTAGCATGTCATAATTTTCCTGATCACCTCTGCTCATTTTTGCAAAAACTTCATAAGCTGCCCCACGAAGTCCCTGAGATAACTTTAAGCTCCACCTTTCTCTCTCTAACCCATACGTGGTAGCTAATAGCTCATACCTATTCAGGTAGCTCTCTATATCATCGTCTTTCTCAACAAAATGATCTAAATGAAAATTCATAGCTGAGGTTGAGGCTCCTTGAGTAACCGTAGCATCAGAGGCAAAGGGACTGGCACCATTTTCAGGAGCATGGCCTTGAAACTCAAACTCCCTTAGTCGTAATTCATGTTCCCTTTGTAATCTTTTCTCCTCCTTTTCTGCTTCCCTCTCTGCAGCTAATTTCCTGTCTTCTCTTTCTGCAGTCAATCTTCTTTCTTCTGCTTCCAATTTCTTAGCCTCAGCCTCAATCTGCAACCTCTTAGTCTCAGCCTCAGCTTCAAACTGTAACTTCTTAGTCTCAGCCTCAGCTTCAAATTGTAACTTCTTAATTTCCCTGTCAGCCTCTAACTTTCTTTCGGCTTCAAACCTTCTTTCTTCGCGTTCAATAAATTTGTCACATTCCGTAGTAACATAGGCAACCATAACTTGCCCATCTAATCCTAACTCTTTTGCAGTCTGAACAGCAGCAGATCGAAACTTGGCCAGGTCCGCCATTGTCTATCATGTAAATTTCTACAATGTCTAACCAACAATTCAAATTCTAAATATATATAATGGACAACACAGGCACCGTGAGCTCAACCTTATTTTATTCCACCCAAGGATACCTTTTAATTCTTATATTCCCTGAAGTGAATTACCCCCAATATTTTTAATAGGGAAAGATTCAAAATCCCAAGAGCGAGACCCCAATATATGTGGTGAAGTGGGATGTTATAAATATTTATAGGGGACTTAGTGTACTGACTGAGATCAGCTGTGAAGGTATATATATATCTAATAAGAGTAGTGTATTATATATCACCTTACTTGCTACCACATATCTATATATCTCAGTCAGAATTATTCTGGAATAGTGTGATGACTACGTTATGTGTCTAGGGTATGTGTATGATGAAGTGTAAGTCACAACAACAGACAGATAAACAATTTAATTTAATCCACTACTCTTAACAACACTGTGACACTCACATACATATAACACTCTATGAGAATATCTTAAAGAAGTCACTCGTAACTTTTCAAATAACAATATGTATTCATTACTGGCATGAATGAATATGTGTCCTGATTCAACTACAAGGGAACCAGGAATCACAATCAATTTAAATTACAAGTTATGTACAGAATGTATTTAATATGAATATTGTAGTGACATATATTATTACAAATGTTCTATGTGTGTCAGTTGTGTAGTAGTAAAATGAGGTAATACTGGTTTTGTTTTGTTCAAGCTCTGTTGGTATTTGTCATCATGACTTCAATAGTTTGTCTTTAGGGACTAGTATTGGAGATGTTCACAGTTCCTGATTTTAAGACAAGTAAATTCCCCTCTTAATGTTAATTTTACAAAGTCAGTTCAAGATGAGGGGACATAATGTTGAGCTCAGCTGGCCAAGTTAGCTTATCTGGCGTGATGGCGGCAGGAAAGGACTCCTCTGCTCGAATTCTCCTCTGGGCTCTGGAGACACCTCACTGATAGCTAAAAGGACCAAGGAGTATGCTGTCCGACACTGGATTCAGCAAAGCTCTGACTAGGTGCTGCTCAGTACCATCAAGACCACTGTCCCTGAAATCAAGAAGGATGTACCTTCTACTTCATAACTAACTTAAACTCTCTTGTTACACTGATCACAACACAGCACAAACATTGAGTTCAGAGCATTAGGCCAACTGTCAGCTTCATTTGAAATACTTTATTCCAGTATTACCCTTCTTAATGGTTACTACGCCTCTGCAATTCCAGCATTATTTCTTTCTATTCAATCATCCAGGTGTCAGTGTACTGTTTGGCCATTCCATGCCGTTTTACTTCTCTCCGACACCCTCTGTTCAGGCTGGAGCATTACAGGCTTTACCTCACGTTGGCCACTGAACTACACATATATATACAGGCATAAATCAACAATTCACATTCAATTTTCATTAAAAGATATTGAATGGTTCAAGCTTACCACAATTCATACGAATAAACACAGATACGTTGATTAGCAATGAATTCTGGCACAAACTGGCACAAATTCCCATCTGCTTATCTTCCAGGCTTTTATTTAGCCAAATATAAGCTGGCTTCAACGCACTGATGCTTTATCAATCTTATTTAAACAAGTGGTTTCGAACTAACGCTCCCAAGTGTGTATATCAGCGAGTCTGACCAATGAGCCCCGTTTCGACAAGTGTTTGAAAAAATGTTACCTTTCCCCGTTTCCCCTAACAACCAAGATAGTATTTATAGCCCGACCAATCGTGGTTAGGCTTTCATTTGTTGCGCTCCAATCAATTTGGAGTTTACATGGTAGGCTATTTCTGTAACGTAAATTTTTTTCAAACACGTTAAAAAAAAAAATCTTATGAGCAGAAATGATTTTATGCTGTCAGGCACCCCCAATATTTTATTTTGGGTATAATTTATTAATTCCTGGACTATTTGCGTAACGTTTTACATATTATTTGTCAGCAAGCCCTAAGGAACCCAAAAATACAAATTTAAAGGAGCTACGTGGCTGCGTTCAAAATATGCAATTTCTTCTACCTCCTGTTTCGAAGATGTGCTGTCTGGGTACTGTTATGTTTTCAACCGTAAACCCATCTAATGTTATCTTTTCTAATAAGAGTTTTTTATGATTTATAAACCTAACTCTGGGAAAGGGTAGTGTATTTTATCACTGTCCGTCTGAAAAAAAATTAGTGCATGTAGACTTACACGCGTGATGGCAGCATTTGTGTATCGCGCGACGCGTGTTGCATGCGTTCCTGATTTTCAGCCCTCCCCTCTCTCTTTATCCTTTTGTCCATCTGTTCGTTCGTTTTGGTAACGCAGTATAATTAATGTTAGGATTAATTTAGGTCATTACGCAGTACGTCTCAATGTTTTTCTTAGAAATGCAGCACACGTTTCATTGAAGACAGCGGGTAATAATACAGTAAGCTTTTATATCAACGTGAAAGCGTTACAATTTGCAGACGAAGCAGAAAACAAGGGGGATTTCGAGTACATTCTTTGTGACAGCACTGTTATTTTCCCATTGCTCTTCTCTTTATTAATTTTATTTGTTAGGTTTTATATTTACCTAATAATTTATATATGTGGATTAGAATATTTCACGACACATGTACAGCTCATAACATAGACAAAGCAAAATATGTTTATCAGTTATCAGGGATACTGACAGGTAAAGCTCTAAGTATATTAAATATGGTGGATGAACCTGACAAGAACAATTATGAGGTTGTCAGGGCCGCTTTGTTAAAGAAATATCAGCTTAACGAAGACGGCTATCGTCTACAATTTAAAAACATGTTGCCTGAAACTGGAGTTGATTTCTCCGAGTTTATTGCAAGAATACGCATTACTTTCTCACGATGGGTTGAACTATCTAAGACGGAAAAAACTTATGAAGGACTTATGGACTTAATACTTAGAGACAAAGTCATGTCGTCTGTCAATGAGTCTTTCCTTGCTTTCCTTCATGAACGTAAACCTAAAACTATAAAAGAAATGGAAGATTTCTGTTGCCAATATGTAACTGCGCACCCACACATAACCATGGGTAACTCTAAGGTGAAAGAAGGTTTACCGGTTGCTTCGGCAGCACCGTATGGTCAAAACTTTGCTCGTAGATCCCAACAAAATTTTGATAGAAAGAGCAGCGGTAATTTCTGTCAAAATCATGGAAATCAATTTCATGGTGATTCTTCTTCGAAGAATTGGAGACAACCTGATAGTACTCGTTACTATCACCCTAATAATTATAGGCATTTCAAAAGAGGATATGGTAATAGAGGTTATTCCTGCCGAAGACCTCAAAACCAAACAAATAGATGTTCGCATCAATGTGAAGATGATAGTAATCGTGGAAACTGGAATTCGAATCATGATAACAATTACAATAGAGACAATAATAACTGCAGAGATAATAATAACTCTGATAACTTCAGAGGTAATAATAGTCGGGGTAGATCTCAACACAAAAAAAAGAGATATCAGCAGGCTAATTCTGTACAACAGGAAACTCAGGGAGCCTGTAATCAGGTCGTTGATAATAAAAACTTTGACGCGGTCACTGGTTCTGCTTTTAACTTTGAGAGAGCAAACAAATGCCCCCAATGCAGTACTTTATTCGAACCGGGTACCATAACTACTTTGAGTTGTGGTCACCCTCTTCCCGCTCTTCCTGCTGCTGTTGCGCATGACGGGAGGGGTTCTTTAATCCTACATAAGGGTCTTGTTAATGATACTCCGGTCTCACTACTTTTCGATTCCGGATGCACCACTATTGGTGTTAGACAATCGCTTGTAGATCCATCTTGTGCTACAGGAAAGGTTATTAAATGTGTCACATTTGGCGGCACTCTACAAAAATATCCTACTGCTGTAATTCGCATTGCCACTCCTTTCTTTACTGGAGATGTGCATGCTTGTCTCTTACCTAATCCTATTGCGGACCTTATTATTGGTCGTATTCACGGAGCTAGGGAGTGTACCCCACAGCAGATTGCTGCTTGGGAAGATAATAACATGCAAGCTACAAATGCAGTAGTTACAAGAGCACAAGCTCTACAAACACCCGAAACTTCATTGAATTGTGATAATGAAGTTGATAGCCAAGATAGTCACTTAGTGATCACTCGTGACTCTTTCATAAAATTGCAAGAAGAAGATCCTTCTTTAAAAAAATTCTTCATTCTTGTGAAGAAAGGTGATCCGAATCAGGATACAAATAGAAAATCTTGGATTGCAATGAGAAACGGCGTACTTGTACGTATGGTACAAGATTCGACTACGTCGGCACATTCGCAAATTCTTGTTCCCAAGAGCATGAGAGTGCAAATATTGCAACATGCTCATGACTCGCAATGTGCGGGACATATGGGTTTTTCCCGTACGAAGTCGAGAGTCCTTGCGGCTTTCTTTTGGCCTTTTGTCAACAAGGACATTCGTATTTACTGCCGATCATGCAAGGTATGTCAGGAGGTCAAATCTAGAGGACCACGACATGCTGCGCCTATCCAGGCTGCTGACATTCCTATTCGGCCGTTTCAGAAAATGGCCATAGATATTATTGGCCCTTTTAAGGTCAAGTCGGCCAGAGGACATCAGTTCATCCTTACATGTGTCGATATGTGCACACGTTGGCCAGAGGCTATTCCTCTTAAGAGCATATCTACTACAGATATCGCAGATGCTCTTTGGTTGATATTTTCTCGCTTGGGGTTCCCCAGAGAAATATTGTCAGACCATGGCACTCAACTCATATCTGACACTATGTCACAGGTAATGTCTACCTTACATATTGAACGATCTCTCAGTAGTATCTACCATCCTATGTCTAATGGGTTAGTTGAGCGTCTGAATAGAACGCTCAAGACTTTGCTTGGTAAGATAACTGAAGATCATCCTCAAGATTGGGACAGGGTTTTACCCGCGGCTCTCTTTGCCTATAGAGAAGTCCCTAATGAACACACAGGATTTTCTCCCTTCGAACTTGTCTTTGGCGCGCGTCCGCGCGGCCCTATGTCTTTATTACACGATCTCATCACTGCCGATGATATTAGCGATGAAACTCAATCCTCATATGAGTATGTCATTGCTCTTAGACAAAAGATCATTGAGGCATGTAAGCTAGCAACTGCTTCATCAGAAATTGCTAAGAGAAGGCAAGGCAGTTTGCTAACAAGAATAGATGTCTACGACAACTTTGTCCAGGTGACAAAGCATTCGTCCTACTCCCCAGTAGGGAAAATAGACTTCTTATTGCATGGAAAGGTCCGTATGCAATAGTCTCTCGGATTTCCGATGTTGACTATGTGGTCGATATTGATGGAAAGCATAAAACTTTCCACATAAACATGCTTTCGGAATTTCACGAACGTCCGGACTATTTGCTGCCTATTTTCCAGGCAACGGATGATACTCCTGCACCTCACGGTCATTATTCATCCCTGTCTGTCATACAGGATGAGGAATCTACCTTCTCTGATGTCAATCTTCCCCTTCCAGTGGTTCCATTACATTCCACGGAATCTTGGAAAAACGTTTCTGTTTCTCCTAATCTTTCTGGTGACGAACATCGACAAGTCTCGTCGATGTTACAAACATTTCAGGATGTTCTCACTGACATTCCTGGACACACAGATGTCATAGAACATGACATAATTCTTACCGACAATAATCCAATTAGGGTTAGGCCTTATCCTATCCCTATACACTTTCAGTCGCAAGTGGAAAAGGAATTGGATGAAATGATTCAATTAAATATAATTGAACCATCGACTTCACCATATTCTTCTTCCATGGTTATTGTCCGGAAGAAGGATAAGAACATACGAATTTGCGTTGATTATCGCAAATTGAATCAGGTCACAAAGTTCGATGCTGAACCGATGCCTTTGTTAGAAGATCTACTGATTAGACTTTCTAATTCTAGATTCTTCACTAAACTTGACTTGTCTAAAGGTTATTGGCAAGTGCCTTTAGCAGAGCATGCCAAACCTCTTACTGCTTTTTCTACACCTAGGGGTCTATTTCAATGGAATGTTATGCCTTTTGGTCTCATGAACGCCCCTGCCACTTTCGTTCGCATGATGCGTCGAATTCTGTCACATCGTTCGGATGTCATCGCATACTTAGATGACATCTGTCTCTTCAGTGATACCTGGGAAGATCACTATTTAGGGTTATATGACTTACTGTCCACTCTACGTGAGAATAATTTGACAGCAAAACCTTCTAAAGCTTTTGTTGGTTTTGGTGAAATCTCTTTCCTGGGTCATCGTGTTGGTCATGGTCTCTTGAAGACAGAAGACCACAATACTTCCAAAATACTGAACATCTCTGTTCCTAAAACGAAGAAACAAGTTAGGAGTCTCTTAGGTTTAATTCAATTTTATGGGAGATTTATTCCAAATTTATCTTCGATCATGGCACCTCTCTCAACATTGTTGAAGAAAGGTTCGCCTAATCTGGTCCGTTGGTCTGAAGAATGCCAATCTTCACTAGACCAAATCAAGAATATATTTTCTTCTCCTCCCATCCTAAGATTACCTACTCTTGATAGGACTTTTGTTCTTCGAAGTGATGCTTCATCCACTGGGATTGGAGCAGCACTGATGCAAGAATATGCAAATACTCTGCATCCTGTTATGTACATTTCTAGAAAACTAAATGCGGCAGAGAGGAACTACTCGGTTTTAGACCGTGAGTTGTTAGCGATGGTTTGGTCAATTCTAAAACTACAAAGATTCCTCCTGGGCGCACATTTCATTCTAGAGACTGATCAGAAAGCTCTTACAGCTATTCAGACTAAGAATTTGAAGAGTTCGAGATCCACTCGATATGCTATAGCTCTTCAACCTTTTCACTTCACGGTACGAGCTATCCGTGGTGCGGATAATGTGATGGCTGACATTTTGTCTAGATGCCCACATGACTCCAACTAATACTTCTGTCCTATATTTCCATATATTACAGAGTCATAACACACCTATATTACTACAATAGATTAGCACATCTGTACTCACTTTATATGTACACACTATCGTGCTTTGTTATCATCTTCTTCTGTTCGTTTTTTAAGATGATAGAGGAAGACTGAGTGGTTAATATAAGGGCCGTTAGTTTACTAAACAGCCACAATTATTAATAATGTATTGTACCTTATGAAGCATATTAGTTATTAATTAGCATTATATTGCTTGTACTTTCTCAGAATGTCATTGATGAGCTGAGGACTTACCTTACTATTATCAAGCATGACGAGTTCTAGATTGTGTACTTACCCTCGGAATGCCAGAGGATATGTCCTGGATCGTCATGTAGTTTAACTTTACTATGTACTTATGTCATTACATGTCAAATAATGTACTATTTAAATTTTCCTATCAGATTTGTACATCCATTTTTAAAGACAATATTAGATTATGCTATTTAATAATGTCTATGGTAACTTGCATACGTATATTGTGTTTACATGCTAACGTGATGTGTGTTGGTGACACCTCCCCGATGTGAATATTTTTTGAGACATATTTATTTTTCTGTTGAGGTATATCCTCACCAGACACTCTATATTTAGCCTCATGTTAGGCAATTTAATTAATTATCAGCGCATAATTCGTGCGTTTTGAGCCGCTTATCGCATGCTCTTTGATATTTAAAAAAAAAAAATATGTTCCACATTTTTTTTTTTTTATCGGGAGGAGGTGGTGATATGTTGCGTGAGAAATTCTCGCAACATCGTTTTATTACAATATATATTTTATAACGCAAGGGCAACAACTGCTTGAAATTTATAGTCACTTTTCTCGGTAAGCAGCTGTCTCCTCGCGTTGGTATTGAATGCAGTTAAGTTTGCTATGCTAGGCCGTTTTCTCAGACAAACGGTTGGCAACCTGTTGGGTTATCCTTTTAAGGTAATCATTCTTACGCTGGTTCGTAGTAAAGGTCCTTGCGTCTTAAGTTCTGAGCTGTGGTCATTTTGCGCTGGACTGCGCATGACTGGTCTTGCTTCTTGGTCGATCGATTTCCGCCCACCAGTCGAGTGAGCGATTTTGAATAGCTAGAAAGATGCCTCGCTGAGAGGGGATCTCCGCTATTTTTTGTTCTGTCAGGAATGTGAAGTCCTCTTAATGGATATTTCGTTTATTCGAGATAATACCTCTAGTGTATTTCCACATGCCGGGGAGGCGTAATATTTCTGTGTATTTCCTGAAGGCAAGGTAAATTAACTTTTCATTAACTTTATCGATTTTTTGGTCGTGAGCGACGTTTGATTCATAGCCTGTCTTCGAAAGTCGTCGTCACGAGATGTTTTCCCAGCTCACGTGTTGCTGTATTGTATCGCATCGGTTGATGCATGTCCCAAGGACTATTACTTGCTACTTTGTTACATGAACTAGGTTTGAAAACCTTTGTTATCTAGAGGATATTTTTTGAGGACATTATTTATACTTCAGCAGACGTGCCTGTCTTGCTGAAGTCAGATTAAGGAGAGTGAACTGATCTCATACATCTGGTTATCTCCTGGCTGTTATAGAAAAGGATGGAGTTTTTCACCTGACTACATTTACAGCACTATGAAATATAACATGCATCTGACTCATCATTGTAATGCTGTCTACCGTTCATTGCTGTATTGAATGTTGCTGTGATAATGACTGTTTGATGTGCCTACATATTCGCGTAACCATTTTGTCACTGTGGCGTCCACAATAAATAATGAAGAAAAACGTCATCGGCTGTTACAAGAATCATTGACTTTATACGTCGTTAGTTTACTGACGTCCTAACGTGGATTGCCCTGTTATTTTGTATGATCATTGTTTGACTGAACACATCTGCACACTTCACAAAACCAGACCACGGGCACCATCACTCACCTCATGGTGCACGCGTCATTTGGCGACCAATTACTCAATCATAATATAAATTGGGCGTCATCATGCACCAATAGACATGATGACCGGTACCTCTTGTTGTCAGCCCTGCGCCATCGAATAGTGACTTGTTCCACTCTAAGATGTCAGCTGAGACAAACTGTAAACGTTAATGTCAGTCAAAGCACCATTCGCAGACGTTTACATGAATTTGGACTGGCTGCTCGACGTCCTGCAGTCAGAATCCCTCTTACTCCTGCTCATCGCAGAGCCCGTGTTGCTTGGTGTCGCGAGCACATCCGATGAACGAGGCAACAATGGAGTCAAGTTCTCTTCACTGATGAATCTCGCTTCACTGTGTCATTCAATGATGGCAGGATTCGAGTTTGGAGACGACCAGGAGAGCGATTTACTGATGATACAAGTCGAGAGGTGGATCGTTATGGTAGGAGTTCTGTCATGGTCTGGGGAGGCTTCTACAGACACGGCAGGACCCCACTCTACTTTATCCGAGGCAACTTGACCGGCCCAATATACCAGAATGAAATCTTGAGACCAATTGTTCAGCCTGCTCTGGAGGCCATAGGTGGTAATGCCATCCTCCAAGATGATAAGGCTCGATCCCATCGAGCTCGTGTGGTGAATGAGTTTATTCAGCAACATGGGATCATCAGGACGACGTGGCCAGCTCATTTATCTAACCTTCCTCCGATTGAGCACCTCTGGGATGTCCTTGGTCGAAGATTGTCAACAAATCACCCCCTGCCAATGGATGTTGCACAGCTGACTGCATTTCTGCTTCAGTAATGGCAAGCTGTTCCTCAGGATACTCTTCGGACCGTTGTGGACTCGATGCGTCTACGCTGTCTTGAATGCCTTGCTGCAAACGGTGGTCATACCCAATTTTGAAATGTCTATTTGTCCAATATCTATCGTGTGACTTTTGAAAAGATGGGTGACACACTTCACAGCTTCATTGCGTTTGAATGTGTGTTTCCATTTCTTTACGTGACATGTCAATTTGGTATTCAATAAATGCCTTTTTGACTGATACCAGTTACGTTTATATCAGATTTGTTTTATGGTTTCAACCAAGGTTTTTCTAAGTTGCCCTTGACTTTTGACGAGTAGTATATATATATATATATATATATATATATATATATATATATATATATATATATATATATATATATATATATATATATATATATATATATATATATATATATATATATATATATATATATATATATATATATATATATATATATCTTCAACAGTTCAAAAAATTCAATGTACTCAGAGACGCTCCATCAAAAGACTCACTGACTTGCAAAAGGTCTCATACTAAACGGTCTGAAATATCTCCAGCATCACGCTGGGCAAAACGTAGCAGGTATATGCCAGACAGGGAAAATCCTCCATCATCTTCTCCATATACGTCTTCCATCGACGGCAATCTTGCTGGTCTCCCCCGAACACACTGTCCGGTTGAACTATGCTCACGCAATTCGATTGTGCAGCCCTCAGTCACATGACTGGCTATCCTTAGTTTAGCTTCGTGTCATACACATGCCAACATCAACAATGACCATCACTCACCTCCTAATATCCATACATGCTGCCTTTGAGGCACAGGTGAGTCACAGTTGTAAAACAACCTGTGACAACCAGGATGCAGTAGAGCAAGCAAAGAAAGACAATACTAATGTGGAAAAAAATGTATTTTAAATAAAAATAACAATTAAAAATGCTTAGTCTACCAATATAACAAGATAAGACGCTTTACCACATTTAATACACCATGCAACTGAGAGATAGCAAGGTAAGATCAATGACGTACAAACGATAATGTTGTTAAAACTAAATAATAAGAAACAATCAACGAACATGAACACCAAATATCACGTGACGACACAACTAAACTGAAAAAAGGATATGATTAATTCAGGCAGAGCGTTAATCACTCGGCCATGTGCGCCGGATCCTCAATCCTGAAATAATCACCTACCAATCCTAAAGACAACCTTAATCGGGATGTTATCCTATGATAAAGTCCCTCACTGACCCCCCTTAAAATACACAGAAAAACATAAAACATACAGAAAACAAGAAGATCTGCACAGGATATATCTAAACTAAGCCGACAAGAGCAAGACCACCTAGCTTATAGTGAATCTTCCCCAGGTATGGTACTGGACAGAATAGAATCGATAACTCTCACTACAGGAGGATGATAGTGTTGACATTCTTCATTGTTGTCTACAACAAATATAGTTCAAACTCTTGACAGCATCGAAATTATCATGTTTGTAGTAGGCTTGTGGATGCTATGGATCCGGCTGCCAATTCGCTACCGACGCGGAAAGGTCATCTAAAGCTGCGCAGCGCAGAATGTACACGCTGACGGGTATGGCTCGCAGACGGCGCAAATTTTGTAAACACGGCAAGGACAGAAGCCTTCATAATGATGAATTTCGAATTGAAAAAAAAATCCTACCGTTTGCTGGTCACCATTGGGTATTACTTTGGGTTCGTAGGTACTTGTAAATGATGTTTTCATAACATAGATTGTTATGTCGTGTTTTGTCATGTATAACATTCAAATGTAAATGCAGTCAGACCAACTTGAAATAAGCATGCTCAGTCCATCGTAACATTATCACGATTTTTTTAATTGACTATATTTACAACACTGGATACTTCACACATTGAGACATTTGTTTGAAAAATGATGCTCCATAATAAATAGATTATCTCCGGCAGTAAGCATTGATGAACTATACAGCTTGGCCGTTAGTAGAGGTCAAACTGTCTGCAAATAGTCCAAAAAGACATTGTCATGAAAGTTAATATGTATTACACAATTAAATACTACCTTCTGTCTTACGTCTTGCCACACATAACTCAGACACACATTCTTGAAGTAGAATCAGTATCTAACAATAAAATAGTATAATGTCGAACCCCAGTATGGAGCTCATAAAACACACTGTCGACTAGGACTAACACCTCGAAAAAGACTGGCCCCCGAACGTCAATCGTTCATTTTCAGACGCAAACAATGCCTACGTCATACACTAATTTAAATATAAGTCACATTTTAACAAATGGTTCGCTTTCAGTCCTGATGCTCTTACGTGAACCTCTCAGTTGCGCACAGCGATGCCTTAGCAAGACTGCGTGTAAAATGAGTGGTAACACTACCTCTCTCCATAATCTCTTTAATGACTTTAATTTTATCTATTTCCACATTACTCATTCATATTCTGCCTAACCTCAGACATTCTATATTTCCATAAGCGCGACAAGGATGAATCCAGATATGCTTCTATGCGTGCATCTAAGTGTAACAGTGATTAACATGGGAGTCGTAAACCTCCTTCATTAAATACTGTATATTCATTCTACTTTTGTATCTTTTTTTGGGGGCCTTGATCTAATAATACTGCACAGTGAAAGTAATATAGTGTAAACATGTTATTACGATTTTATATGCATTTGCTAGTTTAAAAAGGCTATGTTCCACTTTTCGGCGATTTCCGCACCTCGGTGGGGGTATGTAACTTATTCCACTGAATAAGCTGGACCCCACTATACTCAGCTATCCTCGATGTCTCGAGGCCCATCCATCATCCGCTTGTCACGCCCGGTAGGAGGAATCATTCATCGGTATTATTCGTAGATGGGAAAAAGAGAATGTGTAAGTAAGCTTGCGGAGTAAAGAATATTACCTAAATTAAGTACGGTAAGTGCGTTGTGTGCGCCGTGTTCTCTCGGAAGTGTGGTAAATACATCAGCAACAAAATACGAACGTCAACATGTGATTTTTTTTCCCCCTGTAACCAGTGGCACTCGAGCTTTCCAGCCCGTTTGGCCCAGTGAAATGTCATTGCGAGGCTGGGGAGCCAGTGTACTTTCCTTCCAACCCGGTCAGGAGTTTGGCTCCTTCCCATCCACAGAGGATTTTATCTGCAAGAGCCGTTCAGGTTATTCAGTCAAATCCCGGTCGATGACACTCCTACAAACGACAGCGCCCGGGCTTGAACCTTGAAAACCTGGTCGCTAGCGCAACGTTGTAACCATTACACGAGCGCGGCTCCCAAACATGTGATTTGATTGATGGATAAAAAAAGGAGCCAGCATAAAAGAGAGACTGCAAAAGTTTATGTCTTCAAGGGTAAATAAACTGAAGGACCATCAATCTTCCTGCCGGTTTTTGATAACAGAAAAAAGATGGATACTTTCGTCTGTATGAGACAACATGGGACAGGTCCAGTGTAAACGAAAATTTGTTTTCGCCCCTGTCGAAAATGTGTGTATGTGGATTGGTTTTGTTTTGTTTTTAAAGCTGTGTAACAGTGAGTTATCCATGACCTGTAAGAACTGACTCTGGACTAAATTCTGGCCTGTATTCCTGGATAAGGGGACAAATGTGGAAGATAATCTAGAAAAATCTTATCTATTAATTTAATGCGTGGTTTTAATCGCTGACAACTCAGGGCTCTTTCTTCTTTTCTTTCTTTTTAGTTTAATTATCGTAAACCTCTTCCTTGAATGTGGGGGATAGGTTGTTAACGGTTCTTATTTCTACAATGAGGCACGCTCTTTTTCAACCATCGACATACTTCCTTTGATCATAACAGAGTACAAATGCCAGACAAAAATGGAGATCTGTGGGCTTGAAATCTATTCATCATCATCATCACCATCTTCCTTTTTGCCCCCCTATAGATCATGGAGTCACCAATATAGCTGACCCTCTTACATGGAGCCTGCACAAATAAGTTGCAGTGTATATAAACACCAGACACTGAAAAGGACGACGAACGTTTATCAGCTAACACAATGAAGCGCTAGTCGTCCATTTCAGGACTATCCAATTTCAGGGCTTCATCATGTCAGCTGATAAACGTTCGTCGTCCTTTTCAGGGTCATGAAATGGGATAGTCCTGAAATGGACTACGAGCGCCACTAAAACAAGGGTTTTCAATGGAGGTTTCCATTCAATTTTAATGTGAGAACGTGCTTTTTCCCCAAAAAATAAAAGTCATGCATTTATTAGCGTTTGATGCCGACAGTTCACCGCCATGTTGTAACAGTCGTCCCTCGTTCTCGACTTCCCCGAAGGTTTCAGTCCAATGTTGTGTCAGGCAATAATGAGGGCTTGTCCCTCTGTGAACAGCGTGCTCCGTTACTATTTCCTAATGACAGGGACGGACTTGACGGTGATCGGAACACCGAGGACAATAAGAGTCACTGGCCCCTGATTAACGATTCCACATGGTGAGATTAGTGCTGTGGCCCCACAGAAAGGGTGTCCGAAATGCCAAATACTCACTCCACCCCTGACTGGTGATAAGGTTCAACGGTGATTACATTTTTATATGTCACATGCATTCGTTTGGGAACTATATTTCTGGTTATCAAATTCGAATGACCTCGCCTTGGCAGGTCTCAGGACAATCTAAAGTTTGTGACTTAGGTTTCTTGTACGTTTCCATGTCTTAGAACAAGTGGCCGCACACCAATAGTACTGTGAATCTTTACATAGTGGACTTTGTTTTAACGTTATATATTTTAACTTGCCCGTAACGTATTGTTGAAGAATCAAACAAGTGCCAGTGGAACAAGAGATGAGAAAAAGAAACTGGCGATGAATAGGGCACACATTTAAGAAACCTGTCGATAGCATTACAAGGCAGCTCTTGATCTGAAATTCCCAGTGTAAGAGAGGTAGAGGGAGATAATGAACACGTGAAGAAGAGAACTGGAGACAGACATGAAAGGGATAAAGAAGACATGAAAGGGATAAAGAAGACATGAAAGGGATAAAGAAGACATGAACAGCTGATACACGGTACATGAAGTTTCGGCATACGTTTGTTGAAGGCCTATGCTCCATTGAGAGCTGAGGATAGGTGATGGTACTGATCATGAGACGATGACGATGATTAGACACGGTGGACGTTATGGAGGATTTTATTAGTGAACGTGTTGAGTTCGGACGTTAGATTCTTAACGACATGCTACGTTTCTGAGCTATAAAGTAGGACAGATTTTACACTAGTATTTTTTCTCTTTTACCGCTGCTCCACTCACCTTTTGCTGAATGCCTTATTGTTTATATCGTTGTGTGTCTCATTTTTCAAGCTATAACAGTGAGCAACATCGCTGGTATGAAAGCAAGGCTCTTTGCTCAACTCGACATTGTACTGGAACAGGTTCTGAAAAGTTTATTTCATGGTCAGCTCTGTAGGTAGCCTTTGGTAAAAATCTTAAATATATCTAAATTTATTAGTCTCTAATCGCTTTTGTTTGCTTCATGTGGATCGTGATTGTTTCTGTCTGATAACTGGACAATCTTGTAATTCAAATCCCTTTTTCTGCTACATGTGTTTTCCATTTAATACCTTTTTAGTAACACTCGGGTCAATATTTTTGTGACCACTAGAAATACATGCTATACCTCGTCGTTTGCTTCATACAGTCGAGTTGTCTTATGTTGACAGTTTAAATGTGTTATGTCTTCCTGTCCTTGGCGATGATTTCGTGTGCTATGTCTTCTAGTTTTTTGTTGATGGTTTCGTGTTTTATGTCTTCTAGTTCTTGGCGATTGTTTCGTGTTCTATGTCTTCTAGTTCTTGGCGATTGTTTCGTGCTCTATGTTTTCTTGTTCTTGGCGATTGTTTCGTGTTCTATGTCTTCTTGTTCTTGGCGATTGTTTCGTTTTCTATGTCTTGTAGTTCTTGGCGATTGTTTCGTGCGTCCAGATTTTGTTGTGGATGAAATATCATCATTCAATTATTTATGGGCATCTCATATTCAGTAGATTCATTATGTTTAAATTTGGACTGTCCTTTTCGTACGTCTTTGTTGGTCTGCTGTATCGGTTCATTAATGCTTAGAACTAGTTTAAAAAGTACACCACTTATATGGTGCGTTGTTGCACTTTATTGCTGATGATTTTTTCCTCACCTTTTTTTCCCTGGTGTATTGTTGGTTTATCGACTGTCTGTTCTAGTGATCCCGTGAGATGTATTCGAGTGTCCAACTTTTGTGATCATCTCAGCTTTCTGTGTTAAGATTTTGATGTACTTTGATTTGTCCTGTCTAGTACTGCATTTCTTTTTTAAAATAAATGTGCGCGGCTTCTGTTCATAAGCTTTGTTTTTATATTTTTACTGGGACTCAGAGGATAATCATTTTCGTCTGGATTGCAAATTAATCAGAAAGATGGCTCACAACTGGCAGATACAAATGTGTCTCATGTAGCTACTAAATCAAGTTCTATACATGGAATATTTGACATCCTCACTGTCCACGTTTAATGCTAACTTTCTACTTCCTCTCAGGAGGGAAAACAATCGTATGCTTGTTATGCAGTCATCACCTACAAAACATACGTGTTTTACATTTCGGTGCATCCGGGTCATTTCAGACCACCAAGCTTGACAGAAGAAACACCCACAACTTGGAAGTCGAGTGCACGAACTTTTGGTGTCTGTTATTCCGGTTTGATTGGCGGAACTTATCTGTTTGTGTGCTAGAGATTCTGAGAACACTGAGGAGTTTCTCAAGTTGTGGTGCATTATCTATGATAGCCACATGTGGTAGTTACTAAGTGTGGTGTCCGGGAATTGCTGAGAAGACAAAGAAAAAAAATATAACATCTAGTCCCTCATTTATTCATTATTTCTTTTCTAAGTAATTTCGACTTAACCCTTAAGTGCCATGATCATCATGTAAAACAAGTTGGTCACAAACCGCTTTTGAGTTAGGGTAGGAAAAGGCAGCGAGGAAGAGAACTTGTCACTTCGCCTCTCGATGCTGGACCTATTAAAGTGAAATCTCTAACACTTTCCTTCCCTAGGGCAGCCTTTGTGATGAGACTACCTGTTTCTTTTAACCACTTTCTTAAACATCATTTTTGAAGCTCCTACAGATTTTTGTGTTGTTTCTATTTTTTGTGTTTAATCTTTTGCATACCACCAGGTACATTCTTTGTGCCTTGTAACCTTTATCGTCTGCGTACATACCTTATATCAGTGGTTGTCAACATGGGACATATTTTCATGCCATATTTCTAGAGGGAGGAGGGCACAGTAAAATGGTAAAGTACCTTGTTTCCAGTTAACAGCGACTGTGGGGGGGGGGGGGGGGGGGGGGGGGGGGGGGGGAAATGGAGGCCACATAGGTAAATGAGGCTTAAAAGATAACATGAGCGTAAAAAGGTTGAGAACCCCTGTCTTATATAATTGTGGTTACGTGTAGCATAGACGATATTTTTTTCAGATGCCATTGTCAAGGTTACCTCGTATTGTTCCAGGGAGTCTCTGAAGAAACAGAGACGAACTATAGCACGTTTCACTAGCTTTGCCCAACTTCAAAATGCTATATCTCAGCGAATATATAACGCATATAAGTGAAATTTTGTGTGTAAATTTGAAATGGTATAGACCCTATGAATTAAATTTTTCATTAAAATGCGGCCATTGGTTTCAATTTTTGTTTCTTTGCGATATAATATAAAATCCTACTTGCCAGCACACATCACACACACACATATTGAAATGTCTACAGTAAATTATACGACCTCATTTGCACATTTTTGGTTTATCAAGAAATTGGCATGATTTTTGCGTGAAATTGCGTGAAATTGCACTTCTTGAACATAAAACAGTTTATTTCCGGTTTTACGCACACATTGTCAATCAGTGGCGTGTCTACAAAAAGTATTGTGTGGCTAAGTAGGAAAAATGAGTCTTCGAGTACATGTTATGACATTACAGCAAATCACAAATAGGATTTTAAAGTATTTCTTCAATGAAGCTACTCGAGGAAAACTATATCATTCCATTTCAAACCCACAAAAGAGGACTATTCATGCCTTGGGGATAAGCAAACGATCATTGCACCGCTGGATAGCGACATCTGAAATTTGTAATTCCAGTGTTTTACACACGAAAAATAGGCCAAGAGTGGTGAATAATTTTGACAGAGAATTGATCCGCAGAGAAATTTGCAATATGTTTCACAATAATGAGGCAGTGACTTTAAGGGAATTGAAAATTTGGTTAAGAAAGAATAATGACATTGATATTTCCAAATCTACGCTATGGAGGACTATTAGGAGTTTGGGATTCACTTTTAGAAAATATGTTGGTGGTAGAAACCTTATTTGTGAGACGCCTCATATAGTTGCAATGAGAAGCAAATATTTACGCGAGGTCAGAGAAATGAGAAGAGATTGTTATGATTTTGTGTATTTAGATGAAACTTGGATCAATGCGCACCACAGTAATGAACGAGAATGGCAATCATCTGATAGGACAACTAAGAGACTAGTACCAAGCAGCAAAGGACAGCGCCTAATAATTGCACATGCAGAAAGCAGCCATCATGGGTTTCTAAATAATACTGAACTCACATTTGTTTCAAAATCTACAGATAATAGGGATTATCATACAGAGATGAATGGCAAGATATTTCAAGATTGGATTGTGAATCATGTACTTCCTTCCTTGGATAGACCGTCGTGTTTGATAATGGACAATGCTTCATATCACAACGTTGTGGCACCAGAAGATAAAGTTCCTAATTCATCAAGTACTAAAGATGTAATAAAGATTTGGCCGACCAAAAACAACATTCCATTCAACGAAATGTCCCTGAAGCCTGAATTACTTGGAATTGTAAAAATGTCACAGCATACAAAGATATTTCACATAGACAAGGCAATCCATGAACATGGTCACAGATGTTTAAAATTGCCTCCTTACCATTCTCACTTAAACCCAATAGAACTAGTATGGGCTAAAATTAAGGAACAGGTAGAAACAGAAAATAGAACGTTCAAATTAAAAGATGTTGAAATACTTATAAAAGCCGCCATGTCCAATATAGCCAGGGATTATTGGAAGAAATGTGAGAACCATGTATTACAAGAGGAAGAGGAATATTGGAAGAATGATGGTTTGTCCTTCATTCAGCCGAGATTGATTATCAATTTCTCAGAGACATCTGATTATGATTCGGATGAAGTTTAATTTCTTTAAAGATGACCTTACCGTTATTTACAAGCACATTAGAGGAGCAACGTTCCATTATGATATTTATGAACCGCAAAGAGGTGATACCTATTGAAATAATTAGATCAAGGAAGGACCAGTTTGGTAGCGCATTAAATGTCAATGACAAACAATGTCACGAGTATCTCGCATGCAGATCATTTAAGAAATCAGCTTCAACAGGTATTCATATGCAAACGTGATGGCCACATTATTGTAATAGTAGACACGCCTATGCCTAATCAATTCACAGAATCTGTGCATGAAGTGGTAAAATTTCTTTTCACGATACACAATAATTAGTATGCCGACAAAGATCAAAGGATTTCATCCGTTTATGGGAACTAGACAAGATGCACAGATATAAAGTATATATTTGTTGGGTCTAACCCAATATAACATCGTATGCAAAAAATTGCATTAATACGTTGGACGGTTAATCAGATAATTACATTTGTTTGAGGGCAAAGCTAGTGAAACGTGCTATAGTACTACTGTTCCGTCAGGCATGTCGTAATAGGCGGATTAGCATGTAGTTGTGCGGGGTGCTGGTAAAATGACTATGTACAAATAATTGCTACAAGAAATGTTAAAAGCACATACACGCTTTGGTGTAGGCTTTCTAAAAATGGCCTAGCTGCCACAGATGCTCCATGTTCAGGAAGATGCGATAGGTCGATGATGGTTGACAACACTGACACAATGTTTTCAATTTTCTTTTATTTCGGTGTCTTTGTTTTTGTTTTTGTTTTGTGTTTGTTTTTTATTTCAGCTTTCCAATTTTACAGGCTTTCCCTCCCCTGCCACGGGTTGTCTCCCGTGCTCTGCAGTGATTGTCCAGCAGTGGTTAAAATTTAGAGTATAGAATGAAGGTCTTTAAAGGTTACCTTTCTTCCCTCATGATTACTCTTGGCAGAGTTGTAAATAGAAGGATGGTGCTTTATAGGGAGTCTTCATAAGATATTTCAGAAATCAAGCACAACGCTGACATTTGCCAGGGTGTTGTGAACTGTGCATCTACCTGTCACAGCTATTAAGAAAACAATTTATTACCTCGTTCTGAGGCCCGTAACTGAATTATTCAGTAAAATATTCCTTAAGTAGCTCTGTTGCATTTATGTTTAAAATAACACATTCATAAGTGCGCACTTCTGTCTGTAATAATTAAATCAACTATTGATTTCTAAATACGTATAACAAATTTAATAACCAATTTTTCATTAACATGAGTAAATAAAAGTGAAGTTGGTGGATAAAAACAGATGTGGAGTTTTTCTTCACCGAAATTAGTTCACGGCGTGGTTTTTTGGGTGGGGAGAATCTTTGTTTTGGCCAGATTAAAGTCACTTATCTGGCCAGCTGTTGGATTGGTTTGCTGACTGGTCCGTCAATCATCGACTTCTGTGGTGAGGGCACACCAAAAAAAGCGTAGTTGCAGGGGTAACCGCTCCAACGTCAAGGCAAGAGTCTTCACAGCCCGCCAAAGGCAAACATCAAGAGTAGACCTCAAGATCCTGATCCACAGACTAGTATTAGCTATTATCACATACTATGTACCCCACACTATTATCTCCAATTCGTACCTTACGCTTTAGAGATAACAAATGTCTCTCCTAATTATTTGTTTCCTGGCACATAATGAGACGCTTATATATATATATATATATATATATATATTATATATATATATATATATATATATATAGATATATATATATATATATATATATATATATATATATATATATATAGGCGTCTGACACAGGAAGCGTTCCGAATAATGTCAGGCCACAGGTTTTGGGAGCTGTGACAGGTTATGTATATAGACTACAATGATCCGTCCGCTTGCTTCCCACCTTCGCCCTCATTCCGTTCAACCTTGCGTTCCACCTTGCTTACCTCATTAGTATGCAAGGTTGTTACGCAAAATCCATGCCTTTCTCGCTATCTGTCTAACTCACAGTTTAGCCACGCCTATTTGTCTTGTGTCACGCGCTGACGAGCGGCTACTCAGATCTATAACTGTCATTCCTTCTGAAGGGGACAAACTTAGTACGTTTGCCTGAAGCTCGACGCGCGCGAAGCTGTCAAAATTATGACAACTTACAGTGCACGGTCCCAAAAACACGTGCAAGGTAACGGCTTTTGAAGTTCGCTACAGCTCAAAATCGCTGAGTTCAGAAGCTTTTTGTTGTCGATTTCACCGGGTAAAAGAGCGAACGGAGAAATTCTTTTTCTGGGAAGAAACCCCCCGCTGATTTCTGCTGATTTGCCGAGGCGCGACTTTCGTCATCCTCCAGCGAGATTACGCTAGTTCTGTTTATATACTTCATCTAACTAAACTCAGTTATCAGTCGCTTCAGGAAATGTTTGAAATATCTAGCTCGATTTCATAAGAGCCTTAGTACAAAGTGGATTACTCAGATTTCGTAGAGATAGTTTAATTTTTCTGTTTTGAGGCAATATAGATATTAGCATTTTTGTTATTTCTTGTGTTAAGTTTATCAGTATAATTTACTGAAATTTCTAGGCGCTTAAAATGGTGTATTTAATACCGCATAGATATTTTATTCCAGATGGTTTAATTAACTAATAAGGCGCTAGGTGATTGATAATTGACGGAATACAATTTACTTCTATCCCGTTTGTGTAATTTTATAAATGACTAGTGTTCATATCACGTGTTAAAAGCGATAGGATAAGCTAGACACTTGCGGTTTCTAATCTAATTTAAGAGTGGTTAAGAGGTCTTACCTTCACGCGTGTTAGGTTAGGATATTTATATTGTGGTAAAACTGTTGGTATTTCTTCCTAAATCTAGGCTGATCAAAAACCCAGCGAACTAGCGGTCTTATGGTCTTATAGTCATATGGTCTTATGGTCTTATAATCATATAAGCATCCAGAGATATTATAATATTGTTGAGTCTTCGTGTTGTGACCTGTGCGGTCCATTTTTTCATTCATGAGAGAGACCAAACTAGAAACAATAATTATAATATTAGCTGCACCGGAACATTACCAGATTTTTATTTATATCAATCTCATCAGCCAGCTGTGGCTATATATATATATATATATATATATATATATATATATATATATATATATATATATATATATATATATATATATATATATATATATATATATATATATATATGACATTTAACAGTAGTTTTCCACCGGGATTATACTCAAGAAAACTCACCTTTCAGAATCGGCCATCAACTCAGAGTACAGCCGATAATTGTTATCAATAACATTTTCATAACGTAACAGAGTGTCTCAGCAACCATAGGCTAGACAACACCGGAACCATATATTTTCTTTGTCTGTTACGGTGACCATAACTACTAAGACTTATTCCAACCAACTAAACGCAGTGATACCGGAATTATCCAGGAACAATAATTAATGCACCAACTTCAGCGAATACCTTATTTGAGCAGTCAACTATTCCATACCTTATTGTTAAATTTTGATCTTTTGAGTTAATTAACCTCTGTTGGGATCTATCTTTTCTTTTCCTTTACAAGAGGGGATTGCCTATTGGGTTAATTTCATTTGTCTGTAAACCATGCCTTATTAATGTATATGCTTGATGTTGTGAATTTCTAGTGATAATAAATGTAATAAAACATAAGTTATCGTGTTGGTCAACCCCTGCCCATACATGTTATCCGTAGTTTGTTTTCACGTGTGTGCGTACGTGTCACAGAATTGTCTGTAAGTGGGTGCAGTGTAACTTGTATTTTGTATAAGGAAAGTGCGTCTGATTTAAATAAAGTCGTAAAGATAGGCTGGATTAGAGAAATTACTCAATCCAGATATCGCAAAATTGGTTTCAAGTCATTGCAAACGTTTTCAGTTAGATTTATAAACCCATCTACGATCGAGTGACCGCTTTCAAAGTGGCGGCGTATCAGCGAAATGTGTATCGGACAGAGGAAATCGCCAACGATAAATAAAAACAGAAGGGAATCCGTATGAAAAGGATTTTACATTTCAGTACAGGGAAGGATGGTGTATAACTGCATATAAGATGGAACGGTAGGAAGTTCTCATTTACGGAGATATATGCGTATTTCGGCTGCCCACAGTTACGCTAAAAGCATGTAAACCCACTTCTGTTCTAAATATTAAAATCAACAAATAACAGTTTGGGAAATTACATGGATAGGAAGATAGAGTTTTATCAGCTGTATAAAACTAGATAAGATGG
The DNA here is from genome assembly GCA_024509875.1 of Oreohelix idahoensis. Taxonomy (NCBI): domain Eukaryota; kingdom Metazoa; phylum Mollusca; class Gastropoda; order Stylommatophora; family Oreohelicidae; genus Oreohelix; species Oreohelix idahoensis. The sequence goes on from JAMPIV010015241.1 coordinate 119,535, forward strand.
AACTATATGGATATTATATATGCCGAGAATGATAAAGGCAAAATTTCAGTCGACGCACAGTTCGGCCGAAATCACTGTTCGGGAAGGATTTTTCAGGCTTAGGTTTAAGCTGTGACGTCGGTACTCTCCGATACGTCCGCGCTATACGTATTTAAAGCGTATCGGTAAACTGAGCTACAGACAACGAAAGAGGGTTCAGACAGACTGGAGGCAGAGTTTCGCCACGACCCATGAATTGTGAGCGGATCGCCAGAAACATTTTTAAGTCCAGTATCTGAAGTCTGAGGGTAAGCGAAATTATGATAACTACCGTGTATAATATTTGTTATTTCAGGTTCATACAGAATTCACAAAATATGCCTGTATAATATTCATTGATATAACGTATTATTATTTTAATATGATTTATTCATGTGCATTATGGATGAGTGTTGCTTGTACAAAAAGTAATCACAAATAGCCCCATGGCCTAATGAAGTTATATTTATCATATTGCTTTATCGCTTACGAAGATAAAGGCAGTCCCATGGCAGAGATTGTCATAGGGAAATGAAGTGTTAGAAACTTCATCATGGAAGATCCCAGTTTACGAGGTTAAGGTGACTAGTCCCCTTCCTCGCTGCCTTTGCCTTCCCTAGTTCGAGCGCACAACTTCGTACCCATTTACAGCTAGTAAACTGGAGTGTTCTACAGCCAGTTTCAGTAGAAAGCAACCTGATCACGTGGTCACTCACTTTCTTTATTTATGTATTACTTTTGTGTAGATGCTAAGGATAGCATCAGTATTGGAATTCGTACTTGATATGGTTTGGAAGGATCAAGTTATAGAATATGAAGGGATGTATAGGAGCGGAATAAGCCAGATGATGTTTATTACTGATATGTTAATATTAATTCTATATCATTGAACTGATGTTACTTGCTATGACTGTATAACTTTGACACCTGATGACTGACTTGTCTGACTTATGTGCTAGTCAGTTACACTTAATTGAAATGTTAATATTAATGCTATATCACTGAAATGATGTCCTTACTTACTATGATTGTATAACGGTGACATCTGATGACTGACTGGTCTGACATCTGTGCTAGTCAACTACAAGTCTAGCCAGATACTAGCCAAGGCTGATATGTTGCAGGTTCCATGAAATAACTCAAACCAGACTGTCCAGTATCAGAAGCCGGTGTAGTTCATCCGAGGCAATCCCACCAAAGTGCAGGACCCCAAAGAGTGAACTTCAACTGGTCATTGGCATCCCTACTGTTGGGCCTACCAAGTCTGATATCAGCAAAGGACAGTTTCAGCAGTATCAAGTTGGAAAGATAAGTGTCCTGTTTGACACTGACCACCTATACATGTGAAACTGCCAATAGTTGAAAACAATAAGTAACCATACAGAAACTCAGTCAACTGATGACAGTTATCCTTAAATTCAAAGAACTAATAACAGTGATTTCAGTAACTTTATTATTTAAGATCTTGAAGTATAAACAGACCATAATAGTAATTGTGTGAATACTTTTATATATATATGTATATGCTCTTTTCCAACTAGTAGAAATAGAATATTAGTGTAATTATTAAACTATTTTAACTGTACCTGAGGATTTATTCACTTCTTCCATTTGTGGTTTCAGTGAATGTTCATTTTACTTATCCCCTAGAATATAAGTAATCATAAGATAGTCATAGGGAGGAGACACCTTAAATCCTGGTACTACTTCTTACCAACTGGGCCAGGGTTTTTACAGTCTGACTATTTTTATGATAACAATACACCAGTGCTTATTTCTAAGACTGGGGTATTACTTGTAAGGTCAGAACTCTTTACTGGCATACTCTTACATATAAATAATTTTAAATAACCTCCCGCTACACCAGAGACTGATCTTTCTCTTACACTATCACCCTCGTGAGAAAAACTATTTCTTACACCTTACTCTCACATAGTTACCACTATCACCTCTGCTCGGACAGGACCTTAAATATCTCAGACCTATCTTGTAAAAATTACGACATAATGGAGGGCTCGCTCTAGGATTAAGATCTAGTCCGAGTCTAGATAAATGTCTAAAGTCTGATACTAATCAGACGTTTCATCTAGATAGAGTGTGCAATGAGTTTTGTCTTGTGAGTTAAGGAATATTAAATAATTATCCCCTAGACAACGCTCTTGGTTACTGAGTGTTTGTCCACACACATATAGGATTGTTTTTCTTTCCACAGCATCGTAGTGTTACGTGCAACTGGTTTTTGATATTAATCTTTGTCAGATATATGATATATGGTAACTTTGTACAAGACCGCTAGGACGCGTGATAGTTTATCAGTCACTAGGGTTTTTTAAGAAGCAGCAGAGTTTGAGCTAAGCTAAGTACTGCATTCTGACTACACGTCAAGTTAATAGCGTCCCTAACTCTATCAACTGACTTCTAGAGTGGGCAAGTTTTGGTGGATTTATAAAAAAAGGACAATTTTTTTTCCTCCTCCATCTTTGTAAATAAACATTTTTTTCCACTGTTAGCAATAGTAGTTTTTCCAGTTGTTAGCATGATCTTCCATTTATTTGGGTTTAGTCGTCTGTATTAGGAGTCTAGTTGCCAGTTAATAACAGCGATAGATTAGTTAACTGATAATGGGAGGAGGTATCTCAGTTAAATAACATTAATCGTATTTTGTTTTTTTTCCTCGTAAGTTGGTTAAGGATAGAGTTTTTCTCTCCTTCTTTTCTTCTTCTTTCCTCGGGTTAGCGCTATTCAGGTATTTGCCATGGCTGAGCTTGCTAGACTTAGAGCCATGCTAAGAGAGGAAGCAAGGGAAGAGGGATTACAAGGAGAAGAAGCTAAAGCGTTCGTCAACGAAGAACTTGACAGATATGACGCGGAGAAGAAAGTAGCAGAAGCTAGGGAGAAGGAAAGAGAAGAAAATGCTAGACAGATGGAGAAAGAGCGAGAAGAGCGTCAATTAGAGCAGAAAAAAAATCGAGGTAGAGATGGAAGCTTGCAGGGCAAACGAAAGAGAAAAGGAGAGATAGCATGAGGAAAGAGAGAAGGAGAGACAGCATGAGGAAAGAGAGAAGGAGAGACAGCATGAATTGACGCTTAAGGCTCTAGACGTCTAAAGTCGTGGTGCTGCCTCTACGTCCAGCAATGTGGAGCTGTCTTCACCTCATTCATCTTTAACTGATCAATCCAGTACTCAATCTCCTCAACTCGCAGCTATGTCTTTCGCCCTGGAACCCTTCCCAAGCCCCAATCTGAAAATTGACTCGTTTCTAGACAAATTTGAGAGAATGGCAATTCTGTACGGATTAGACAGTTTCCGATGGTGCCTAAAGCTTTCACAGGCTTTGAATGGTAATCCTTATGAAGTGTACGTAAAACTGAGAAGCAGCCATCAAAACAACTACGATATGCTAAAGAAGGCTTTACTTGAGCGCTTCGAAAGTAACGCTCGAAAATTCTTGCAAATGATCAGAAACAGCAAAAAGGAAGACATTGAGACATTTTATCAGTTCTCTTCAGGCCTGAAGGGATATTTGACAAAGTGCATGGAGCTTTCAGAGCTCCCTCTCACCTATCAAGGTCTGGAGGAATTTGTTCTTACCGAACAAATAATAACCTGAGATTTCGCCTCGAGTATTAGCGGGCGTACGAAAAAAAAAAAAAAAAAAAAAAAAAAACAAACAAAAAAAAACGAACAAATAAAAACCACTTTGTCAAACGAAACCCGTAGATTTCTGGCTGAACAAGGCGCAGTAAAGTTGAATGACATCCTCAGTAAGACTGAACGTTACGCAAATGCTTTGGCCGAGCTTCCCAGCTCCAAACGCAAACCCACAGATAAGCCTTCTTTGAAAAAAAAACTAGAGCAGTCTTATCATTCTTCCCATCACCATAACCAACGAGAAACTGTACCTCAGAATCCTCCTCAGGAAAAAGCGAAATTCTACAAAACCAAATATCCCACCAACAACAATTCTGATCAGCCCACGCGCCCTACATGACACCGCTGCCAGAAAGATCAAGACAAAGGAAAGACCCTGCACAAGGGACATCTGATCAAAGCAAGCAAACCGGGACAAGTCGAATCGGTTGCTTGTTAACAGACTCGCAAGGAAGAATTAGTGTCAGTGATTCTCATCCTTGGGTGAGAGGCCCTCAACGAGAGGAACTGTTATTTTGAACGGGACTTCAACATCTTGACTTGTTGACACAGGGTTATCTTTTGATTGTATTGTCGCAAGGCATTTGGTCAAATCCGGTCAAGAGACAGAAGAAACCGTCAAATTATGTGGAGTTTTCAAGAGTGACGCACCCATGACGCTTCCCATCGCACTGGTGGAGATACACTCTGATTTCGTCAGAGATGATATCAAAGCGGCTATTATGGATGATCCTATCTACCCAGTAATACTTGGATGTAGATACTTATTTATTGGGAGATCGAAAGAGCCGATTGTGGCAGCAATAACCACAAGAGGGCAAACCAAGAAGGAACGGGAGTCTGCGCCAAATTTGTTACCTAAGGAACTAAAAGAGGTGCAACAAAAAGACCCTACCTTGGAGCCCTGCTTTAGGAAACTGCCCATGGCCAAGGACCCCAGACACAACGGAGACATATTTTCTGACGATGGCGTACTATATCGTAGAACGGGCAACCCTGGAACGGGTTGCAGTTGACATTGCAGGACCTAGAAAGGACTAAAAGAAGGAACAGGTTTATCCTGACTGTCACGAACGGTTTATAGAATGAATGTCAGTACTCATGCTACGGTGGGAGCTAGATATGTTTATGTAAGTTGTGAGTTGAAGTGAGTGAATGTCAAGTTTGACTGCGGGCAGTAAGCGCTAATGTCGAGTTCACGGGCATGACTGAGTTGTTGTGAACAAAGTGGTGCTGAAGACTGCTCAGGTACGAAAAGGGTCATGGGTAGAAAGGTCATTCGAGAGAGAGATTAGAGCAAAGAGAGATTACGTGGAGAGTGAAGGCGAAATGGTTGTAGAAAAATAGGAAATATATAGAGATATTGTGAAATTCGTTCCATGAGATGCTGTTCTAATTATGTACATCATACATTGGGCTTTTCTTATGTGATGATTTATGGCCAAAGCGGCAGTCTGCCTGAGTTATTGTGTTATACTCAAGTTTGTGACATAAAGTCGTCGGATATCGTATCTACGTGTTGGAGTTTAGTGAATTAACAATTAGCTGTGAATAACGAGCCATGTTTGTCGCTCCATGTGTATGTAATACATATTTGTCAATGTGTACACACAGCAAGCACGTGACAATTTTGGGGGCTCGTAAGTGGAAGAGAGGACCCACCCCTAATTTTCTGCAGAATTTTTGACAATTTCGCCTTCTCATGAATTGTTGAAAAATTATATCAAGCGGAACAGAGAACTAGGCCTATTTGTTTGAATCAGGTCACAGGAACTTGATGTGCAAAACTGAAGTCTTCATTTCAGTGATAGTCAGCAATGGTATTGCTGCAGAAGGACTGAATATTTAAGAGCAAAGAATACTTTAATCACTGGCGGAGAGGTGAAGGGACAGTTTTGACGAAATCGACAGTGTTATTTTGGAAAGTAGCTCGAAGAATGGAAAGTCGGTAATCAGTCTTGTTTACCTCGGCGCACTGATATTGTGTTATACTCAAGTTTGTGACATAAAGTCGTCGGATATCGTATCTACGTGTTGGAGTTTAGTGAATTCACCATTAGCTGTGAATAACGAGCAATGTTTGTCGCTCCATGTGTATGTAATACATATTTGTCAACGTGTACACACAGCAAGCACTTGACAATACACAATGGGTGAGTCACACTCTAACCCATACCACCATACTCCATACTGCCTCTCACAAGGAGGACATGCTACCACATACTGTCATACCTTTCCACTAAATTAAAAAAAAATTATGTAAATGCGTAGAAATACATGCCAGTTCACAAAATTTCCCAACGTCAGTTATAACTGAACGGACTATTAGTCTACAAAATATCCTGGTGTTTTATCTACACCTGACAATCATACTAGCATAAGCTAGACGTCAGCTATGCTTTCATCAGAATTACATTACTGAAAACAAAATAATTACCATTACATTGTCAAGGCAAGTGTTACAAAAATATTACATCTCACTGTCAAAGATGCAAGTCTTTTACTCAGCAATAACTGGGTTCACAAAAAATAATGTATCAAACTAGTTTATCCATTATCATTACACAATTACAGTATGAACTATAAATCACTTTCAACAAATTGAGACAAACTATACATCATCATCATCATCAGTTGCCATCTCCACAACGAAGGTTGGCTGTAATGGATCTCCAACGTCTTCTGTCTCTTGTCTTGATGGTGCACTCTGACAGACTCTTTCCTGTCCATCTCTTGATGTTGTCTTCCCACTTATAGCGCTGTCTTCCCCTTGCACGTTTGCCTTCAACTCTCCCTTCTGTTATGATCTTCTGCAAGGTGTTATGCCTTTTTATGTGGCCAAAGTATTTTAGCTGTCGAACTTTGACCTCCCTCATTAGTTCTCTTTTCATACCTAGATTTTCTAGGACCTGCTTATTTGTTTTCATCTCTTTCCATGAGATACGCCCCATTCTTCTATATATCCACATTTCAAGAGCCTCAGTTCTTTCTTCCAAATGCTTATTCATCGTCCATGTTTCTGCACCATACAGAAATGCAGAATATATATAACACTTTATGATTCTCAGTTTTAATTTGTGAGATAACTGTTTGGATGTCAGTATATGTTTCATGTTGTTGAATGTAGCTTTGGCCATTCCTATTCTCTTCTTGATTTCTGTTTCACATCTGCCATCTTCTGTTATTATATGACCGAGATATACGTAGCTCTTGACTTGTTCCATGATTTCCCCATTTACGCTTATCTTTAATGTGGGTTTATCGTCTGTTTTGCTAATTATCATAGTTTTTGTTTTCTCAATATTAATGTCGAGTCCATATTCATGACTTATACTGTTCACTTGCTTCACTAGTTCCTGTAACTCCTGTTCGCTTTCAGCTAACAACACGGTATCATCTGCATATCAAAGGTTGTTTATTGACCTTCCACTGATGTTCAGTCCTGGTATTTCCTGTATCTGTTTGAAAATTTTTTCAGTGTATAAATTAAATAGGCAGGGGGACAGCACACAACCTTGTCTGACACCTCTTTTTATGTCTATGTATGGTGAATAATTCCTTCCAGTTCTTACTGTGGCAGTTTGCTCCCATTAAAGGTTACTGAGTATTCTTATATCTTTTCCATCAATACCTATGTCTTCGAGGCATTCAATTATTTTCTCATGATGGACTCTGTCAAAAGCCTTCTTATAGTCAATGAAGCACATATACATACTTTTTTGGACCTCTGTATATTTTTCTGCTAATATTCTTAGGCAAAATATTGCCTCTCTTGTTCCACTGTTCCGTCTAAAACCAAACTGTTCTTCCTGGATTTCGCTGTCTACTTTACTTTTTATTCTTTCCTGTATGATTTTGAGCAGTATCTTAATTGCATGACTCATCAGGCTGATTGTTCTGAAGTCTGAACATTCTGTTGCATTTGGTTTTTTTGGGCAATGTTATAAAAACTGATGTCTTCATGTCGTGTGGTATATATCCTGTATTGTATACATCGTTGCATATTTCTGTGATTGTATCTATACCAAAGCTCTCCAGAGCTTCTATCATTTCAATTTTTATGTTATCCATGCCTGCTGATTTTCCTTTTTGTATCATATGAATGGCATTCTCTACTTCTGATCTGAGAATGTTTGGCCCTTCATTAGAATCTGGTGATGGTTTTTTACCTCTGTTGTCCTTGAATAATTCTTTTACGTATTCTGCCCATCTGTTTGATATGTCTTTCTCATCAAGTAATATTACACCATTTTTGTTCTTGATACAGCTTCCTCCTTGTGCAAACCGTGACCGATTTGATAATTTCTTTATTTCTTCATGCATATCTCTTGTCCTGTGCTTTGCTTCCAAGTCTTCTATTTCCTTGCATTTTGTTTCTATCCACCGTTCTTTTGCTTCTCTACACATAGTACGTATGTCATTGTCTATTGTTTTATATTCTGGAGTGTTTTTTGCTTTCTTTCTTTCGGTCATTTTATTCAAGATGTCATCTGTCATCCAAATTTGATTTTTCTTAGACTCCTTTTTAGGTAAATTTGCATTTGCTGATTGTATGCTTGTTTTTAAGCATTCCCATTTTGCGGTTGCTTTTTCTTCTGGGTTTTCTCTTCTATACTGCTCCATGCTTTCTGTCAATAACTGTTGATATTTATTTTTGACGTCGATTAAATATTTCTGTTTTATATCTGGTTGTTTCAGCGCTGATATTTCTATCTGGGGTTCCTCCTGTCTTCTGTTTCCTGCTCTTTTCAGCTTTATATTTACTTTGATGACGACTGGATTGTGATCTGAATTTATGTCGGCGCCAGGATATGTCTTTGCACTTGTGACACTGTTCTTAAATCTATGTTTTATCATGATATAGTCGATTTGATTTCGTGTTATATCTCCTGGGCTTTTCCATGTGTATAATTTCCTTGGGTGGTGTTCAAAAAAGGTGTTACATATGACCAGCTGGTTTTCTTCACAGAACTGGATAAGTCTGTCTCCTCTATCATTTCTTGTCCCTAATCCATACTGTCCTACTATTTTCTTGTATTTTCCTTTTCCTACTTTTGCATTCATATCACCCATTACTATCAACACATCTGTTGATTTGACTGGTTTAAGTGTGTGTTGTAGCTCTTCATAGTATTCTTCTATTTCTTCCTCGCTGTGATCTTTAGTTGGTGCATAAGTTTGTAAGATTGATATGTCGAATGGCTTTGCTCTCATTTTTAGTAACATCATTCTGTCATTGTGTGTCCAGTATCCACATACGTATTTTTCTAACTCCTTCTTTATCAACATTCCTACCCCTCTTTCATGTTTTTCTCCGCCTGAGTGTATAAGCGTGTACTGGTCTCTTTTTATGTAGCCTGTATCCAAAGTCTTGCCTCTGCAACTCCCAGTATATCGAGTTTCATGTCTGTTGCTTCTAATATAAGATTGTCAAGCTTTCCTTCTCCGTTCAGAGTTCTAACATTCCATGTTCCTATTTTTAGGCTTCTCCTACTAGTTTTTAGGTGGTCTTTCTCAGAATGCTCCCTTTCAACAGAATTTAAGGAACACTCGTCATTATGTACTTCCTTACTCATTAGAGGAGTTGCCTCTTCCCTGTTAATTTGTACAGTAGATTCTTCCCCAGGGGACAGAGAGTTCTCTACATATCGTTTCTTATCTTGTTGTTGTGATCCCATTACATTCTGTAGGAAGTACGTGGTAAGGCCCCAATCTCTTCCACGGTGGCTAGCCATTGTCTTTTTCTATGTCCGACACGCCTCCAGTGCGCCACACACTTTGCTGTTTCGCTTTGCGAGCCGTTGATCTTCTCAGATTCCTCCGCCTCACTCACCGTCTCAGTCTTTGTGTACTAGGGATGGACATTCCCTTGAGTAAGATTGCTCCTACTCCACCCATGTAGTTTAGCCAGTCAGCCAAGACTGTTGACCGGGATGTGGCCACCGCCGTACACAAGCGGTATTCGAGGAGCCATACATGAGCTAGATAAAGAGAGGAGAACCAAATAGGATCCTGACTATCCTAAAGAGGACATGGCTGTCTCTCACCGTGAGGTACTATCCCTCTCTCTTTATCCTACATCCCAAACTATACAGGTGTATGCAATTACACAAAAGTTTTTTTTTTTAAATCTCGCATATCAGCTACCTTTATCAAAATTACATCATTGCACGAAAATTATCAACAATTTCTGTCAAAAATGTAAAGTCTAATACACAGTAGTACCTCAGTTAGGTACAATACAGAAAAATATTTAACAACAAACCAAGTTGCTTTACTACTATGTGTATCTATCCAATGAATGTCATGAATAAATCCCAATTTCAACATGAGATGGGTACAATTTACTTTAACACCAAAAGCTTTCAACTCTTTCTAATCCATACTGCGAAGATCTAGTTTCCTCTACTCTGATCGGTATGATCCACAAAGATAAATTCCTCTCATATTCCTTCAGTTCTTCTAACCAAAATGTTGCTCTGTCGAAATAGTATCTGTGAAATTCTGGCAGACACTGGTAGCTGCTGCTCCACTGCTTCATGAATTTCTAAGACTCTGCTCATGTCGAGCAAGAGTTTTCCAGCAACTAGACTCTCTAAGGAAAACACAATTGGATATTTTCATTCCTCTCTCTCACTGTAATCCTTACTGCAGAGGACTATCACAACAGTATAGCACATTCCACTTACAACAACTGCAATATAAATAGCTATCACCAAGGTCATGCCTTCAGCTATGACTGTATAATTGTTGATATTTACAACTAAATAACCTCATGAGGCAGAATCTCAATCCACAACCATAAACATGCCCGAAAATTAATCATACCAATGTGAAATGTATGCACTCAATCCATATACAATCGTTCGGTACCATGATAAGATTACATAAACCAAAACTTTACATTCAATGCAATATAGCATAGCCAAACAACTAAGAACATCAGCAACAAAGTAATGCTCTCCAGCATCTGGTATTCTGTAACAATTATCATAGCATGAGATAACTTTTTAAAACAGAGACTACAGACCATCTCAGCAACCTGATGACCGATGACCATGTCAAGACACTCTCAGTGATGGCATAAAGTGCTTCAAGTAGTAGCAGTCCCAATGTTTCCTACACTACTGGATACCTAAATTCTGGAAATAAAATAATTATCCAGATTAGGAAAGCATATTTGGCCTATTTCCAAAATGCATTATTTCCTTTCATGCCGCATTATACTCCACTGTCCATACCACTCAAACGTTCTCTTCCGTGGTAACCATACATAAATGATGGTCAGGGACATGACCTGAGAGATAAATCTAACATCCACGTTCTCACCCAACATACTGTGTCTTGACTATCAAGAGAACAAATTTCCAATTCACATCATGGGTCACCAATCTCACTATCTTCCCATCAGCTCTCAACTATCTTACACATAAAATGTGTCACACCATCTAACACGTCTCTTTCCAGCACCCAAGCATTTTCGCCAACTATCACCACAAAGATCACAACAGTATCTCTAGATAGCATTGTATCTTCAATAATGCAAAGAGATCATCTATGTTCCACTTATCCTGTGGTAATGTTTTGCCCCGTGACGAGTGTGCTGATATGTCGTCAATTTATATGTGCTGTATAGTTCGGCATCACCGTTGATACGAAAAAGATCGTCTGCTGGGCCTTGTAATGGAATAACAAAGCCATTGTGTTGCGGGTGATCGGCTGAAATCGTAACATCTTGCCTGGAGATGGTGTAAGCAGTGAGAGAGGCATTTTCCTTTGCTACCCCCTGGACCAGTAGTGAAGAAGATCCGGTTCACCGTACGGAGAGCTGAGGTGCACGTAGGAGCTGATTTCGACATTTGACTGTGCTGTGTTGCAACGTGAAGTGTGTTGTTTGTGGTGTCCATCGTTGAGCTATAACATCGGGACTCCAAGCCTGCGTCTATCTCAAGTGGAGCAGCGGACACAGGATATTGTTAAGTTAAGTTTATTATTAATTTTGTTAATTTCCAGTCTTCTGTTTACTTGACTTGTGTGTCTGTATATCTCCTTATATATATATATATATATATATATATATATATATATATATATATATATATATATATATATATATATATATATATATATATATATATATATATATATATATATATATAGGCTATACTTCTTTTAATTAATATATTTGTTTATTTATTTTTTCCTTGATTAGGTTATTGCCCGGAACTAATAGTGGGTTTGTTTTTTGTTTTTTTCCCATTCTTTCTTCAATAGCATTTTTGCAGATTAATTAACGTTATATTTGAACCCTATGATCTGTTATATCTAAAAGTGTACTAAATTTAGTTTATTTTGATACTAGTTCCTTTTAGCACTTGCTTTGTCATATCTGGACTTCCTTCTGTCTATCATTTCTTCTGTGTACTCGAAACTTATGTTATTTTTATATTAGCTATTGTTATTAGTTAAATATTGATATATTCATTCCTGTTTACTCTTGCTGCAGGGTGCACGAGTAGAGCTCTTGGGTTACTTCACTGTCCAGTGTTTTTTTTTTTTTTTCGTTCATATTGTGTGGTAGTATTTAATTTCGATTACTGTATAAGGGTGGTTTTGAGTGGTGAGCACAATCCATCTTTCTTCATTGAAGAAATTTGCCTTGTGTCGTCTTTAATAGGTTTTGTGAGACAAATTGCGCTGTAGGGAACCCAATCTGTCTAAGACTTGGGGAGTTGTGAAGCCTCGTGTAATTTGTGGAACAATTGTTGGCGTTAGTTGTTTGCGTTTAGTTTGTTTACTTATTGTCTTGTATAATAGTCTTTCTTTCGTGGTGTTTTTCTGTCGCGATTCTCAGTCCTTTGCTCTGCTATCCGTGTATATAAGTTATTTTACGATATCCTGTTTTTGTTCGGTTGATAGGTTTGTGTGTAAATATAAGGTCTATGGATGAGAGAAGATACTTGGGATAAAATACAAGAAAGGAAAACAGCAAAACTTAAACTACTAGCGGCAATGACACATAATGCAGTTGAATCTTGCAAACTAACTTATAACTTGTTAAATGAAGAAGTGAAGACAAAAACTCGAAGAGATAAAAGACATTTCATCAATGAACTGGCCGTAGAAGCTGAAAATGCTGCAAGAACTGGTAATAGTAGGTGCCTTTATCAAATTACAAAACAACTATGTCACCAGCCTACTGATATGGAAACACCTGTTAAAGATAAATTAGGGAATCCAATACCAACAGAAAAAGAACAAATGAAGAGATGGGCTGAGCACTTCATGGAGGTGCTAAACAGAACACCACCAACAGTAACACCTGATTTTAATAATGAAACACCCACAACCACCTTGCCAATAACTTCCGATGAATTCACGCTGGACGAGATCAAACAAGCCGTTAAAAGATTAAACAATTTTAAAGCTGCTGGAGTTGACGAAACTTCAGGCGAAATGATTAAAGCAGTTAATGACAACAACCTCTTGAGAATTTTAGATATTATAAATGAAGTATGGAGAGAAGAACAACCACCACAACAATGGAAAGACAGTATTATTGTAAAGTTACAGAAGAAAGGTGATCTATCAGACTGTAATAACTGGCGTGGTATATCTCTATTATCAGTACCTGGAAAATTATTATGTTGCATGATGTTAGAAAGACTTAAATTGCATGCTGACGAAAAGATCAGAGAAGAACAAGCGGGTTTCAGGCCGAAACGATCATGTATTGATCAAATATTCACACTAAGAACAATTATAGAAGAATCAGTGGAAATGCAATCGCCACTTATTATACCTTCGTCGATTTTCAAAAAGCCTTTGATAGTCTACACCGCCCATCATTGTGGAAGATACTTACAATCTATGGTTTTCCAACAAAATATGTGAATATAATCAAAACGCTATATGACAATGCAAGATGTTGTGTTAGAACAAATAAAGGGAATACAGAATGGTTTACAGTAGAAACAGGGGTGAAACAAGACTGTATTATGTCACCACTACTTTTTGGAATAGCTATTGATTGGGTTATGAGAAACTATACCCACAATGAACAATTAGGTATAACATGGACAAATGAAAAATTCCTGGGGGACCTGGATTTCGCAGATGATTTAGCATTCTTAAGTTCAACACCCAGAAAATCCCAAGAAGCAGTAAATAATTTGTGTCATCTTTCGGTTAAAATAGGTCTCCAAATAAATGCCTCTAAAACTAAAGTTATGAACTTTTCTAACGAGACCTTTAATATCACCCTGAACGGAGAAAAACTACAGAAAGTTGAAAATTTCAATTATTTAGGCAGTAAAATGACTCAGGATGGTGACACAACAAGATAAATTCATACTAGAGTTGCTTTGGCAGCTAGCGCCTTCAATAGATTATCTAACATTTGGAAATTACGATCATTGAATATACATACCAAGCTTCGTCTGTTTAATTCAAATGTTATCTCAGTGTTAACATACGGCTGTCAGAGTTGGAAAATAACAAAATCATTGGAGAACAAGCTGAATACATTCGAGAACAAATGTCTTAGAAAACTCATGAACATCAGTTGGAAAGAATTCAAGACTAATCGACGAATAAGAGAAGACTCTAGGCAGAAATATGTCTCCAACTATATAAGGAAAAGACGATGGTCATATATCGGTCATGCCCTACGAATGCAAAACAACAGAATACCATTGCTGGCACTCACATGGGTTCCTGAAGGTAAGAGGAAAAAAGGAAGACCAAAAGAAACACTCAGAAGAACAATAATAAGATAAGGAAGAACGTTGGGATTAAACAATGTGCAAGAGCTAAGAGGAGTGGCGTCACAACGTACAACCTGGAGAGCACTGGTTTCTGCCTTATGCGCCGTGTTTGGTGCTTAAAGAATTTATTATTATTATTATTATTCTTACTTTCTTTTTCTATAACTTCCTCTCCACTGGCCTATCAGTTGTTGTAGTGTCGTGTGTTCTGTGATTATCATTTCAACCATCATCATACCATTTGTGTTAACATAAGCAGACACATTTTATGTTGGTCTATTACAGTTTGTAATGCCTACAGACTGATACAAGAGATTGACCCAGTGTGTAGACCCAGTGTGAAGAGTTGTTCAAAATCTGTTGTGTATGACAGACGTTCTTCATAGGTGGAGGGGCATCCACTATAGTTTTCCAGACACCATTTGACTTATCAGGTGGTATACGTTTTTTTTTTCCTCTGTCCTTAATTCATTTTTTCATAGTTATCATAGTTGAAAAATATTGCAGGATGACTAGCCTCTTGGATTTTATCACCAAGGGACAGGCACTTGGTAAATCAGAGGATGAACTTGAATTATGGGCTGAGACTAAATTTGCGGATGCTGAGGAATGGAGGGTACGCAACGAGGAAAGAGATCTAAGGAAATTAGAAATCGAGGCTGACAGGGAAGCAAAGAAAGAAGAAACAAGGAAAGCTGAAATTGAGGCTGAAAGGGAAGCAAAGAAAGAAGAAACAAGGAAAGCTGAAATTGAGGCTGAAAGGGAAGCAAAGAAGGAAGAGACAAGGAAAGCTGAAATTGAGGCTAAAAGGGAAGCAAAGAAGAAAGAGACAAGGAAAGCTGAAATTCAGGCGCATAAAGAAATTACTTTGAAGAAACTGGAACTTGAGGCTGCTAGTTCTAGACCAGCTACTAAGGAGTCTACTCGTCCTTTCAAGCTGCGATTACCATCCTTTGTTGATGGCGTCGATATGATGGACGTGTATCTAGAAAGGTTTCAACAAGAAGCAGAATCTTGGAAGGTTAAAAAAGAAGATTGGCCATCTCTGCTCAATAATTTGTTAACCGGAAGGGGTTTACAATGTGTCTTTGCTTTGCCAGTAGAGAATCGCATGAATTATGACACGGTGAAAGAGACACTGCTTCGAAGATTTAGACTGACAGCTCAAGGGTACCGTGAAAGATTTAAGGAGGCTATTCCAACAACAAGCAATGACTTTAGTGAGTTTATTGCGGAAATCAAGTTGCTGTTCAATAGGTGGATTGAACTATCAGGTATTGTGAAGGATTTTGACGGGCTAACCGACCTTATGCTACAGGACAAGGTTCTATCGTCTTGCAATCCAGAGTTAGTGGCTTTTCTACAAGAGCGAAAGCCAAAAGATATAAATATTATGTCAGAGCTAGGGCAGCAGTATGTCAATGCGCACCCGGGGAAGCCGATTCACAAGCAGATAGTTGCTGAGACCTTTCCAGCTTGTGTGGCTCAAGACAAAACTGAAAAGAAGCCATACATACATCCTCGGGCCCGCAGCTTAGACAGGTATGTTGATAAAGATGGTGGAAATAGAAGATGGAACGGGGACAGAAGATATTCTGCTAAGAGACAGTGCGCTTCTTTGAGGTCAGGCTACAGTAGAAGGGGTTGTTATAAGTGTGGCTCAAGGCGTCATCTATCTTATCAGTGTGGGAGGGACCCAGAGAGGTGTCCCTTCAACGCACAAAGACGTCCATATGCCAGCCCAAAGAAAAATTATAATGGCAGTCCAAAGAGAAGCCCTTACAAGCGCCAAGAGACGGATTCTCACTGCCCCAATTGTAATGAGAGAAGAAACAGTCGAAAAGAGAGCCCAAAGGAAAACACTGAGCATGCAAATTCAGCTACTGTCCTTGATACAATTAATAGCGAGGAGTGTGAGGGGTGCAGACCATTGTTCGAGCCTGATGGCAAGCCTATTTTAAAATGTGGCCACACTTTGCCTTGCCTTTCATCAGTTGATGGGAATGGCACCTTAACTTTACATAAGGGTTTTGTGGAGAATAAACCTGTATCTGTTTTGAGGAACACGGGATGTACAACCATTGGCATTAAAAAGACATTGATTAAGGATACGTATTATATTGGAAAGATGGCCAAATGCATTACATTTGGTGGTAATGTCGAGTACTATCCATTGGCGATTGTGCAGATCGACATCCCTTTCTTGTCGGGTAGAGTTTGAGTATGCGTCCTTGACTCTCCCGTCGCTGATCTCATTATTGGAAATGTTAATGGGGTTCATGATTGCACCAGTCAGGATATTGAGGAGTGGGAAAATGGGCATGATTTGTTTGCTAACGCAGTAATGACGAGGGCTCATACTAAGGCTGATGATGCAAATATTATGATATCGCAACCCAGTAATATCGCTTGGGTGCCTACGGTTGCTGGAATTACAGCATCTGATTTTGTAGACATGCAGAAGCAAGACATTTCACTTTTGCCTTTGTTTCGGTTGGCTGAGTCCAAGAACATACGGCATACCAAGTCTGCTCGATACTGGTTTGAGGTTAGGAACTCCATTCTAATCAGATGCTTTGCGGAGCAACATTCAGTCATTACACAAGTGGTTATTCCAGTGGAACTGAAGAATACAGTGTTAAGGACAGCACATGATATCCCTTTTGCGGGTCACATGGGTATTGCGAGAACTCGCTGTAGAGTGTTGTCCCAGTTTTACTGGCGTGGATACAATAAGGATGTGAAGGTTTACTGTCGGTCGTGTAAAGTGTGTCAGAAGACAAGCCAGAAAGGAAGGACTCCCAAGGCACCATTAGTAGCAACAGATTTGGCAGTTCGCCCTTTTCAGAAGGTTGCAATATACATTATTGGGCCCCTTCCAGTTATGTCTGATCGGGGGTATAGATTTATTCTAACATTGGTTGATCTATGTACGAGGTGGCCTGAAGCATTGCCAATGAAATCCATCACATCAAAGGATACAGCAGAGGCTCCAATGAGTTTATTTAGCAGATTAATATGTCAAGAAACTGTTTAAGCCCCCAGTATGTCAGAAACTGGTATTGACGATGATGTCCCCAGAATATCAGAATACTGTATGAGATATACGCTGATGATGGGGTGTGGCGTGAGTGTGTAGATGGTGGTAAACAATGGCTCGCATAAACCAACCCAACGCCACTGGTTACAGTTCCAAACATTTATTAAACATCCACATACATGTCCTGAATATCAATTATACTGGCAAGCATACTGACTCACCTCCAGGCTGACATTGAATGTAGGAAATAACAATCACAACAATAACTAGGGACTGGTTTCCATGACGTGCACAGACAGTACACACAGTTACATATAAAGTCCTCGGTGCGGCATACTCTCTTCACACATGTAAATCACCATCCAGGTGTAATCACTTATCAGTGATTGGCGGCATAACCCTCACCATACATTCATATAATCTCCTCCCAGGCGGGACAAACCACTTCGCCTGTACTTTATAGCTACCAGGCGGGAAACGCGTCGCCTTACTCCTTCGTAGCTCCAAGGTAGAAAATCCTCACCTTACAATGTTCTCCGTGAACATGAAATGCTGGCTCCAACCGGAGCGTCTCCAGGCGAGAAACACATCGCCCTTAAAACTAACTAGATAGAATCTATCACAGCATAAATATCACAGTCATAAATATGGATCCTCTCAGTCACAAAAATACGAGCTTATAGCTCGGCTTCTAAAACACAGACTCGAGCGCCCAGCTCGGCGGTCAAACACAGAATAAAGATTCTGAAGAGATTTTGTCTGACAGGGGCCGGCAATTCATTTCAGAAGAGATGAAACACATATGTAAACTGTTAGACATAGCCCAAGTGTTCAACACCCGGTATCATCCTCAGAGCAACGGGGTCTGCGAGCGGTTCAATGGAACACTGAAAAGAATGCTAGGTAAGGTTACAGGAGATTTTTCACAGTTGTGAGATAGATACCTACCGGGAGTTTTGTTTGCATACAGGGAGATGCCACAGGAGAGCACATGATTCTCACCATTTGCGCTAGTATTTGGCGCAAATCCTCGGGATCCCATGAAAATTTTGAGAGACTTGCAGACCGGGAATTACGCTGATGATAGCGTCAAGTCAAGTTATGAGTATGTCGTTGACTTGCGAGAGCGCATAATTACATCGTGTTCGATAACACGTGAGGCATTACAGACATCGGGTGCAAGGTATAGAGCATACGCCAATAGGAATAGCAAACTTGTATCCCTCAGTCCTGGCAGCAAGGTATTGTTGTTCCTACCTACCAAGGAAAATCACCTGCTAGTGAGCTGGCAAGGCCCATTTCAAGTAAAGAAACAGATTACCAATGTGGATTTTCTGATATTAGTCCGAGGGAAGGAGAAGATTTTCCATATTAATATGCTAAAACCATATGTAGTACGTCCAACTGAACTGGAACCAGTTGTGAACGCTGTTCTTGATAGTACAGTTACTGTAGCTAGTGCAGCAGTCATCGAGGAAGATGGAGAGAAAGGTGAGGAGATCAATCTCCGGATCCCACTATTGCCTATGGTTGCTTCAGAATCATGGAGAGATGTAAAGGTCTCTGCATCTCTCCCACAGCATCAGAAGTAACAGGTGAAGTCACTGCTGTGCGAATTTCAAGATGTGCTCACAGATATTCCTGGAAGAACTGATTTAGTTGAGCATGATATTAAACTGACGTATGGAGAGCCCATCCGGGTGAGACCATATCCTATTCCACCACATTATACTTCTGCAGTTGAAAAAGAAGTGAATGATATGTTACGCTTAGGTGTTATCAACCCATCTGAATCATCATACTCATTTCCCATGGTCATCGTGCGGAAGAAGGATAAATCCCTACGGATATATATAGACTTCCGCCGCTTGAATAGTGTCACAGTGATAGATGCGGAACCTATGCCCAACCAAGAGGTCCTCCTATCCCAAATAGCGGGGGCAAAGTATTTTACCAAACTAGACTTATCGAAGGGGTATTGGCAAATTCCCTTAGCAGAAGGAGCTAGGCAACTTACAGCATTTTGTACCCCTCAGGGTCTTTTCCAGTTTAATTATATGTGCTTTGGACTGGTGAATGCCCCTGCAACTTTTGTGAGAATGATGAGAATGCTTTTGAGGGGACAGAATGATGTTATCACATATATTGATGACTTCTGTTAGTTTCATGACACGTGGGATGAACATGTAGAGGGATTGAAGTCACTGTTATCATGCCTTCGGGTGCATCACTTTACAGCAAGACCCAGTAAGATTAAGGTGAAGTTTCAGGAGTTAACGTTTCTGGGGTATGTGGTAGGACAGGGTGTTTTAAAACCAGTTGATCAGACAGTTGGAAGAATTTTGAATTTGCAACCTCCAAAAACAAAGAAACTAGTACGTAGTTTACTCGGTCTGATAAATTTTTATCATAAATTTATCCTTAGGTTCTCTTCATTGTCGGCAGCTCTAACATCACTCACTAAAAAGGGCACACCGAACAGAGTAGTCTGGACTGAAGAGTGTGATAGAGCACTGAGGAACATCAAGGCTGTATTCTCCAGCGAGCCCATTCTTCTACTGCCAGACTTGGCTAAGCCTTTGTACTGAGGACTGATGCTTCTGCAGTTGGCATTGGTGCGTGTCTGATGCAAGAACATGATGGGTTTCTACATTCTGTCATGTATGTCAGCAGGAAGTTGCTTCCGGCTGAAACGCGATATGCCACTATAGAGAGAGAGTGTTTAGCTATTATTTGGGCTATTTCCAAACTCTCTAGGTATTTGTTACGATCTCATTTTGTACTGGAAACGGACCATTGTCCATTGACTTTTCTTAAGTCATCTAGATCACCAAATTCACGTTTGACAAGGTGGTCGTTGTTGTTACAACAGTACAACTTCACTGTCTTTCCTATTCAGGGTAAATTAAATGTTCTTGCAGATTCATTATCTAGATTATGAACACTTGCTTGTAGTAAATGGGATTGTTTTTTTATTTTTAACCACCACTTCTATGTAATATTTGATACTTGTACATAAGTAATATTTTGTCAACTGTATTCTGCATGATTTTTGTATAAGCTAAGTTCTTATCATATGTTGTGTATCCAGTACAGGGTTATAGAATAGATATTCTCCGTATAGTAGAATTTGGTGAAATTGATGTAATGTTTATCACCTTTAATTTTTTGTGTAATTAGAGATGCATGATTTTTGCCATATGGTTGCTGTTGTATTTTTCTAGCAACTCGGTTCTATTGTAATTTTTTTTATTTTATTTTTGTGTTCTTCAGAATGTTATTATTGATCATTTGTAGATGGCATATGTTCACACTGATGCTATAGATTTTGCCCACATATGTAATCAGCGGTTTTGGATGGTTGGGTTTCTGATATCTACCACCCATCCAGTGAAAAACTATGTTTTTCACTTGGAAAGGGAGGGGTGGATGTCACGAACGGTTTATAGAATGAATGTCAGTACTCATGCTCCGGTGGGAGCTAGATATGTTTATGTAAGTTGTGAGTTGAAGTGAGTGAATGTTAAGTTTGACTGCGGGCATGAATGCATTAGTAGCAGTAAGCGCTAATGTCGAGTTCACGGGCATGACTGAGTTGTTGTGAACAAAGTGGTGGTGAAGACTGGTCAGGTGTGAAAAGGGTCATGGGTAGAAAGGTCATTCGAGACAGAGATTAGAGCGAAGAGAGATTACGTGGAGAGTGAAGGCGAAATGGTTGAAGAAAAATAGGAAATATATAGAGATATTGTGAAATTCGTTCCATGAGATGCTGTTCTAATTATGCACATCATACATTGTGCTTTTCTTATGTGATGATTTATGGCCAAAGCGGCAGTCTGCCTGAGTTATTGTGTTATACTCAAGTTTGTGACATAAAGTCGTCGGATATCGTATCTACGTGTTGGAGTTTAGTGAATTAACAATTAGCTGTGAATAACGAGCCATGTTTGTCGCAGCATGTGTATGTAATACATATTTGTCAATGTGTTCACACAGCAAGCACTTGAAACTGACCTTAGTCGACACATGCAATATGTGGGCTGAAGCTTTACCACTAACATGCACGGATTCCAAGCATGTCGCAGAAGCCCTAGTGCAGATTTTCACACGGTTGGGATTCCCTCAACAAGTTTTGACGGATAATGGATCCTAATTCCGTAGCCTGTTAATGGAGGAGATCTTTAAGATCTTGATGGCCAAACACATCGACACCAGCCCGTACCATCCGGCCAGAAATGGGCTCGTGGAGCGCTTCAACGGCAGCCTCACCATGATTTTGCGTAAGCTGGGACAAGAGAAACTTGAAGATTGGGACCTTTTAATTCCTGCAGCCTTATTCGCCTACAGGGAAGTCCCCCAGCCTCTACAGGTTTACCACCAGCTACACTTTTATTCGGCAGACCTATCAAAGGCCCACTAGAAGCCTTACTGCTGTCACTGACAGACCAGAAGGCTGATGAGACAGTCGTCTCAGCCAGTAAATATGTATCAGAACTTAAGGAAAGGTTACAACTAGGATGGGATCTAGCAACGACCAACCTTAAGCGAGAACGCGCAAAGCACGCTAAACGATATAATAAAGCAGCGAAAGAGAGAGAACTCCAACCAGGGGAGAAAGTTTTGTTGTTACTGCCAACCGGAAGCAACAAACTACGCATCGGATGGCAAGGGCTGTTTACCGTCCTTAAAAAGATCTCAAGAACTAACTACAAGATCTCTATGAACAGAAAGGAGAAGGTCTACCGCGTATATCTGTTAAAGAAATATTTGGAAAGACCGGCGCCGCCCTTCAAACATCTCCTGGCGGTCGCCACAGCGACAGAAGATGAGGAAGATGACGATAGTTGCATGGAATATCCATTGCAACAAATGGAATCTTTCAAAGATGTAAAATTCGGTGACAATCTCTCTGAAGCACAACAGACAGAAACGAGGGCGCTACTGAAACAGTACACAGCAGTTTTAACGGATGTATCTGGTCGAACACATCTCGTAGAGTTCGATATGAAACTGACAAACGATACACCTGTTCGAACCAGAGTGTACCCCATTCCGTATGATAAAGCTGATACGTTACGCGGAGAAATAGACAAGCTACGTCAAGCAGGAATTTTCAGTGAGTCTATCTCTCCTTACAGTTCAAGCGTAGTACTGTTACAGAAGCCCAATAAGGAATTTCGGCTGGGCATAGATTACCGTTTACTTAACACTGTAACGCAATTCCAGCCAGAACCTTTCCAGAGCGCTTCTGAGCTGTTCACCAAGCTTAGCAGGGCAATAATTTTCTCCAAGATTGACCTCAGTAAAGGTTACTACCAAATACCAGTCAAGGAGGAAATTATGCTCCTGTTAGCTTTCAGCACCAGTGAAGGACACTATACCTTCAACGTGATGCCGTTCGGATTGCACAACGCACCGGGATACTTCACCAGAATGATGAGAAAGCTTTTAGAACCCTTGTAAAGTCCTCATATCCATAACTTCATGGATGACATATTAATTTCAACGGAAAACTGCGACGAACATATTGCTACGGTTGCTATGCTCCTCAGAAGACTACAGGAAACTGGTCTCACAGCCAGACCTAGCAAATGTCTAATCGGATTTAAAAAGCTTGACTTCCTGGGGCATACCATTTCTCAAGGCTGCATGTGGCCAGTTGCCAAGAACATTGAAAAAATAGTTGCAGCAAAAAGGCCCCGAACGAAGAAAGACACACGTTCATTTCTACCACTGTGTGCATATTACCAGAAATTCACTAACAATTTCAGCGGGCTAACTGCGCCCCTTACTGGCCTTACCAAAAAGGGGCGACCTGATAAAGTTATTTGGGATGCTAAGTGTCGTAATTTTTAATAGATAGGCCTGAGATATTTATGGTCCCGTCCGAACAGAGGGTGAAAGTGATAGCTATGTGAGAGGAAGGTGTGAGAAATAGTTCCTCTTTCACGAGGAGAACTGGTGTAAGAGAAAGCACAGTCTTGGATTGAGTAATTGCTCTAATCCAGCCTATCTGGTACGACTCTATTTAAAGGAGACGCACTTTCTCACTTAGTACAGATTCACATTGCACTACCCTCACGTACACACACACACACACACACACACACACACAATTTTTGTGACAGAAATACGTACAGACGAAAAAAACAGATAAACTATGGATCACATATAATGGCTGTGGTTTTGACCATCACAAATAGCTTAAGGTTTATTAAGTTTATTTTATCGCTAGAAAAAAATTATCACAACATCAATACAAGCATTATCATTACATCAATGAATTAAAGTTTACAAACAAGAATTGAAATTATAATCCAATTGGCCTCCCTCTTGTAAAGGAAACTAGGAAAAATCCCAACAGAGAGATAATTAGCCACAAAAGGATCAAATTAATTAACAATGGGAGTAGGGGATGGTCAGGACGGGAAAGACTAAGTTCTTAATTTAACCTATCCCGAGAAGAGAAAAAGACCTCAGTTTAGTGAGAGATAATTAAAGAAAGTTGGTAGGTGAGAAGAAACGTAAAATTAGTATCTTTCTATCCGTTCACTCACACAAACACTACAGTGGCCCACTTTCAGATTTGCTTACCAAATGTTGTCACTGCATACACTCCATTTAATTAACTAACATGTATTGATACTATTCAGTCATGTTCAGTGTCAGTTTTAGCCCCAGACTCTCCGGTTTCTTTTTGCTGACTGCTATTTTCCGGGAGTCGCTGAAATTGATGCGTGAGTATTTGTCCAGGCTATTCCTATTGTTCACTGCAGATATGGGTTTGGAATAAGTTTATCTATGGTGGTGGCACTGTCCTGGGAATTAATATGGTAAAATATTGTTCCAGTGTGGTCTAGTTTCAGGTGACTATGACACTCTGTGACATGATGGGGAAAAATGTTAAAAGATAATATTCGGCTGTTTCATTATATGATGGCCGATGTGTGGACAGTGAGTTCTCGTGAATATATCCGATGGAAGAAAACTCCTGTCATAGGTCAGATAACAGAGTACAAAGTTTCTGCCTCCGCTGACTGATAAAAAAATTGTATATATATAAAGTTGTATTCTGGGAATGTTCCGTACCAGTTAACATTTATCTATTATTGTTTGTTTCTTTGATTATGCTTCTCGTCCTACATAGAGAAGGTGGACCGCGCAGGGGTCACAACAAGAAGATGTTCATAACAATAATTAGTTGGATGCTGATAGGAACATCACGCCATAAAAACGCTCGATCGCAAGGTTTTGATCAGTCTGGATTAAATAGGAAGAAAATATAAATACTTTAACAATATTCATTATCTCATCTCAACCCGTAACCCGTCATGGGTCGTAGGGGTGCCATGGTGGAAGCATCAGCAGACAGGGTCATCCACTGCTCTCTATCCTCAGCAATGCGTACAAGTGTGGAAAAACCGTGTCCTGCCCATTCTTTGATGTTATCAGCCCAGTATTTTCTTTGCCTTCCTCTTCTCCGTTTACCTTCGACTGTTCCTTGGAGGATCGTTTTCGAAAGGGAGTCATGACGAGTTATATGCCCAAATCAGGCAAGCTGTCCACGTTTCACAACTGACAAAAGTGGTTCTTGGTGGCCTGCATAGGTGTTTATCTTCTCTCTAACATAGACATTTGTTTTGTGCTCTTTATAGCAAATGCGCAAAATTCTTCTATAACATTTATGCTCGAAAGCCTGAATCCTTCGCTCCGTATCTGCAGTGAGTGTCCAGCTCTCACACCCATATAAGAGAATAGATAATACAAGTGATTTGTATAATTTGATCTTTACCGGAAAACTGATGTTACTTTCCCAGATCACATTCAGTCTTGTCATGGCAGCTGAGGCCATCCCAAGTCTTGTCTTGATTTTTTTACTTGATCTTCCATCACTACATATAGTGGACCCGAGATATTTAAGGTAGTAGTATACCCACAAAAGATTAAAAAAAATAAAAATCCAACAATTTTCATTTTCATGCTTTAAATCATCGTCAACATGTTCTTGAACTAAAAATAATTCATAGAAGCTTAGAGATACTCTGGTTTGATAGGAATCAGTGTTTTTCTACACAAACCTCTTGAGTGATTTGCGTAGCAACCAATGTTTATAGTTGGTTACCATGTGAATAATGACCCAACATGAAGGTGCGTAATTGTAAAACTGCGAAATTACAATTATACTGAGGCAACAGGAAAAAGATATTTATAATTTTTCCACGGAAAATCACTCAATGATTTCTTATGAATTTTTCAAAAGTGTGTGTCTAGAAAGCTTAGATCGTAACATTCAACATTTGTTACATGCATTGTGCATTTTCACCAACATCAACTCTATTTATTGCTAGCTTTATACTGATTCTGTATAATAGTAGTTAGTAGAGCTTCTTTTGTTCACAATGGGAAATAAGACAAAGACTGGGAGGCATGTACACAAACAAACCATTGCCTGAAAATGAGACACCTATTGTCGATAGTGTCGCTATAAAGCCTCTGTGCTCCTCAGCAAAGAAAATAAAGGTCATAAAGGTCCAAGAAAGTGAAGGACAAGCTAAAAATGACAACAGAGGAAATGGGTTTATCCTTATGGATGTAAAACTACTGTTTGGGTTTTTATGCGCTAACTTTTGATGTGACAAATGTTATCAGTACTCACTGACCTGTGAGATCGTCGAAGAGACTCGGAATGGCTTTTGTCATGAAATCAGTATCAAGTGCACAAACTGTGGCGAATGGAATGCCAATTTCAATACTTCTGGTGTTTCATCTTCAGCTACTCACAAACACAAAGAAGTAAACTGGGACAAGAGAAACCTGAAGATTGGGATGTTAAAGATGTTATATAGGGGAGGCTGATAAGGCTGAGCTGGGTTAGAGCTGGTTATGTATTTTGTTTAATCGCGAATGCGTGCTTCGTCCGTTTATCATCTTGGAGTAAGGGTCAACGTTATATTCATTCATCATTTGTTGAATGTCCAAGAATACATTCGTTTCCTTCGGAGCTCATCATTATATATACATATTTTTCTTATCAGAAGAGTTCTTCATTTGCATAATCATCAACATTGGCAAATGCAGCAAATAGCTGTAACGTATCGATGTGATAAAGTCCTCAATTCAGAGTCTATGAATTTATTTACAGTTCACACACAAGACATTCACGTAGGTATACATTCACATATAAGTCATTATAAATTACGTGCATAAATATTCATGTCCGTCCATGTCATTATTGCATTCATGTCGACAGACCATCATGGCTTTATACATGCGCTGCTGTAGTCAGACAGCCAGAAATGAGCGCATGAGTTCTTGACAGCTGTTATGTTGACCATTGTTGTAGCTTGACTGAGGTGAATAATTCCTATTCCGTGATCTACCTCTGTTCAAATCATTTTTATTGTTGAAATTATTATCATTATGTCCTTTCTGAAAATTAACATTGTAATTTCCCTTGAACCTACTTCTGTCTACGCTGTGGGTTCTTGGTTTGTTATGGTTGTAGTATGCCATATTGGAAGCCACAGGTAGAGTTTCTCTTATCAATGAGTTAGAAATGTTTGAATTCGGATGCGCAGTACAATAATTTAATGAAATTTTTTCTAACTCGTCAATGGTAGCTGGCTTTCGTTCTTGCAAATATGCGAAGAACGGTGGGCTGACAGAGGATAATACCTTATCACGTAGCAACAAATCAACTAATTTGTCATATGATTTGTTGACATCTGCCAGTTCAAGCCATCTGTTAAATGTATTGCGTATGTTCGCAATAAACCCTGCAAAGTCTTTAGGAGATTCAGGTAGGATATTTTTAAATTTTAACCTACAATTTTCTTCGTCCAAATGAAACCTTCGTAAAAGTAAGGTTTTAATAGCATCGTAATTAGTAGCTATTGCTGGGTCAGCATTCAGAGATGCCGTCAATGGTTCCCCATCTAAAAATTCATTTAACTTAAGTACCCATGCATCCTTAGGCAAGTGATTTGTTTTGCATGTCTGTTCAAATCTTGATAAAAATGATGATAAATCGTCAAAATTTAATTTAAAATGGGGTAATTTAAAGTTGTACAAATGTTTGTTATGGTTGGATGAAGATCCATTTTGTGCATTATCATTCTGGTTTGTAGCAGCACTTTGTGCCTGAAATCTTGCTGTTTCATTCTGAAGACGGGCCAATTCCAATTCGTCTCTCCTTTTTTTTCTTCTTCTTGTCGACGTTCCTCCCTTTCCTGTCTAGCAATATCTCTTTGTCTATTTTCTTTTTCTATTTCTTTCATTTCACGGTCTGCCTCTTCTTTTTTTAAAATTGCTATCCGTTCTGCTTCTTCTCGTTTATATTTTTCAAATTCTGCCAATGAGTATGCTTCTAAAGCTTCTCCCTTTTTACCAAAATCTTTCCCATTTTTAATAAAATGATCCAAGGTAAGCATCTTGACTTTTATCTTGTAAGTAATTACAGATCTATAATAATCAACAATAAAATCTATGTCCTTATTTGTAACAGCTCAAGATATGAATACTTAGTATAATCAACTGTAATATCCTCTTAATAATTGTTGTAAGTTCAACAACTATTCAATATTGTATCATAATAGTATATGTAATCAATAATATATATCATAAATAGTTATGATATTTAGTTATTCAAGATGCTGGATTTATATCATGCACCTAATATCACTATTAAAAAATTATGGGCATTATCCCTCCTTAATTATATTAATCAATTAAAGATATGTGCTAAGTCAACACTGTAGTACTATGAAAGTGTACAAATTACTATATTATAGATATAGTTTTCCAATTCAACACATATCCATGGTGTGAATACAAGAAAATAATTCAATAAATTATTTTAATTTAATATTTACTTGTAATTATCAAGTTATGACTTTATGCCTTATTCATCATCTATAAAATGCTTTATTAAAGTCTTGGACTACTACTGCAGCTTTATAATATAGACTAAGTCCATATCATTTTCAGAAAAATTTAATTAAATTAATTTAATATCTTATTATTGATCAAATTATCATACTATAAACATATTATTAATGTATGAAATACACAGAAACAATACAATTCATCAAACAAGGTTTTACAAAACAGTATTACATCACAAAGTTACAATTAACGTAATGTTGGTCGGAACATGTTTCTTATGGCTATTCACCAATATCTTGCTTTTTTCTATATTAATTTCCATCCCATATGTTCTTGTTACTTTCTGCAGTCTAGAGGTAAGGTCTTGAAGTTCTGATTCTGTTCCAGCTATCAGATCGATATCATCAGCAAAACGTAGATTGCAAAGAGTTCTGCCTCCAATCGATATGGTTGTTTTATAATCATAAAGAGCCTCCTGCATAATATGTTCTAGATATATATTAAAGAGCACTGGGGACAGAATACATCCCTGGCGAACTTCTACAGTTGTTTTTAAAAATTCTCCAATGTCATTGCTTGCAAAAACAGCACTGCTTGCGTCTTTGTATAGTGCTTCAATGATATCTATGATGTTGGTATCAAAATTGAATTTTCTCATTATTTGCCATAAGTCTACATGCCAGACTCGATCGAAGGCTTTTGTGAAATCGATGAAGTTATGGTATAAATCGTGTTGATGCTGGAGATGTTTTTCGATCAGTAATCTAATATTGAAGATTTGTTCTGAGGTACTTCTTTTTGGTCTAAAGCCAGCTTGTTCCTCGGACAAGATTTCTTCTGATTTCTGTTTTATTCTGTTCAAAAATATCCTTAACATCACTTTACTTGGATGACTAATAAGGCTAATGGTTCTGTAGTTCTTGCACATTTTTAGATTTCCTTTCTTTGGAAGCGGTATTACTAATGACTGCGTCCACTCTTTTGGTCATTTTTTTGTACTCCATATCTTCTGGCAAATTGTTGTCATGATTTTTAATATATCTGGTCCTCCATATTTCAAGAGCTCTGCTGGGATATTATCCACACCCGGTAACTTCCCTCCGTTCAGCGAACATATAGCCTCTTCCACTTCTTCCCGTAATATTGCTGCATTTCCGAGTTCGCTGTTTTCGCACTTAGAGTTGTTTAATATGCTATAGTCAGTGTCGAGTTTACAGTTATATAATTCTTTACAATATTCTGTCCACCTTCTCATTACAGCTGTTTTTTCATTGAGCAGAGCTCCATTGCTATCTTCTATGACAGTTACCCTGGGCTGTTGGGGTTTTGATAGTCTTCTTAATGTGTCAAAAGCTGCCTTGCTGTTACCTTTTATTAGCCCCGTATTAATGGACTCACACTGATCAGCTACCCATTTTTCTTTGGCCTGTTTCATTTTCTTTTTAATATTTTTATTCACCATACTGTTGTTACGCACAGATTCTTTTGCAGGCAATGAATATAGAGATATATATAGAAAGATATTTATTTATCTGTTAACACTTTTTGTTGAGAGTCAAAGGTACATAACCCTTGATTTAGTTGATGGTACATTTTATTATGTCTGTTACTTTCTCTTGGGTCTTATATGAATACTAAGATTTACGTCGGCCCATCTTGAGTTGAACTCTGGGGGTCACGCGCTTCTGCGCAGGTGTCGAACGGAGGTTGTCGAGAGAGACTTCCGTCATGATGGCGAATCCTGGTCGCTGTACGGACAGAAGTCCGAAGATTGGTTCTTTGCTGTGAAAGTCTGGGGGAAGGCGACATCGTCTGTGTGACTATTATGTCTATGTTCCTCCCCAGCATCTATTCTTTACGCCAAAGGATGGCGTGTGCTATTTGCTAGTGTTTTTCTAGGAGGATAAGGTAAAGAGAGACAGTTACTGTACCTTTTCAAATGCCTAGATCTGCAGCCATGGTATGGTCTGCACATGTATATGATTGACTAGTTTCGAGACGACATTTTGCTAGCAGCACCATTATTCGTATGATATACATTGCATTATTATGCATATGATCTACACAGCATTATTGATATGATGGACAGCGCCCTTTACTTATGCTTCATTATGCAGCTTCGGAGTGAGCGAAGCTCATCGAAGTTAGGAGCCATTTTTGGATCTCGCCTTTGCCAAAACGGATCATCGTTCGGAGAACAGGGATGCCTTACTATCTGATGATGATACAGAGATGTCTACTATTGTAATCCACTACTGGTGGTTTTAAGATTGTCGTCATAAAAGCCTGCTAATTTACTATTGTAATTCTTCGTCAGAAGAGGTTCTGTCAGGGAGCCATGGATAATAAATATTTGAGAACATTAACTGACGCGATCAGTCAGTTAGGCTTGAAAGTAAATACAACTAGAAACCAGAGGGACTAGCTACTAACGTTCTGTTGTATTCACATTCTTTACGAATGTATATTTGATGTCGTAAACCATTTTCAAGCATGTGATGTTGTTGCCAACCTGTTCCAGTGACTGTAGCTGTGTTGTCAGAGTGTGCGTCCCATTAAACTGTATGAAACTGTTAACAGTAGTTCCAGCCGTCATTGACTTCTAGATACGAGTGAATGAGTGCATTGTTACCTATCTACTCTACAGAACAGTACACCCATTCGCGTAACTCACATCTGTACTCTCACTCCATATAAACACTGTCCCTTGCCAGGGCCTCAATGCTTTATGGACAAGGTGACCGGTATATCCAACACTGTGTCGGTTCGAGTTGACCATCAACCTTCGTCAAGATGACTAGTACACACAAACTACATGTACCACAGTCACCCTTATCAATGTAATGTACCAGTGTGACGCCTGTGCATTTAGAGTTTACATTCTACATTTATCATTGTGGTGGCTTCATGTATACAGCATTCCTTAGTGATAAGAATATATACACTTATCAATGTGGTGGCCAGATTTCTGGATCTAACCTTCGCAGTGTAGCCAGTTAGAAGTCAACTACTGATTGTTTCCTGACGCCTGATACGACATACGAACACCAGCAGTACAAGTCTTCAGTCGATGTCAGCATTTTTTGTCACGTGACCTGTCCTGTCAAGCGAATGCTATAGTTAGGTCAGAGGTTGTTTACATCGAACAGACAGTCTACACATCAGTATTTAATTACATATTTAACTGTGTTAGCAAGAAGTACAGTGCAACTGAAGTGAGAAGTCCTACTTGTTTTTCTTAGGAACTGTCAACGGTGGATCTTCCTGCACTGCTCTAGGTTGTGTTGAACTTTACAATATTAAGAATTAATTATTTATTAAGTGGCAGTTCATGATATTGAAAACTGTACCATTATGTTGTAACAACTGAGCCTTCTTTGCAACACATTCTATTGTATGCTATATGTATTTATGTTTATATGTTTACATGTGATATTGTTGTGTATATTTCTGCGGGTAGGTTGGGCAGGTGACTAATATAGGGATACCACGTCATTGAGGTCCTATATTAGTGTTCTGTAGGTGCAATTTTCTTGATTGAAAATTTGCTGGCAACATTTGTTGCTATTTTTGTTAGCTGTGACGAGCTGTACATATCATTGTTTTTGTAATATTTTTCTGTTTTTCAGTTTTGTTTTGATTTGTTTGTATTTGTAGATCTCATCTTTCCTTTCATTTAGTTGTATACAACATTTATATTTATACACTGTGACGTCATTTGTTTTGTTTATTTCCTCGCAGTTGTCATCACAGGTTCTGTGATAATTTTCTTTAGTTTTCCTATTTGATTTATTTGATTCCTGCGAATGTTTTCATATTGTCTTTTATGATTGTCCTTTTTATGTTGTTGGTTGACATATGCTATTATGTTGTTGGTTGACATATGCTATTTATGATGCACTATTAGTTGTGTATTGCACTTGTGGTATAAAATCAACTGGTGGTGGATTATTATTATAATTATACAGTTGATTATACAAGACCTTAATAAAGGCTTGTCTCCCACAGAGATTGGGATAAAGTGAGCTGATTAATCAAGTTTATTAAGAACTTGTTTTCATTTACTTCGAAATAGATTGCATTATTATTTCAGGTAACTAGTCACATATTATTAAACATTATGGCAACTTTAGACTACTTCATCAAGAAAGGGATAGCCTTGGGTAAAACTGAGGAGAGATTAGAAGAGTTTGCACTTGCTCAATATGCCAAAGCACAGAAGGCTGAAGAGAAAAAGTTACAACAGGAAAGGGAGGCAGAAGAAAAAAAAATTCAAATGCATCTAGACAGAGAAGCTGAGGCTGAACAAAAGAGATTAGACAGAGAAGCTGAGGCTGAACAAAAGAGATTAGACAGAGAATCAGAAGAAAAAAAGATGCAGCTAGACAGAGAGGCTGAACAAAAGAGATTAGACAGATAATCTGAAGAAAGAAGAGAAAAAGCAAAGATGGAACATGAACAGAAACTCTTAGCTTTTGAGATAGAGAAATTGAAATTGACAAATGTGAGTGGTGTTAATCAGTCACCTAGTACTAATGGAAAACCTTCTACTTATAAGGTCAAGCTACCAGCGTTCAATCCTTCCAGTGATGACATAACATTCTGGCTGGATAGATTTGAACGTTCTTGTCAAACTCATAATGTGGATAAATCACAATATGCTAATCAGTTAACAGAAAATTTGAAAGGTGATTCTCTGACTAGTTTAAGCTTGGTAGAAGAGGCTGACAGGGATAATTATGATGTTATTAGAGCAGCCTTGATAAAAAAATATCAATTGACAGAGGAAGATTACCGTCTTTTGTTTAAGACAATGATACCTGAAAAAGTTTTAGAATTCTCAGAATTCATTGCAAAAGCATGTCTTACATTTACACGATGGATTGAGCTATCCAAAACAGAAAAAACATATGAAGCACTTATGGACTTGTTGCTTAGAGACAAGATCATGTCTTGTGTAAATAAACCATTCCTTGAATTCCTACATGAGCGTAAACCCAAAACACTAAAACAAATGGAAGAATATTGTTGCCAATATGTCACTGCACACCCTGACGTAACTTTTGGCAACACTAAGATTAAGGAGAGTATGCCAGTTGCTTCAGCAACACCATACAATCCTAATTACTCAAACAAATTTCAAGGAGCGCAAAATAAGTTTGATAAAAAGGGTAACTGGAATAATTATCAAGACCAAGGTAACCAATCATATCAGGGTTCTTCTTCGAAGAACTGGAGACGAGCTGACAGCCCTAGATACAGGGGTTGTCACAACTATAGACATTTCCGCAGGGGAAGTCATTATAGGAACTATCCAAGTTATCCAACATGGAGACCACAAAACCATACTTACAGAGATTCTCATTATAATGAGCATGATAATTGTAACCATGAAAAATATGATGCAAACCCAAGTAGGGGTTACAATAGAGCAAACAATAATAATTGCAGAGGCAATAATAATCGAGGTAGATCACAATACAAAAGACATAAATCACATTACCAGGCAAACTCTACACAGCAAGAGTCCCATGAAGCCTGTAATCAGACTAATGATAATAAAGAATCTAATAATATGACATGTTCTGCTTTTGATTTTGGGAGAGCATCTCAGTGCCCCCAATGCAAAACATTATTCGATCCAACTACGGTGTCTACTTTAAGTTGTGGCCACCCTCTTCCCGCTCCTCTTGCGTCAGTCGCGCATGATGGAAGAGGTTCTCTTGTCTTGCATAAAGGTCTAGTAAATGATACTCCAGTCTCAGTTCTTTTTGATTCTGGTTGCACCACCATTGGTGTTAGGCAGTCACTCGTAGATCCTTCCCGTGCCACAGGCAAAGTAGTCAAATGTGTAACATTCGGCGGCACTTTGGAGAAGTACTGTACTGCTATCATTAAGATTGCTACTCCTTTCTTTACGGGAGAGGTGCACGCATGTCTTCTGCCGAATACGATCACTGATCTTATCATCGGTCGTATTCACGGAGTCAAAGAATGCACTCCGCAACAAATTGCTGTTTGGGAAAATCAAAATATGCAAACTGCTAATGCAGTAGTCACAAGAACTCAAGCTCTTAATATGCCTCAAACTTCATATACTAAAGATAATGAAGCGCATAACCAAGATGATCCCTTGGTAATTTCTCGTGACTCGTTTATAAAATAGCAAGAAGATGATCCCTCGTTAAAGAAATTCTTCACTCTTGCAACAAAAGGTGATCCAAATAAAGATACAAATCGTAAATCTTGGATTACAATGAAGAATGGCGTACTTGTACGTATGGTTCAAGACTCCACTAAGTCCATGCATTCTCAGATTCTTGTACCCAAGAATATGAGAGTTAAAATTTTGCAGCACGCTCATGACTCTCAGTGTGCTGGACATATGGGTTTTTCCCGTACTAAGTCAAGAGTTCTTGCGGCTTTCTTTTGGCCTTTCGTAAACAAAGACATACGGATTTATTGTCGATCTTGCAAAGTATGTCAAGAAGTCAAATCTAAAGGTCCACGCCATGCTGCACCTATTCAGGCTGCAGATATTCCTATTCGGCCGTTTCAGAAAATGGCAATAGACATTATTGGTCCGTTTAAGATCAAGTCTGCCAGAGGACATCAGTTTATCTTAACGTGTGTTGACATGTGCACACGTTGGCCAGAGGCTATTCCTCTGAAGAGCATTTCTACTGCTGATATTGCAGACGCTCTTTGGCTCATATTTTCTCGTCTGGGATTCCCCGGAGAAATATTATCAGACCATAGCACCCAACTAGTATCGGATACCATGTCTCAAGTAATGTCTGCTCTGCAGATAGAAAGATCTTTGAGTAGTATCTATCACCCAATGTCTAATGGGATGGTCGAACGCCTAAATAGAACACTCAAAAACTTACTTGGAAAGATAACTGAGGATCATCCTTAAGATTGGGACAGGGTTTTACCCGCGGCCCTCTTTGCTTACAGAGAGGTCCCCAATGAACATACAGGATTTTCTCTCTTTGAACTTGTCTTTGGCGCACTACCGCGCAGCCCTATGTCTTTGCTTCATGATCTTATAACCGCTGATAATATTAACGATAACACAAAATCTTCTTACGAATATGTCATCGCGCTTAGACCCAAGTTTATCGAAGCATGCAAATTAGCAACTTTTTCTTCTGAATTTGCTAAACAGAAAGCAAGGCAATTTGCCAATAAGAAGAGACGCTTACGACAACTTTGTCCTGGTGACAAAGCATTTGTATTACTACCTTGTAGGGAAAACAGATTACTTATTTCTTGGAAAGGTCCGTACGATATAATATCGAAAGTTTCCGATGTTGACTATATTGTCGATATTGACGGGAACCATAAAACCTTCCACATCAACATGCTTAAGGAATTCCATGAACGTCCAGATTATTTGCAGCCTATTTTTCAGGCTACGGACGATTCTCAAGTCCCTCATGGTCATTACTCATCCCTGTCCGTAATACAGGATGAGGAAACAAGTTTCTCGGATGTTAATCTTCCTTATCCGATGATTCCACTTCATTCTAGTGAATCATGGAAAAATGTCACTATTTCTCCTAATTTATCTATGGCGGAACAGCGACAAGTCTCGTCAATGTTACAAACATTTCAGGATGTCCTTACTGACATTCCTGGACATACCCATGTGTTGGTGTCGTTTTCATAGTGATGAATTGAAACGCGAATGGTTACAACGGAATAAATGTCAACAATGTTTTTTCAAACGAAAACCAACAAGTATCTTGAATTAGGTGAACTGGTCAAGTATTGGCAGCACACAAGTCGTTGGTAACTTTACATAGATTTTATTCGCCAGGACACGAAGTGGACAAGACGGACATCGTCACAGGCGCAAAGATCACACGACAACATATTAATTATTGCTGCTAAAGTTCCTGAAGATTCTCTTCTAGTAAAGACCTCTGTCCATAGACTAAGGATTACAAAACTGTTACCGTATAATATCCTTCTCAGTCACGACCGTTGACCTTCTTTCAAGGACGTCTATCATGGTAACGTATTCATACTCTGGGATGAAATCTTCCATATTACATTTGTTAAAATTCCCAGACGTTCATCCTACATAGCGTTGTACATCATATAATTTCACACAAAGTCATATACGATAATCCTATCAGTTAAAGGCTTTCAGTTGGCTAACCTCTCTTTACATCCGTGCCACGACTTTGGCATTGAAGCATGTACGGCATTTAAAACATGTGCATAAGGTAAACAATATAACTTCTTCTACTCGTAGGAATTCTCCGTCTACGATCCAAATCTTAAAGGCAAGCGACTCTGTAGATCCATTCTAGGAATGATAAAATTCCCGCTAGATTAGTAGTAGAGCGGCCTTTTATGCAGCATTAAAATAAGAAGTGGGCGATAACTTACGTGACATAACTGCGATTGGCTTCGACCTGAAGACCAATACAAATCACAATAATAAATGGCTTCCTTCAACATGCCATTGGATACACAATATAAAATTACAATCATGGACACAAGCCAGTTCCATGTTTCCACTTCAAAACCTGACGTCACAAACTACTCAACTAGGTTACACGTGCGTCCAAAGCAACTCACACAGCATTGTGCACGTCAGTGCGTGAATCAATCGAACGCACAAATAATATAACTACATAAAACTGGTGCGTACATTTGGCAGGACCGAAGACTACCCCCTTAGGTAATAAATGTACGTAACACCATGTCATTGAACATGACATTATTCTAACTGACCATAATCCTAGTGGGGTCAGACCTTATCCTATCCCTATACATTTTCAAGCACAGGTCGAGAAAGAGTTGGATGAGACGATAGAATTAAAAATAGTCAAACCATCCAGTTCAGCATATTCTTCGCCGATGGTTATTGTTCGGAAAAAAGACAATATCATACGTTTTTGCGTTGATCATCGCAAATTGAATCAAGTTACGAAGTTCGATGCTGAACCTATGCCTTTACTAGAAGAGCTACTTACTAGGCTTTCTAAATCTCATTTCTTCACTAAACTTGACTTGTCTAAGGGTTATTGGCAAGTTCCTTTATCTGAAAACGCCAAACCTCTTACTGCTTTTTCTACACCTAGGGGTTTGTTTCAATGGAATTTCATGCCTTTCGGCATTATGAACGCCATAGCTACATTCGTACGCATGATGCGTCGAATCCTATCTTATCGTTCAGATGTCATTGCGTACTTAGACGACATCTGTCTTTTCAGTGATACTTGGGAAGATCACTATTTGGGGTTATATGAATTACTGTCTACTTTACGCAAGCATAAGTTGACAGCGAAACCCTCTAAAACCTGTATTGGTTTTAGCGAGATTTCTTTCCTAGGTCACCGTGTCGGTCATGGTTTCCTAAAGACAGAGGACCAAAATACCAGTAAAATACTTAACATCTCCATTCATAAGACTAAAAAGCAAGTGAGAAGCCTCTTAGGTCTTATACAATTTTATTGACGATTCATTCAGAATCTATCCTCTATCATGGCACCTCTTTCTTCGTTACTAAAGAAAGGGTCTCCTAATATGGTCCACTGGTCTCAGGAATGCCAATCCTCTTTGGATAAGATTAAAACTTTGTTTTCAACTCCACCTATCGTGATGTTACCTACTACAGATAAGACATTTGTTCTTCGTAGTGACGCTTCATCCACTGGGATCGGAGCGGCACTAATGCAAGAGTACTCAGAAACTCTGCATCCTGTAATGTATATCTCTCGAAAACTTAATGCGGCAGAAAGGAATTACTCGGTTTTAGACCGTGAATTATTGGCTATGGTTTGGTCAATTCTCAAACTTCAAAGATTCCTTCTTGGCGCGCATTTCATTGTGGAAACTGACCAGAAAGCTCTTACAGCTATTCAAAGTAAAAATTTGAAGAGCTCCAGATCAACTCGATACGCGATTGCTCGTCAACCTTTTCATTTTTCGGTCCGAGCTATCCGTGGCTCAGAAAATGTGATGGCAGACATTTTGTCTAGATGCCCACATGATTCCGCCTAACTGTTATGTCTTGGACTTTCTAATATGTCTAACTCTACAACAGTTCTTTTCTATATCAAAATATGTACACATTTGTAATATATGATATATTGATTGTATCACCACTTAGCGGTTCATTAATGTATGTTTACCGCTGATCCTTTGATGATTTTTTCTTCCTTGTTAATCATGAACTCATAGTACCTAATATGGAATTATTGTATGAATTTTTTGTATGGATTTTGATATTGCCAGTATTGTAGTAAAAGTTGGTGACACCTCTCTGGAAATATTTATACTTAGAGAAATACTTCCTATGAGATGTTGAGATATATTCTCACTTGTCGATCTATTCGTCGACTTAGCCTATTTGGCATTATATAAATTACTGATATTTCTCATCTGCGCATTATTCGTGCGTTGTGAGCCTATTGTATGTTGCTCTTAGATGAAAAAAAAATGATTTTAATTTTTTTTTTCCGGGGGGTGTGGTAGTCTGTTAGGCACAGATTCTTTTGTAGGCAATGAATATATATATATATATATATATATATATATATATATATATATATATATATATATATATATATATATATATTATATATATATATATATATATATATATATATATATATATATATATATATATATATAGAAAGATATTTATTTATCTGTTAACACTTTTTGTTGAGAGTCAAAGGTACATAACCCTTGATTTAGTTGATGGTACATTTTATTATGTCTGTTACTTTCTCTTGGGTCTTATATGAATACTAAGATTTACGTCGGCCCATCTTGAGTTGAACTCTGGAGGTCACGCGCTTCTGCGCAGGTGTCGAACGGAGGTTGTCGAGAGAGACTTCCGTCATGATGGCGAATCCTGGTCGCTGTACGGACAGAAGTCCGAAGATTTGTTCTTTGCTGTGAAAGTCTGGGGGAAGGCGACATCGTCTGTGTGACTATTATGTCTATGTTCCTCCCCAGCATCTATTCTTTACGCCAAACGATGGCGTGTGCTATTTGCTAGTGTTTTTCTAGGAGGATACGGTAAAGAGAGACAATTACTGTACCTTTTCAAATGCCTAGATCTGCAGCCATGGTATGGTCTGCACATGTATATGATTGACTAGTTTCGAGACGACATTTTGCTAGCAGCACCATTATTCGTATGAAATACATTGCATTATTATGCATATGATCTACACAGCATTATGGATATGATGGACAGCGCCCTTTACTTATGCTTCATTATGCAGCTTCGGAGTGAGCGAAGCTCATCGAAGTTAGGAGCCATTTTTGGATCTCGCCTTTGCCTAAACGGATCATCGTTCGGAGAACAGGGATGCCTTACTATCTGATGATGATACAGAGATGTCTACTATTGTAATCCACTACTGGTGGTTTTAAGATTGTCGTCATAAAAGCCTGCTAATTTACTATTGCAATTCTTCGTCAGAAGAGGTTCTGTCAGGGAGCAATTGATAATAAATATTTGAGAACATTAACTGACACGATCAGTCAGTTAGGCTTGAAAGTAAATACAACTAGAACCCAGAGGGACTAGCTACTAACGTTCTGTTGTATTCACATTCTTTACGAATGTATATTTGATGTCGTAAACCATTTTCAAGCATGTGATGTTGTTGCCAACCTGTTCCAGTGACTGTAGCTGTGTTGTCAGAGTGTGCGTCCCATTAAACTGTATGAAACTGTTAACAGTAGTTCCAGCTGTCATTGACTTCTAGATACGAGTGAATGAGTGCATTGTTACCTATCAACTGTACAGAACAGTACACCCATTCGCGTAACTCACATCTGTACTCTCACTCCATATAAACACTGTCCCTTGCCAGGGCCTCAATGCTTTATGGACAAGGTGACTGGTATATCCAACACTGTGTCGGTTCGAGTTGACCATCAACCTTCGTCAAAATGACTAGTACACACAAACTACATGCACCACAGTCACCCTTATCAATGTAATGTACCAGTGTGACGCCTGTGCATTTACAGTTTACATTCTACATTTATCAGTGTGGTGGCTTCATGTATACAGCATTCCTTAGTGATAAGAATATATACACTTATCAACTGTATTGTCATGCTGCTTCAGGAACCTCTTTCTTAACCTGTTTCATTTCCCGCCGTGTATCACATAACTTCAGAATGTCATCTGTAACCCATGGTTTGTTTATTTTCTTTCTTTTACCAAGTATTTCTGTTGCTGATTCAATGAGCACGTCTTTCATGTTCTCTGTGATTGAGTTGATATCATCCTCCAAAAAGTTGAGAGCTGCGAATTTTCCTCCAACAGTTGTCTCAAAGATTCCCGCGATTTCTGGATCTTTCAGTTTGTCTAAATTGAATCTTAACTGAGAACATCTGTTTTGATTATAGTTCTTTTTGAGTTTAAGCGTGAGCGTCATCAATACCATGTCGTGATCACTACCAATTTCGGCACCAGGAAAAGTCCTAGTCTTGGCTTTATTAATACTGGACTTAAATCTTTTGGATACAAGAATAAAATCAATTTGGCCATGTATCTCATTTTTCGGGGCATGCCACGTTGTTCTTCTTGATAACTTATGAGGAAATAGTGTATTTGCAAGGGTTAGTTTATAGTTGCTGGCAAATTCTAGTAGCCTTAGTCCTCGATCGTTGGTTTCTCCTGTCCCAAATTTCACCACTTTGCCAGCCCACTGACCGTATGCATCTGGCCTTATTTTAGCATTCCAATCACCTAACACGATGAAAAGATCTATCTTTGGAATTTTCTTAATTGTCTCATCCAGATTTTCATAAAATGTATCAACTGCCTCATCCTCATAGTCAGTAGTGGTGGCATATACCTGTACGATGGAGATGTTCTTTGGATGTGCTGCAATACGTATGGTGATAAGCCTGCTATTTATTGGGGTGCAGCTGTTGACAGAGTCAATCTGTCTTTATGTACAATAAAACCTACTCCAAGCTGATGTTTGGACTTATCTCCACTAAACCAAATTGTGTGACCATCATCCGTTATTGTTTCTCCTAATCCTGTCCATCTGACTTCTGCTAGGCCCAGGATGTCCCACGAGTATCTAACAAGTTCATGTGTTAGTTCTCTGACTTTTCCACACGCATATAGCGTGCGTACATTCCAAGCTCCAACAACAAAACTTTCTCTAGGAAGTTTCTAGACAGGTGTTTGTACCCCATTCACTGACTTATCACTCTCAAGGGGCAATGAGAGCGTGGTCGTTGTTAATCCGGGCCTCGGTCGATCCGGCATATTATTACTGAGTTGACTTTCCATCATTGCATTTCAGTGGGCAAGAGGTTTGCTTGGCGGTTCCGTCTCCTCTCCAAGTATCCTTGCAGGTACATACAAAAATGTACCTGGAGCAATCTGGTTTTAAGGCGCCAGACACTCGCCTTTCGCCCCTTCTCCTGTTAGTATTAAACGATGCTGCCACGAGAAGGCCAGGAGTTGGACTTTTGTTGTCAGAGGCTATGTGTTACGCACGCCTTAGGAGCATTTGGTCAGATATTGAGAGCTCGTCCTCAATTCCACTCCTGGCTATGACAACAATTGGCAATATTATCAATCCTAATCTAACACACATTAGGTCTGACTTGTTAAGCACTCCCTTATTACATTAAATTTTTAAAAACCCACAGTTGTCTAGCTAGTCTCATCGCTTTTAACAATAGATATGAACACTAGTCACTTAGACTTTTACACCAGATTAAAAATAGAAAGTAAATCGTTCTCTAAATTATCCACCGCCTAGCGTCTATAAATCAATTTAAAGCATCTCTTACTTAGGAAATAGTGGGTAATTAATTTTACGTTTAAGCTGGTAAACTTCGCTATACGTTATTTAATTAACACAGACCAAAAACCCAGTGAATTATAATGGAAACACTTTAACAATTAAATCACTAAAACTCTAATATATTATTTATTACCGCAATATAGGAAAATGAACTCTCCACGAATCCAAGTAATTCTCTGTGTAAAAACTCCAAGAATTCGTGCTAGCAGATATCAACATTTCCTGAGGCAGACTGATAACTTGAATTTTAAGAGGTGTTATATATATTAAATTGGCTCAATCTCGTCAATGTCTGGCAAAAATCGCACCTCGAGCGAATTCTTCGGCCAATCCTGAATGAAGGCTATTTTTCACAACTTTGCCGCCAGGCTTCGTCGTTCCTGCAGAGATTTCTTCCCCGCGTAAACGGTTCTCGTTCTGGTGTTAATCAGAGGTGTTACAAAACTCGGCTCTCTCTGGAACTTCAAAGACGTCGCCAGTGGCCGCCCATGGCCCGCCTCTTTGAATTAATGACAGTACGAGATTCCGAGATTGCTAATTTTAATTGCTCATGAGAGAAGACTGTAGCCGTGGCTAAACTAAAAATAAGACAGATGGCGAGAGACCTGGCTTTAGCTAGCTCACCTGGACATACTAATTAAGGAAGCACGTGGAACCCACGTTGACGATTGATTGCAGAAGAATGAGGGGTGCCGGTGAGAATAAAGTGCATCGATCAAGGTGCTCAATTTTTTTATCTATCACACTAAGTTCGAACACGCTTACGTCATTCTCAAAAGTCAGCTGTCCGAATATCCAATTTTACGGTTACCTGACCTTAACAAAGCTTTTATGTTGCGGGTCGACGCATCAGGTCAAAGCATCGGGTCAACACTACTCCAAGCAGATGACAATGATCCGAACCTGTTATTTCCCGTTGCTTATGGCAGCCGAAAACTGAATACAACGGAACGAAAGTATTCCACAGTGGAGAGAGAATGTCTAGCACTCGTGAGTGGTATCAGGAAACATCATGAATATCTTTATGGCGTTTCATTTACAGTGCAGACGG
The DNA here is from genome assembly GCA_024509875.1 of Oreohelix idahoensis. Lineage (NCBI taxonomy): Eukaryota > Metazoa > Mollusca > Gastropoda > Stylommatophora > Oreohelicidae > Oreohelix > Oreohelix idahoensis. The sequence goes on from JAMPIV010015241.1 coordinate 162,769, forward strand.
ACCATGCTCCCCTGGCCTTTCTTGGAGCAAATAAAGAATTCCACGCGATGATCATGCGCTGGGCTTTGCTGCTAAGCGTGTATTCTTTCAAAGTAGAATACATTCCAGGAAAACAAAACGTAGGAGCAGACTTTATGAGTCGAAATTGGAGCACGGAAGAGGACGATGAAATTCGTTCATTAATAACCCTCCTCTCCCAAAGGAGCATAGGCCTTCAACAAACACATCCCAAGTCCTCCTGTCACGTGCCATCATCTCAAGTTCTTTCCACGTTCTCCTCATCATTTTCACCTCTGTTTCCAGCTGTCTTCTCCATGTACTTCTTGGTCTACCTCTGCCTCTCTTGCACTGGGGGTTCCAGAACAAGGACTGCCTTGTAATGCTATCAACATGTCTCCTCACTGGCACTTGACTAGTTCTTGTCCTCAGTTCCACGTTGGTAACCTTGTCATACCATTTTAAACCCTCTATTCTACGCAGGCACCCATTTATGAAAGTCTGTAGCATTTTGGTTGTTGTCTTTGTTGTTCCCCATGTCTCAGAGCTATATAATAGGACTGACTTCACATTTGAGTTGAAGATTCTTATTTTCGTGTTGGATCCGATTTCTCTTGATCTCCATATATTTCCCAATGCAATGAAAGCTCCTCTTGCCTTTTGTATTCTTATTTTGATATCACTGTCTGTCCCTCCAACTTTGTCTATATTGCAGCCAAGATATGTGTACGATTCTACATCTTGTTTTGGTGTTTCTTCAAGTTCAACCCTGTTATCATTACCTGCATTTATTTTCTTTATTTTTGTTTCTTTCCTGTGTATTTTCAGACCCAATTGCTGTGACCTCTCATCGAGTGTTTTCAATTTGACCTGCATCTGATTACGGTTATGGGACTGAAGAGCCAAGTCATCAGCAAAATCCAGATCATCCAACTGCTTAGTCGGAGTCCACTGGATTCCATTTCTGTTGTGTGTTGTCGATGATCTCATAACCCAGTCTATTGCTAGTAAGAAAAGAAATGGAGACAAGAGGCATCCCTGTCGCACTCCTGAATGAAATTGAAAACCACAATCACCAGGAAGCCATGGAAAAGAGTAGCTCTATTTTCATAAAGGAGACATGAAATGGTTTCATGTCTTTGTAGTGATTTCTAAATACAATATCTAAATTAATATATAACAGTATAGGGCATAAAGGCAAAGATAAGAAAGTACAAAAGAATTTTCTGCTAGAACGGTTGGTGTCGCCTACGCCTTCAGATTATTAATTGCTAACGAATAGCCGAACAAAACGGTACCCAATTTTTCAAATTCGTCCTTGACATAAACAACCACTTTTCCTAGTTCTAAGAAAATATTTGCCTAACTGCATTTGGGGGACAGGAGGGGGCAAGGCTGGATAACACACGTAAATCACGTCTCAAATATGTTCTAACTCTACAACCAACTTGCACGCTTTGCCTTAGGGGTTTCCCCAATACGATGAAAAAGTTAGAAATGTGGACACTACGTCATGGAATCATGGTAAGCTCTTATTATGAATGACCTAAGCTCTCGTATTTAGCTTGATATTACATGGAAAAAGAGTGAACGAGAGGTAGTTTAAAAATAAACAACTAACATAGAAAAAAAGATAGAATTTTGAACCAAACCACATAGCCCCTTAAAAATCGTATATTCGTGTACCTGAAGACTTGCTGACCAAGAATATGGTGTTAGTTATATAAATAGTCCCTTAACTAATCAAATAATGATAAAACAATACATAGAGATCAGAGATACTGTCAGGTCAAGTCATATCTGCTTAGATTGGATCGCATATTTTTTGGTAAAAAAGTAGGTGACAGATAGGCTAGGATAGTACAGTGAATCCGATTGGGTGGCATTTGAAGTGAGACGAAATATTATTGGCTGACCTTTGAATAAACATAAATAGCCTAGTAACGTAGAAAGGTTTGAATGATATTTTTTGAAAGACTGTTTACCTTTGTAAAATTAAGAGTGATTGGCCAGCTGAATCGATATTGTCAGAATAAGCGTTAGGGGGGACGCCATTTCTAGAAAAATTTTCACCAGTGATAGATGAGATCAGGCTGTGCTTTCAAATATAATTTCTGGGCAGCCTGGACAACAAAACAGATCGAAACTGTGTCAGTCATCGTCTCTGTGTATTTCATTGAATAAAAACTGTGGTAAGATTGACATTTATTAGTCTGTATTTTATATAAAAATTGAATGTGAAATAATAATATATGTCTGGACATGAGTGGGTCTATAGCGAACATGAGGCAAAGCCTAAAGATTGATCCACCATGTGATAGACTGTCAGAGAGGTGTACAAATACAAGAATATGTATGATTGTCATAAAGGAGCATAACACCTATTGTTACCTATCACTTTGCTCACAGGCTGGTAATTCATCGCTGTGCGCAATGGAGCAGAACGCAAATACGCTCTGATTGTAAAAGCGTGCGAGTTGTGGTATGTGTGTGACACAGGTATTTAGTGTATGACGTGGACAGGGTCTTCTGCGGGGGGAACGAAGGTGATCGTTAGGACAGTTGTGTCTGGCTGGTGTTTTTCGAAGTGTATGGATTTTTATGTGAGAGCGACAGACCAGTGTTTATTGTTATAAAAATATTTCAGAGTCAGGATAATTGACTCAATTCATTAAGAATGTGTGCCTGATTATGTGTGGCTTAAGGAGATGGACAGTAAGTGATTTGAATCAATACGGATTTGTAAAGTATGAAGGCGTTGTAGACGATACATAGACATTCTGACTTTAAACCGGCACAACGACATTATTGCTTATGGCTGCTACTGATCACATTTGTATTACTGGTGTAACGTCATATCATCATATGCTCTCAAAAGAAGTGAAGTACACTTATGTTGTATTGTGACATATTAAATGTGATAAAACGTACAACAAGCTGTTGATCAAGATCATTCAAGTTGGCCATTCCGTACGTTACTGTTGAGACTGTTGTCTATTATATCAAAATATCTTACAAGACCAGTGCAGCACATTAATATACTCGTTACCCAATAGCCTTCAATAAGTATAAGGTAACAGTATAAAGTGGTGGCCAGTATACACGGGATTTCGTTCTACCCACAAGATTTTATCAAATGATACTACTGTCCCTAGCCACATCGACGAATTTTACAGTATCGAAAAGCAATAGAAATTTCGGCGCAACCTATGCCAACCGGTTTTCTTCAAACTAGGGCCGGCAAGAAGAAACTTAAAGAGTAAACAGCACACTTCAATCATAATATTTGCTGAACTTTACCAATAGAAGTTCGTATTTTCTTCATCAACATTTTTGAGACGAAAGTTATCATCACTCTACGCAGTTCCAGGTTGGATTCGTCAGGAAAAATTAAAGTAATCAAACAACATTTCTGCAGTCAAGACAAAGCACAGTCATTCAACCAGTGAAACAAGATGGATAGTTCTACATGTGGGAGCAATCTGCATCGATGAAATTTCGCTCTACCTGTTGCATATGTTGGAGGCAACAATACTGTCACGTGCATTTATACTTCGGAGGAAGGATCATAAAAAGATAAGTGGACTAGTTTGTTGTAGCCTTAGTCTTACACAATTCTATAGTAGAGCCTTTTTGTTTATCTGTTTTATGTTTGTTGGGGTTTGTGGGACCTTGATAAGCAGAATTACATCTCATCTTCGGACGGGTCTGCAATCAAGGGTGTCAGTAGGGAAATTTATGTAATATTTTCTCAAAGAGGCCCGGCTCAAAATGCTGTGTGGAAAGCGCTCTTTGTGAATATACTATATTTACTTTATGTTATAGACGTGCTGTCCTGTTTTTTCACTGTTGTTTGTATTTGTCAGTTGTTTTTTTTAAATTCAGTTTTTCTGCATTTTTGTACGTCTATTGTTGGTCTTCTCTAGCTATCATTATGTTGATATATGGATTTTTGTTGTAAATTCGTCTTGTCTAGTCTAACCTTATAGTGTAAGCATATATTTCAAACATTATCCTTTTTTTCTACACCTTAGTATTTTCTTCTGTTGCTACACTATTGTACTACGTGTTCTGTCTTATAGTGTACGACACTAATTTTTTTTGTTTGCATTGATTACTTGCTAAGTCACATTTGCAGAGTACTGAATTTTAACGAATTGGCATTGGTGCTGTTTATCGCTCATCAGTACCCATATTCATATTCAGACTAAGTAACTTATATATATATATATATATACTTAAACTTACATAATGTCTAGTCTGGAGCATTTTATCCAGCTAGGTAAAGAGATGGGAATGCAAGGCCAGGAGCTTAAAGAGTTTGCCATGGAGCAACTGGAAAGAGAAGAAAAGAAACTGGAGAGGGATGAGAGAGCAAGAATGAGAGAGATCGAAAAAGATGAACGAATTCAGTTAGAAAAAATAGCAGAAAAGAAAAGACAAGATGAAATGGCAGAAAAGAAAAGACAAGATGAGATAGATTTAGATGCTAAGAAAGCCCAATTTCTGCATGAAGAAAAAATGGCTTCTGTAGAGTTGGAGAGACTCAAATTGGAAGCTAGTAATAAACAGAGTAATCAAGAAGGGGCAGGTTCGGTCAAGAGAGAACATGCTTCATCATTTAAACTTCACTTACCTAAATTTAATCAAAATATAGACGACATTTCGTGCTTCCTAAACCGATTCCAGACAGTGTGTGAGGAATACAAACTGGAAAAATCATCATGGGTGATACATTTAATGTCATTACTGACAGGTGAAGCGTTGACAGCTGTGTCAACAATGGATGAGGAAAACATAAAATCTTATGAGGCAGCTAAAACATTACTTTTAAGAAAGTATCAATTAGACGAGAATGGATACAGGCTAAGATTTAAAAAACTCACACCCGAAAGCAACAAGGACTTTAGTGAGTTTATTTCAACTATAAAGTTATGCTTCAATCGTTGGATTGAGTTGGCTAAAATCAAACATACATATGAGGACTTGATGGACCTTATTTTGAGAGACAAAGTACTTTCTTCCATTAGCCCTGATTTTTTGGCCTATTTACATGAACGGAAGCCAGAATCGTTACAATCCCTTGAGTTGTTAGGGCGCCAGTTTATGACGGCACACCCAGGGAAGAGTGTGAACAACTCTACTATTAAAGAGGCATTACCTGTTGCATCAGCTCATTCAGTGCAGATAAACAACCCTAGAGCTCGATCGCAAAGTATGGATAGAAATTTTGGCAGGAATAATGACCGAAATAGTGGATCTTTCCGAGGACGGTACAATTTTGGCAATCAACCTTATCAATATCAGAGAAACTCCCAACGATATTTTGATGGAAATAGACCATCACAGGGTTACTTTCAATCTAACAGAGGATGGCGTAGATCTGATAATACCTACATGAACAGAGGAGACAGATCCTATTATACAAAGAACAACCAAAACTCTCCTCCATCTCAACACTGTCCAGGTTGTACGTGTCCTCAGCATTCTAATAATCCTCAGAATGGTAGAGAGAGTCGGAATTATTACCGGGGTAATAACAACTTTAATCGCTCTCGGAGCATGGATCGAAAAAACTCGAACTGGAATCATAATACGAGTAGTAACACAGGAGCAGTTAATCCCAATGGGGAAAACACAAATATTGCAAATGCGTGTGCAGCTGATTTATTTAATCCATCAAATTGTTCAGAATGCAGCACTCTGTTTCAGCCAGATGTGGTCTCCAGACTTTCCTGCGGTCATCCTGTGCCCGCGTTGTTACCTGCATTAGCCTCTCATGATGGGAAAGGCTCGCTAATGTTTCACAGGGGTTTTTTAAATAATCAACTAGTTTCAGTCTTGCGTGATACAGGTTGCACAACTGTTGGAGTACGCAAATCGTTGGTAGACCCATCTTGCTGCACCGGGGAGAATGTAAAATGTGTCCTATTTGGAGGCACGGTGGAATTCTATCCTGTGGCCATTGTGCACATTGATACTCCATTTTTCTCAGGTCAAGTGAAAGCTTGTTTATTACAGGAACCAATTGCTGACATAATCATGGGCAATATTGTGGGTATAAAAGCGTGTTCACTCCAAGATATAGAAATCTGGGAACGTCAGCATATACTACTCGCTAATATGGTCGTTACAAGAGCACAGGCACAGGCTCAAGAGGAAGAAGAAATGACTAACAATCATGACAAGGAGGAAGATCAACATCTTATGCCGATGTTAACGAAGACATCATTTATTGATATGCAAAAGAATGACAATTCTTTAAAAAGATTTTTCAAATTGGTAAAATCAGATGATGTCGGTTGCTCGGAAAGGTCACAACCTTGGTATACAATTAAAAATGACATATTAATTCGTAATGCTAGAGATGCTACATCGGTACAGCAGCAAATTATGGTACCAACCAATATTCGACCTTACATTCTCAGACATGCGCATGATACAAACTGTGCAGGCCACATGGGCTTTGCTAGGACGAAATATAGAGTCTTACAGCATTTTTATTGGCCTGGAGTAGTCAGGGATGTCAAATTATTTTGTCGTTCGTGCAAGACATGCCAACAAGTGGCTACAAAGGGTGCTTACCATAATGCACCTATACAGGCTGCGGATATTTCGGTGCGACCATTCGAAAAAATGGCCATAGACTTAATAGGTCCACTGTCAGTTCCGTCAGCCAGAGGTCATAGATATGTCCTCACCTGTATTGATATGTGCACCAGGTGGCCGGAGGCAATACCTCTTAAACACATTGCTACCACCGATGTGGCTGATGCACTATTCCTCATTTTTACGAGAGTGGGGTTCCCTGACAATATTTTATCAGATAGGGGAACACAGTTTGTGTCAGATGTCATGTCGCATGTCATGAAACTATGCAATATTGATAGATCTCTTAGCTCTGTTTATCATCCTATGTCCAATGGCATGATAGAACGTTTAAATAAAACGCTGAAACAAATACTGGGGAAAGTGACCACGACGTATCCACAAGACTGGGATAGAGTGCTCCCAGCAGTGCTGTTCGCTTATCGGGAAGTCCCAAACGAACACACTGGGTTCTCGCCTTTTGAGCTCATGTATGGTGCTCCACCACGAGGACCCATGTCGATAATAAAACAATTACTTACAGGTTCGGAGATGACTCAGGAATGCCAGTCATCCTATGAGTATGTGGTGAATCTACGAAAGACACTTATAGACGCTTGGAAAATAGCGACTGATTCATCTGAAAAGGCAAAAGAAAAAGCTAGATCTCTTCAAAACCGTTGGAAAAAGTTAAGGAAATTACTTCCTGGAGACAAAGCTTACGTCCTGCTACCAACGAGAGAGAATAGCCTTCTCATTTCGTGGAGTGGTCCATATGAAATTATTTCAAAATTGACAGATGTTGATTACATTCTTGACGTGAAAGGCAAGAATAAAACCTTTCACATCAACATGCTCAAACAATTCCATGATAGACCTGAATATCTCAAACCTATCTTAGATGCTGTTAATGAAGTAATCACTGATCATCCTACATCTTACTCTTCATTGTCAGTGATTCAAGAAGAACCCACTTCTTTTCATGATGTACCTTTGCAACTTCCTGTCATGTCTCTTTATCCGACAGAATCATGGGTAAATGTATCTATTTGTCCGGATCTATCCAACGAACAACAATCTCAAATTCTTTCTATTCTAGAATCATATCAGCAAGTTCTGTCTAATATTCCAGGCCGAACGTCTATAATCACTCACGATATTAGACTCACAGATCACAAACCTATTAAATTAAAGCCTTACCCTATCCCTATCCACTTTCAGGATCAGGTTGAAAAAGAATTAGGTCAAATGTTACAGCTTAACATTATTGCACCATCAGAGTCTGCTTATTCTTTCCCAATGGTTATAGTCAAGAAGAAGGATAATAATATCAGATTATGCATGGATTTTCGTAAACTCAATTCCATAACGGAGTCTGACGCAGAGCCAATGCCAGTTCTTGACGAATTACTGTCAAAACTTTCTAAAGCAACCTACTTTAGCAAATTTGACTTAGCCAAGGGTTATTGGCAAATACCTCTCACGGAAAACGCAAAACCTTTCACTGCTTTTGCTACCCCTAAGGGTCTCTTTCAGTATAAATTCATGTGCTTTGGCTTGGTAAACGCACCAGCGACTTTCGTTCGGATGATGAGGAAACTATTTTCTCATAGGTCTGATATCATCTCCTATATAGATGACATTTGTTTGTTCCACAACTCTTGGGACGAACATGTTTCTGGATTGAAATCTCTTCTCGAAATTCTTCGCTCTAATAATCTGACAGCGAATCCTTCGAAAGTTCAAATAGGTTTCAAAGAAATTTCTTTCTTAGGTCACAGAGTGGGCCATGGATTTCTGAAAACTGAGGATAAAACTATCTCGAAGATTCTTAACCTATCAATTCCTAAGACTAAGAAGCAGGTGCGGAGTCTTCTCGGCCTTATACAGTTCTATAATAAATTTATGCCTCATTTATCTTCAGTTACGTCAGTCCTGTCTGAGTTAACTACGAAAGGCTCCCCTAATAGAATTGTCTGGACGGAGGCCTGCAACATAGCTCTAGTCCATTTAAAGCATTACTTTTCATGTGCACCAATTTTAAAACTCCCTGATCCTCATCTCCCATTTATTCTCAGGACAGACGCTTCGATGTACGGTATTGGTGGCTCCTTGATGCAAGAAGTAGATGGAATGCTTCATCCAGTGATGTATGTGTCGAGGAAGCTCACAAAGACAGAAACCAGATATCCAATTATTGAGCGCGAGCTTCTCGCGATCATATGGGCTGTCACAAAGCTTCAGCGTTTCCTTCTTGGTTCTCGTTTCATCATTGAGACAGACCAGAAGGCCCTGTCGTTCCTTCAAAAATCCAACATGAAAAACGCACGAGTCGCACGTTATGCAATTAATTTGCAAATATATGACTATATCATTCGACCTATTGAGGGCAAGTCCAATGTGCTTGCAGATGTTCTGTCGAGATGTACACAGACAGACCTGCCCGATTCTCAAGGATATGACATTGCTGCGACCCATTGACAAAGGTACACTGCTGATAGTCTACAGATACCTCGATAACTTAAAAACGCTATCTTGACAATATCCATAACCAGATACATATTACCATCGTTATCAAGAGAAACAACTCAAGTCATTTGAAGACAAGATAAGAGACGTTTTGTGTGGATACATTCAAATCGTTTCACACTACATCAAGTTCCATGAACAGTACATAAGATCTGATTTCCGGACAGTCATGACGTATGCGGTAAAGGAACCAAATCAAACAGTATCTCAAGTAAACAGTATAAGGCTCTTTGTCATATCTTAATGGCAATCCTTCACAAAATGACTGGGATGCAGAACTTTAAAAAGATCATATGTCCTATTCCAGCAAACGAACTTCAAATATTGGGGCTCAGAGACTGTGACACTCAAGAGGCAACATATGAAAAGAAATCTCACACAAGAAACAATCGATTCGATACGCCTATGGAGAACTTCGCCATTTGAACATTCTTTTTTGTTATTACTTAAACCAGTTATGTGACTCTAAAGTGCTAAAATTGCAAATAGTAAGCTTTCACACTAATGAAAGAAGAACCTATCATTGAAGACACTCAGTAACTATAGTTAATTAGTTTTACACAATGCTACAGACAGCACACACACGATCATGTGGACATTTACATTAACGTAATTATTATACTTACTTAATACTATTTAATTAGTTAGATCTTTCATTTCATTCATCTTTTAATTAAATGCATTCAGATATTTCATTTTCCAAAACTTCACAATTTCACTATCATATTTCTTCACATTTTCATTGATTTTTCTCATTTTTCCATGATGCTGACTACATTCCATAGACTGTTGCTCAGGTATGACATAGACTGGACGGTAACTTCTCGCATTTTCTAAAAATGACTTCCTATATGGAAAACTTTCAGTTTTCGCTGGGAGGCGGGGTAAAAGTGTTACCTATCACTTTGCTCACAGGCTGGTAATTCATCGCTGTGCGCAATGGAGCAGAACGCAAATACGCTCCGATTGTAAAAGCGTGCGAGTTGTGGTATGTGTGTGACACAGGTATTTAGTGTATGACGTGGACAGGGTCTTCTGCGGGGGGAACGAAGGTGATCGTTAGGACAGTTGTGTCTGGCTGGTGTTTTTCGAAGTGTATGGATTTTTATGTGAGAGCGACAGACCAGTGTTTATTGTTATAAAATATTTCAGAGTCAGGATAATTGACTCAATTCATTAAGAATGTGTGCCTGATTATGTGTGGCTTAAGGAGATGGACAGTAAGTGATTTGAATCAATACGGATTTGTAAAGTATGAAGGCGTTGTAGACGATACATAGACATTCTGACTTTAAACCGGCACAACGACATTATTGCTTATGGCTGCTACTGATCACATTTGTATTACTGGTGTAACGTCATATCATCATATGCTCTCAAAAGAAGTGAAGTACACTTATGTTGTATTGTGACATATTAAATGTGATAAAACGTACAACAAGCTGTTGATCAAGATCATTCAAGTTGGCCATTCCGTACGTTACTGTTGAGACTGTTGTCTATTATATCAAAATATCTTACAAGACCAGTGCAGCACATTAATATACTCGTTACCCAATAGCCTTCAATAAGTATAAGGTAACACCTATCCTATTATATGGAAGAGATTACAGCTGGAATTGCAGTGGCGTTGTAACTATTAGGGGAGAGGAATACTGGTGTACATTGTGACATCAAAAGAAAATGGTGGCATAGGTTTGTATAAGGATATGACCCTTTTTGTTTGTTTGTAATGTACCTGTCCTAGAATGTGGACTATTAGTGTATGCTAGGTATTAAGAAGGATGCATACCTTCACATTTCAGAGGTCCTGGGTACTGACGTTAATGTGATACCAAACGCTTGAAAACTGATTGATTCAGGACTCTGCCTGTTTACTGCGAGCCCATGCTAGTGGCCATTGCCTATCAAACAGGGAACAGATTGTCAAGCGAGCAGAGGAGAAGTTCAACCTGTATTCTACTGCCAAGTTAAGTTCATGTTTGGCAGCTGGAAGCTCAACTACAGAACTTTAAAAGAAGAAATATAAAAAGTGACAGTGAATAAAATTGGGACAAATATTAAATAGTTCCACAAGTGACAAATAGAAACAAACATTACAGAAAGGGTATGATTTCAAACAACAACCTGTGGTACTACCAGTATTACCTTAAAGTAGGAGAACACTACAGACGTATATTAGAAAAATATTTTATGTATGGACAGAGGATCTATTGTGCTATTTGACTGATATAAATGATTATTTTGATTTCACTTTTAAATTGTCAATCCTGATTCCAAACAAATTAGAATTAGGATAATAAAATTGTAAAAATCATATTTACACAAAATTCAACCACAGTCTTAAATAAGATAGCCTTTTAGAGTGTCGTTTGTATGTTATTGTGGTAGTACTGTGTGCTGTTGTGAATAATAAACTATTTGTTTGTATGTTTGTTGATTTTTGTATATTACACTCTACATTCATAACCCTAGACACTAAACGAAGTCATTTAATATAATAATAAATACATTTTGAATGAGATAAAAGAGGTGGTAGCGGAAAGGTAACCTGAAAAGTTCACAATACTATTGGGTAAATTCAGGGACCTTCATAGCTAATCTCATTTATTAACATATTAATACCTAACAACAAATTCATAACATCAAATCCACCACAGTCTTCAAGCCGGGACGAACTGTGGCAGGTTATGTATATAGACTACAATGATCCGTCCGCTTGCTTCCCACTGTCGCCCCCATTCCGTTCAACCTTGCGTTCCACCTTGATTACCTCATTAGTATGCACGGTTGTTACGCAAAATCCATGCCTTTCTCGCTATCTATCTAACTCACAGTTTAGCCACGCCTATTTGTCTTGTTTCACGCGCTGACAAGCGGCTACTCAGATCTATAACTGTCATTCCTTCTAAAGGGGACGAACTTAATACATTTGCCTGAAGCTCGACGCGAGCAAAGCTGTCAAAACTATGACAAGTGACAGTGCACGGTCCCAAAAACACGTGCAAGGGAACGGCTTTTGAAGTTCCCTAAGGCTCGAAATCGCTGAGATCAGAAGCCTTTTGTTGTCGATTTCACCGGGTAAAAGAGCGAACGAAGAAATTCTTTATCTGGGAAGAACCCCCCCCTCCCCCACTGATTTCTGCTGATGTGCCGACGCGCGACTTTCGTCATCTTCCAGCGAGATTACGCTAGTTCTGTATATATACTTCATCTAACTAAACTCAGTTATCAGTCGCTTCAGGAAATGTTTGAAATATCTAGCTCGATATCATAAGAGCCATAGTGCAAAGTGGATTACTCAGATTTCGTGGAGATAGTTTAATTTTTTTTGTTTTGTGGTAATATAGACAGTAGCATTTGTGTTGTTTCTTGTGTTAAGTTTATCAGAATAATTCACTGAAATTGCTAGGCGCTTAAAATGGTGTATTTAATAACGCATAACTATTTTATTCCAGATGGTTTAGTTAACTAATAAGACGCTAGGTGATTGATAATTGACGGAATACAATTTACTTCTATCCATTTTGTGTAATTTTATAAATGACTAGTGTTCATATTCCGTGTTAAATGCGATAAGATAAGCTAGACACTTGCGGTTTCTAATCTATTTTAATAACGGAGTGGTTAAGAGGTCTTACCTTCACGCGTGTTAGGTTAGGATATTTATATTGTGGTAAAACTTTTTGTATTTCTTCCTAAATCTAGGCTGATCAAAAACCCAGCGAACTAGCGGTCTTATGGTCTTATGGGCATATGGTCTGATGGTCTTACGGTCTTATAGTCTTATAATCTTATAAGCACCCAGAGATATTATAATATTGTTGAGTCTTCGTGTTGTGACCTGTGCGGTCCATTTTCTTCATTCATGAGAGAGACCAAACTAGAAACAATACTGGACCGGAACATTACCAGATTTTTATTTATATCAATCTCATCAGCCAGCTGTGGCTATATATATATATATATATATATATATATATATATATATATATATATATATATATATATATATATATATATATATATACACACATATCAGAATCTTTATTCTCCATAAAATACATTAATATGTACAGACATGATATAATAGATACAACATGGCAAATAGGAGAATCATTAGAATTTACATAAAGTGTTGAAGACGTCTCAAGTAGTTATATGTGGGTGTTTTTACATCGAACCTTTGTGTTACACATACATAAAAAATTTTAAGCTTTCCAAAAGACATTGGCATGTAATGATATGGTATACCCTGCCAAAAATGAGAATTATTGAAATTTACAAAATGTGTGAGGAATACCATTCAAGTAGAGCAATATGGTTGTTTTTACATGGAGGTTTTATCAGAATTTTGTTTGCCATAAAAAAACTTTGACAGCTAGTGGCGTGAGATATTAAATATAGCATCAAATACAATAGTCGTATGGTATAGTATACAGAGGAGCACAATTGAGTGTAGACTGTGTGGAAAACATCCCAGCAATTCAAAATGGGTGTTTTTTACATCGAAGTTTCCATATTCTGTAAGAACCTATAATTGCACTAATACTGACATATTTACATAAAACCTTTGCTTCAAATTTCCGCAACCCTAGTGACATTAATCCACTCACACACTTTGCATGCACATGACCCAAACTACCAATTATCAGTACGATTACATGCGTACGGTAGCCTAGTTCGTTAATTTCTGCAGTCAATGGATAGTACTTATCAAATTTATGTTGGTAACATTTATCTAAATGGGCATCATATGGTATTGCTGCCTCCACTATAAAAGCTGTTTTGTTCTGTCGATTGATTATTGTTAAATCAGGTTTTACGGCATGAGTCTTAAATGAGGCGTTGCTGCTGCCGAAAAGTGATGGTTTAACTATTATCTCTTTGTTTATTGTTATGTCACTTTTATTATTGTATGCAGATTTCAGTTTCTCATAAATAATGTCTACAGCTCTATTGTGCCTTTGTTGGTATAATGTTTGAAATTTGGTACATCCATTCAATAAATGTGACACTGTTTCGTATGGGTGGTTACATATTTTGCACATTTTCGTGTATGTCTGTGGGTAGTATAGATGTAAAAGACTTTCGCATTCCAGCAACTGTAACCTCGATCTCACAGTAAATGAAAGTATTTTATCACTTAATTTAACATTAGATAGAAAACTAGATGACAATGAGTGGTTTACACATTTCATTTCGCGCACTATTCTCCCTTGTGACGATTTACTTTTTAGTTCACTTAGAATTAGGTTAAGTTTATGTGATTTAAATCCAGAATAAAAAGCATTTGCTGACTTGTATGTTAGACTTACATCTTCATCTACGTCTAATTGTACACTGTAATGGTCACTGTCATCCACTTTCACACTCACTCCTTCACGCGCGCATTCTTCATTCAGTTCTACCCAAAATGATCTTGGCCAATTCACCTTCGATCTTTTAGCTAGATGGTTTGTTTCGTTTAACTCGTAGCTTGCAAAGTTATTCCTATCTTCACCTACTTGGTCTATTTTACGTTTTTTCATATGTCTATCTAACGAGTTTATTGCTGCAGTTTTTACAAGATTATCATCACAATTGGCATACTGATAAGGAATGAAATATGTCGAGAGTGGTATAATATGAAGGGGTTTGGTATGCCAAGTCCACCCTTCGACCTGGGACAGAAGAAATAGCTCCTTGTGGATGATTCATTTAGGACTAACCATGTTCTAACGTGTTGTACAATTTCATCTTCAATTTCTTTAAGTTGTTTTTCTGCAAAGTGTATGTTAGAAAACTAAAACATGCGAGGACCGAACCACAACGGGTTAATTAATGAGATCTTTGCTGATGTTGGTAGTGGGGCACAGCTTAATTTGGTTAAATTTGACCTAAATTCTAATATAAGGCTGCTTGCTTGAAACTGGTCCGATGTATTATCAATTGTAATGTCATGTCCTAGGTATCTGTAGGAACGTCCTCGATCAGAAGAGGGGATTTCATGACCTTGGATATTAATGTCCGCCTTACGAGTTTTGACCCAATTGTTTCCGCTTCGCTGACCGCTGAACACTGCACACTTTTGTGGCTTAACCTCCATCCCGCTGGTCTCCATAAATGCTGTTGTCTTCTGTGCCATTGATTGTAGGTCGTGTATGTTGGTGGCAAAGAGACTTACGTCATCCACATACCCTTGAATGGGATTCGGCACGTGATGTATTTGATAACCTTGCTCAATCCACCGCAGCCATTTATCGATGCCTTGCTCAAATACAATAACACTCCATGGGCACCCCTGAATAATACCTTTCTTACGCTCAATCCGGTCTGTGATAGTACTAGCGTTTTTAACTTGATAGGAGGAGCCACTGTATATATCTTTGGTGATGTTGACAAAGACGTCAGGGTAGCCTGATTCGCTTAGCTCCCTTATCATAAATTCGTGGTCAATGCTGCCAAATGCATCTTTGATATCAACAAAGCACAGATAGGCCTTTCCTGATGAATGTAGAAAGTCACTAACAGCTGTTTTTAGGGTGAAGACATGTTCTTGAACATACATACATACATACATACATACATACATACATACATACATACATATATATATATATATATATATATATATATATATATATGTGTGTGTGTGTGTGTGTGTGTTTTTTAACCATTAGAACTCGCGCAGTGTTTTATTAAATACATAATTAAATACGCGAGGGTATATATATATAGATAGTCTTAACGGGAAATTCATCGCGCTTTAGAATGTTATTTGATTTTTCGGTATATTACATGTCTTTTTCTTTCATACAGAGTGATCGTAACCTTTGCGATTCCAGCAAAAAAGAAATCATACATCTTAAAACTTCCAGACATATTGATGAAACATTTTTTTAAATTTATTCTTGTTGCGGTCCGATGCGGCCTAGCTATCATAATTACATGAAAGAAAGCCTTCCCAAGAACATTTAAATAAATCATCAAATTAAATTTCATCCTGTAAGATAAACTGGAAGATGAACAGTTGCCAGTAGCGATATTTTATTTACTGCTCTGTTGTGAGAGAGAACCTATTTACCTGAACTGTGACTCGGCCTAGGTTTTCCTCACTGGATTTAAAACTTAGCGGTCAGTTGCTGTCATCACGCCTTGAAGGAATTTTATCACTAGCGGGAAATTAAAGAGACCACCTCATTTTCACCACTGTATCAAACTGTGTCAGTGCCATCCCATAGACTCTTTTTTTTATATACAATAAAACACAAGAACTCTTAGGCTTCAAGTTCGGCGATAAGTGGGAATATTCGCTATCAGCAAACCTCGCTACATCTGGGGCGGGACATCGAAGTACTAGACATTTTCACATGTCAAGAGTGTAATTGCTGTTTATATAATTCTATGGATTGTCTGATGCTGCAATCGGTAAGTGTGTGTGAGTATATGAGTGTGGATCCTCACGCGCGTGCATGAATGACAGGAGATTTAATTTTTGAAAAACCATTTTGTTAACTTGCCAACCGGGTAATACATTTTCTGTATACCCTGCATTGTTCCTTTAAGTGGGATATTTTGTTAACTCTGTTTACCCCCCCTCCCTTTCATTTGCTTAGTAAAGGGAAGAACAATTGGGAATAACAGGATTTTTTTCTACCACCCATACCTAATATCGTAACACCTCTTTCAGAGTAATTAAATTCACTGGTGGGTTACATTACCTATGTTCCTGATAATAATCTATCTTTGGACTGGGTTTATCTTTGTCTAATACAAGCGGGAAGGGCTTAGTTGATACCAATCTTCTTCACCCCCCCCCCCCTCACCTTGTTAGTTGTATTTTCTGTACTTATGATATTTTTTTATGTAACACTGGATATTTGTTTGTGATTTGATTTTAAGGTTAATAAACATCATAAAATTATTTAGTACTGTGTTGGAATACCCAAAGCTAAAATTTCCCCTATTTGTTTAATATAGTTTGTATTCACGTGCGTCTGTGTGTTTGAAGCACCAAATCGGTGTGAGCCCAGGTCTGTGTCTGGAGACTGGCAAATAATGGTTTGACGAGGAGAGTCTAAAGAGAAGATTGAGAGGAACGATTTGTCGTAAATAAGTCTGTCTTTACTCTCCCCAGCACTCTGTGAAGCAACTATTTACTCTCCACATTTTCTATCACTGAGCTTTCATCATCATTCTCCACTCTAAACCGGACCACCATTTCTAAGACTCTTTCTCTCAAAATAAATTTACGACACACGTCAAGTCTTCATGTCCTTACCATGTAGTATTCTTTATCTTTATTATGCCCATGGCTTCTTTATCTTCATCATGTTCATGTCTTCTTTATCTCGATCATGCCCATGTCTTTTTTATCTCCATCATCTCCATGTCTTCTTTATCTTCCTCGTTGTAACGGGTTGCCTTCCGTTTATCTCCTTCATGCCTATGTCTTCTTTATCTTCATTACATCGATGCATTCTTTATCGGCATCAGTACCATGTCTTCTTTATCTTCATCATGCCCATGTCTTCTTTATCTGCATCATGTCCATGTCTTCTTTATCTCCATTATGCCCATGGCTTCTTTATCTCCATTATGCCCATGTATTCTTTATCTCCATCATGCCCATGTCTTCTTTATCTTCATCATGCCCATGTCTTCTTTATCTTCATCATGTCCATGTATTTTTTATCTCCATCATGTCCATGTCTTCTTTATCTCCATTATGCCCATGTCTTCTTTATCTTCATCATGTCCATGAATTTTTATCTCCATCATGTCCATGTCTTCTTTATCTCCATTATGCCCATGTCTTCTTTATCTTCATTATGTCCGTGTCTTCTTTATCTCCATCATGTCCATGTATTCTTTATCTCCATCATGCCCATGTCTTCTTTATCTGCATCATGTCCATGTCTTCTTTATCTCCATTATATCCATGGCTTCTTTATCTCCATCATGTCCGTGTCTTCTTTATCTCCATCATGTCCATGTCTTCTTTATCTTCATTATGTCCGTGTCTTCTTTATCTCCATCATGTCCGTGTCTTCTTTATCTCCATCATGTCCATGTCTTTTTTTTATCTCCATCATGTCCTTGTCTTTTTTATCTTCATCATTGTTACGGGTTGCTTTCCATTTGCTCTGCAGTAGTGGTCCACCAGTTGCCAAAACTCAAGAGTAGTAATGTGAGTCTTCAAAAGTGTCTACCTTCGCACAAGATTACTCTTGGCAGAGTTGTAGGTAGAATGATGCTACTACCTCAAGGGAGTCATTACAATATATTTTAGATGTCAAGAACAATGCTGCATGGGGTTGAGCACGTTAATTTTTGGTATTCCGACCAGCAGTCTTTTGTGAAGCATGGTTATGCAATGGTTTAGCTTGTTCAAGCCCACAGCTGAGTTAATTCAGCGAAATTCCTTATTATTATTAATTGGCTCTATAGATATTTTAAAGAGTCTGATACAAACATACGCTCTTATAACTATAATAATTGAATCACCTATGAATTTGAAAAATAACACGTAACAAATGTAATGGTCAATTATTCTTTAACAGTTTAAAACAAATATGAATGATGGATAAAATTTAGATAAAAAGTATCTTAATTAGAGACTTGATAGGGGAATTATAAAAGTCCATTGAGTTCGCTTGTTAATAAGCACTTAGCTCTTCAAATGACTGAGTACTGCCGCTGATGTTTAGTCAAGTGTGGCCGTACCTTCGGATGTGCAAATATTTGAGAGAGAAGTGTTGTATTATCGTATAGTTCGTTTCACTACCCGACAGTAGGCAGTCAGTTAGATGAAGTGTATTTAATATAACCACTTAATGATTCTCTGAGATGCGGGGAATGGATCGGGGTTGGGGCACTGTGCGAGGGATATCCACCTACCGATCAAAGTGGAATCAATTTGTTGTTGCCCTACAAGACGCCACCAGGCGTGATAGCCACTTACTGCTTTGACGGTCGGCGGCTAAGGATCAAAGAAGAAGATTTTCCATGACCTCTAATCTACATTTTAATTCCCCGTTACTCATCTCCTTCTTTACTGCAGTACGCTTTCTTTCAGGTGTACCCAGCCCTATTCACATATGCAATTATACATATGCCTCCTCCAGACTCAGCTACCGCCGCCATGTTGGATAATTACTTAATATGCTATGATTACTCCCCTCATAGTCTCCCTCTCCTCTACCTCAATTGGTCATCATCTCGGACATTTTCATCCTCTACTGCTTCTCTACACCACAATCGCCATATTACTCCATATCTCTCCATATTGATGCCGTCCTGCTCTACGGCTTCTCTATTATAAGTTAGCTATTTTCCATGGCCTCTAATCTATCTCTTAACTCTCCTTTACTCATCTCCTTCTCTACTGCAGTACGCTATCGGTCAGGTGTACCCAGTACTATTCACATGTGCTCTGTATAGACCAATTATATACTGTTCAAAAAAAGAAACGCAACTTTTTCGATGTTACTTTTATAAAACATATTCGCTGATTGGACATCAGTCAACCTATCGACTGTGTCCACCTGGTCATTAACCTCTCGTGGTTACCTGAATTGTACTCACCTCATGATTCGTGAGGTCGTGAAAGAGGTCAAGGTCAAAACAACATTTTTGACATTAACTCCTGACCGTTTGATTTCAAATCCGACGAGCTGCTGACATTGACTGGACTGTGGAGGACGCAGATGCAAGTCGATTCCTGAGGTGACGCAGCCGTATGAAGCGGTATTCGGCAGGAGTTGTGACTCTTGGTCTTCCACTGCGCGGCCGGTCTGCCACTGAGCCAGTTTCTTGAAATCGCCTCCAAAGGCGACTAATAGTGCTTCTAACCACATTAAATTGTCTGGCCACGACACTTTGTGACTGTCCAGTCTGTAAACGTCCAATGATGATGAGTCGTTGTTCTGTAGTGAGATGAGCCATACTTGCGCATTGAATTTTCAACTGAATTTATTCGAGGAGCGTCAATCTTTTATAGGCATTCAATAATATGGTTAGAGAGTTTTGTGTTCAGTAAGTTTCACGGGATTCTCATGAACCTGTCACAAGTTATTACCAAAAATGTTGTTTTGACCTTGACCTCTTTCATGACCTCACAAATCATGCGGTGAGTACAATTCAGGTAACCATGAGAAGTTAATGACCAGATGGACACAGTCGATAGGTTGACTGATGTCCAATCATCGAATATCTTTTATAAAAGTAACACCAAAAATGTTGCGTTTCTTTTTTTGAACAGTATACTTAAGCTTCCTCCAGACTCAGCTACCTCCGCCATGTTGGGTAATTACTTAATATGCTATGAATACTCCACTCATAGTCTCTCTCTCATCTACTTCATATGCTCATCATCTCGAACATTTTCATCATCATGGCTTCTTTGGCCCTTAGCATCTGCGTCTCCAACGCTAGTTTTTCACTATTTTGTGTTTCCTCTATTCTTCTGACCTCGTTAACGCTTTGCTTCCCGTCCATCTCTCTACTTCTGGTATCTTCCGAATTTCTCTTAACTTCTCTACTCCTATTTCTTCCACCGTTTTGCTCGATTTTACTCAATCCTCGATTTCTTCGTTTCCTGTGCGCTCTGAGTTTCCGTCATGTTCTCTATTCTTTATTTTGTTGGCACCTCGACCTCTTCTTATACTCTTAATGTCTCTCCTGCTATCACTTCTATTTCTCTTCTCCTTTTTAGCATCTCGGTTCTTGGATTGGTGGTCCCTTCGATCCGTATTTCTTCTTTCCTCGTTTCTCTTCTCTGTCTCCATGTCTATATTTCTACCTGTTTCGCATCTCCTAACTTCTTCTTGTTTTCCTTTTGTCCTTCCTAACTGTTCAAATTTCCTATCCATAGTTGTTTCACGTCTCTTTGCCCAATCTTCGAATTTCATATCCATGGTCATTTGTTGTCGCTCTTCCCATTCTTCTATTTTGCTTTCGATTCGTGTGCAAAAAATGCGATTATGTCTTCCTTACTCATTCTTCCGCTGGCCTGTCTCCGTTTATTCTTTCTCTTTGTTTTTCCTCCTACCTGTTCTGTGTCTAGACTTTGCTCTGCGCGTATCATACTGGGGCGAGTCATCTGATGACGACCATCGTCTCTTCGCCCCTCATGTATCCTTTTCTTCCATCTCTTCCTGTGTATCTGAATCTTTGTCGGATGTATCCTTTATGTTCTGAGTTTTACTTCCAGCACTTTGTTGTTTCGTCTCTCTCTCTCTCTCTCTCTCTCTCTCTCTCTCTGTTGCTCCTGTTTTTGCAATAGCTGCTGCTCTTGTATTTTGCTCCTTTGTTCTGCCGCTCTCGTATGTTTGTACCGTGCATCTATTTCTGTCTGAACATTATTCCATTGCTTCCTTACTCCTGTCGTTTCTTCTAAAATATTATCATATGCGTGTTTTCGTGTGTATCCTGTCGTGACAGTCTTCTACTTCCTTCTGGTGTAACTGCGATTTCTTGTTCTCTTTGTTCGTATAAGTTTTTGGGGTTTTGGGATGAACCGAGTAGATGTTGTCCTAGGTTTTGTATGTACTTGTGCTCTCGTAATAATCTGTTCCCCCGCTAATGTGGGTCCATCGCCGTCGCTATCTGTGATCACACTGGAAATAATGTCTATTTCCTCGTCGCTCTTAGTCATTTGAACAACCCAGTTGTCGCCTCTCGTAGTTATACCCCAGTCACTGTCCATCGGTTTTATACGCTTGCGTACTCCTAACCTTTTCTGTGTAATGCTGTTTGTAACCTGTTTTTGCGTCTCCTGTAGTGTGTTCCTGGGTGTCCGTATTTTTCCTCCCTCGCTCTTGCCTGGTATTTTAACAAACTGAGTTTTCCTCTTTTTAGGATCCCTCTGGGAAATAACGGTCGGGTCATTTTCCTGTTTCCCGAGATTTTGTACATGCACTCTTTTAATATGCCTTCCTTTTCCAATCTGGTATGTGGTCTGTGATAGCCTCTCTAACTTCTTCCATCTGGTATCCCATTTGTCTTTGAACTTGCCTGTCCTAACCTGCACCCTGAGGCACGCTATATCTCATGGATTGAACACTTATAATGTCGCGTTTTTGTTCGCGTTATCCCTTCTTCTCTCTGCTGCTACCTCCGTGTTTCTGGTTGCCATCTTGTGTGCTATATGTGCATCATTAAATTCTCCATATGACTTTCACAGTAGTACTTCCTCCTAGGTTTCATCAACGTGTCCATTAGTAGTACCGGTTTCCTGCCATATAGCATGTAGAATGGAGCTAACCTGGTGGAGTCATTCGTGTTGGACCGGACTGCTTGCAGTGCATGCTGAAGATGTACATCCCAATCACCACCTCTGTCATGTATGTACTTCGATATTATATTGTGTATCGTGGCATGGAGGCGTTCGTTTTTTCCATTACTCTGAGGACGATAGGGAGAGGTTTTGATATGTTGAATTTTCATCTCCCTGAGGAAACTTTGAAACTCATTTCCTGTAAACTGTGTCCCGTTGTCCGTCACAATAGTGTACGGGCAACCATGTCCAGGTATGAAGCATGTTATCATTATATTCACCACGGAGAGAGACTGGGTATAAACTGTCAGCCCTGGTATTAAACCAGTCTATATAGATATCCCAAGCTACTCTAACAGAGAAAGAAGAAGATACAATTTTAATGTCGGACAGAAATGAAATCAGAGATAGAACAAAGAATAATAACCACATGTAAGATCAAGCAGGAGCGACAGACGACGTAATTGAGAGAAAGAAAATGCCAGTATCATTATGTACTGCAGCTATTATTGTAGAAAGTTAAACCAAGTGAAGGTCGTGATTAAATTGACTTTGTATGTAAATAAAGCTTGATTTTCGTTCAGCTGATTGTAGCGAAAGGTTTTTCTTGTGTAATGATAGTGGTAGAGAAGAAGTAGAATCTCTCTGCAGAAAGTATGAAGTCCCAGTGCCAGAGAAGTGCATTGGTATCACAACTGATTTACGGCTGTGAATACTCCGAGCTGGACAATAGATTTAGGCTTCAGAGGTATACTGTGCCACTTTCGCTATAGTAACCCTATGTGATAATATAATTAAATTAGAAAAAGTAATTCAAAATTTAACAGTTAAAAATTTACCAAGTCAAATGAGTACAATTTCATAATCTATTATGTACATCTATATATCCTTGTAAGGAGAAATGGGTGTTGGAAGATGGTAAAATGTATGATTATTTATAGTTACAAATTAAATTAAATAATAGTAAAAAATCTTGGATGAATCTTCCAATGAAATTATAAAAGTCGGTCACAGTATATTTTGATATATCTTGTTATCCAGTCTCTGGCTGTTATCATCATCGACATTAGCTTTAGAAACTGCTCACAGTGTTTGTTGGATGGGATACAGAAAAACTCATCTTGTATTTGTTCGAGGTTTCTGAGACACACTGTTGATCAGGAAGACTTTCCTTCAGCCCGCCCTATAACTACGGGGGACTAAGGTCCTGAAGATTGTTTGACCACTGGGCTTCAGTTAGCAGGATCAAAGGGTCCTCAAATCTTTAGTTTAAACTCAATCACAAACTCGAACATGAGATCGATCAGGAACGATCATAAACTTGATCAGGAACGATCATAAACTTGATCAGGAACGATCATAAAACCTGGAACAAAATGTAATAGGTGGCCATGGTGTTCCAACAATCTCACCAACAACTGCTGTTCATGAGGCGACCATGTCTTCAGTGTTTGTATATAAATGAATGAATCATTGTAGTATGTTACAGAGATAGCATGATAAGATAATGTCCGCTGTGCAGAAAATAACAAAATACACGAATTGTGCCTACAGAGAGACTAACGTTGTGACATTAATAACACATCCTTGGATACAATCAACCAATACCGCCAGTCTGAGCCAATCGGGAAAGGGAAGTGTAGGGAGATAAAAATGAAGCTGAAGACCCGGGAAGATGAAGTTAAAGTAGCTGGGCTATCATAGGGGCGCTGAAGTAGACATTGTGGGCTTTTTGGCAGTGAGGGCGGTAAATGGCAACGAAATTTTTTGTTGTTGAAAATAAAAATTAAAGGAATACAATTTTAAGTGAACAAGAAACTTGAAACAGAAAATGTTAAAGTTAAACATTATTTGCTACATGAAACAGAACATGTTAAAGTTAAACATTATTTGCTTACATGAAACCTATATATTTCCTACATGTCTATATCATTTACTTTCTTCCTTTTTTCAAAATTAGCGCATTTAGTTCCCATCTGTAATTCTACATAAACAAAGGAAAGAGTTACCCACAATCAGAGGTGAATCTACTATAAAGCTAATGAATCTTGAACTTCAGGAACCCCAAGTCCATTTTTCTCTATGATACTTTTCTTTCCCATCGCCTAACACTTTTTTCTAAGTAAAAGAGCTCCTCCAAGAGTTTTAGCTTCAGGGTCCCTATATGTAGATATGCCAGTGCCCACATTAAAGTGTTTAAAACATGCATGAATTATGTTTTTATAATTTAATTTATTAATTTATTTATTTGTGTGTGTGTAAAACGCTGCAGTGAATTTTAATTGCGGAAATCACACGGTGATCCATCTCAATAGCCGTTAACTGAGTCTCGTAAAATTACACTACTGCCCCGGGGGAGGGAGGACCCACAAGAACGACTACTACCTTGAGAAATTCCTTGTGCCGACTCTGCGAGTAGATGGTCCACAATAGACGTTGATGGCAAGCAACAGCTGCAGACGTATTGTCTACGTGGAACAAAATGACTGAGCTCAATGGTTTAAACTTGACAGACGAAACAAATAAACATATTAAACTTAGATTTATGGGTAGACAAAGCTAGCTACAAGCGCCACGTAAGAGAAAAGCGAAGACAGGACTCTAAAAATAATTAGTATGCTTGTTGTAAAGATAAAATATGAACCAAGCTGAACGGCAAATTAAGAATAATAGTATAGCAGGAACATTATACCTTACTAGCAGCGCTTCTCATTCTGTATCATCCAACGACCTTATTACATTGAGGAACATTATACCTTACTAGCAGCGCTTCTCATACTGTATCATCCAACGACCTTATTACATTGAGAAACATTATACCTTACTAGCAGCGCTTCTCATACTGTATCATCCAACGACCTTATTACATTGAGGAACATTATACCTTACTAGCAGCGCTTCTCATACTGTATCATCCAACGACCTTATTACATTGAGGAACATTATACCTTACTAGCAGCGCTTCTCATACTGTATCATCCAACGACCTTATTACATTGAGGAACATTTCCAAAACTTGTATTTTTATATCAGCATGAAATTCTTTTGCTTCTCCTGTTTGTGCTCCCTACACAGCAATGGAGCCATCACTGGAGCTGGTTCTCCTGTTTGTGCTCCCTACAGAGCAATGGAGCCATCACTGGAGCTGGTTCTCCTGTTTGTGCTCCCTACAGAGCAATGGAGCCATCACTGGAGCTGGTTCTCCTGTTTGTGCTCCCTACAGAGCAATGGAGCCATCACTGGAGCTGGTTCTCCTGTTTGTGCTCCCTACAGAGCAATGGAGCCATCATTGGAGCTGGTTCTCCTTGCAGGAAGCCTGCACCTGCACATGTTCTTACAGTGGTGGTTTATGTGACAATTTCTTTAACAAGGTAAAGTTTCCAGCTCCATGCCCAACCTCATGTTAGTTGCCTTGTACGACACGCATGAGAGTGCAGTAAATCTATACTTTTCTTTCTTCATAGAGACCACCGGGAACTACATTTGGCTTTGAAATTAATACGCCTTATTTAGTAAGTGTATGTAAAAGCTTTGTCCAGGCTTCCTGTGTGGGCTGCTGTAATGGTGGTGGTCCCATGATACATTAGGAGCGCTGAGAAATATTTTGTTAGTTCCTTGTGATCTCTGAGGAATATTTTGTTAGTTCATATTGATCTCTGGGTAATATTTTGTTAGTTCTTAGTGATCTCTGAGGTATTTTTGTTAGTTCCTAGTGATCTCTGGGTAATATTTTGTTAGTTCCTAGTGATCTCTGGGTAATATTTTGTTAGTTCCTAGTGATCTCTGGGTAATATTTTGTAAGTTCCTAGTGATCTCTGAGGAATATGTTTTTAGTTCTTAGTGATCTCTGGGTAATATTTTGTTAGTTCTTAGTGATCTCTGAGGTATTTTTGTTAGTTCCTAGTGATCTCTGAGGAATATTTTGTTAGTTCATATTGATCTCTGGGTAATATTATGTTAGTTCTTAGTGATCTCTGAGGTATTTTTGTTAGTTCCTAGTGATCTCTGAGTAACATTTTGTTAGCTCTTAGTGATCTCTGGGTAATATTTTGTTAGTTCTCAGTGATCTCTGAGGTATTTTTGTTAGTTCCTAGAGATCTCTGAGGAATATTTTGTTAGTTCTTAGTGATCTCTGAGGTATATTCTGAAAGTTCTTAGTGATCTCTGAGGTATATTTGTTAGTTCCTAGTGATCTCTTAGGAATATTTTGTTTGTTCTTAGTGATCTCTGG
This sequence comes from Oreohelix idahoensis, assembly GCA_024509875.1. Lineage (NCBI taxonomy): Eukaryota > Metazoa > Mollusca > Gastropoda > Stylommatophora > Oreohelicidae > Oreohelix > Oreohelix idahoensis. The sequence continues at coordinate 189,375 of JAMPIV010015241.1, forward strand.
GTAATATTTTGTTAGTTCTTAGTGATCTCTGAGGAATATTTTGTTAGTTATTAGTGATCTCTGGGTAATATGTTGTTAGTTCTTAGTGATCTCTGAGGTATTTTTGTTAGTTCCTAGTGATCTCTGAGGAATATTTTGTTAGTTCTTAGTGATCTCTGAGGTATATTTTGTTAGTTCTTAGTGATCTCTGAGGTACATTTTGTTAGTTCGTAGTGATCTTTGAGGTATGTTTTGTTACTTCTTAGTGATCTCTGAGTAACATTTTGTTAGTTTCTAATGATCTCCGAGGAATATTTTGTTAGTTCCTAGTGATCTCTGAGTAATATTTTGTTAGTTCTTAGTGATCTCTGGGTAATATTTTGTTAGTTCTTAGTGATCTCTGAGGTATATTTTGTTAGTTCGTAGTGATCTTTGAGGTATGTTTTGTTAGTTCTTAGTGATCTCTGAGTAACATTTTGTTAGTTTCTAATGATCTCCGAGGAATATTTTGTTAGTTCGTAGTGATCTCTGAGTAATATTTTGTTAGTTCTTAGTGATCTCTGGGTAAAATTTGGTTAGTTCCTAGTGATCTCTGAGCAATATTTTGTTAGTTCTTAGTGATCTCTGAGGTCTATTTTGTTAGTTCTTAGTGATCTCTGAGGTATATTTTGTTAGTTCCTAGTGATCCTTGAGGTATGTTTTGTTAGTTCTTAGTGATCTCTGAGTAACATTTTGTTAGTTCCTAATGATCTCCGAGAAATATTTTGTTAGTTCTTAGTGATCTCTGAGTAATATTTTGTTCGTTCTTAGTGATCTCTGAGGTATTTTTGTTAGTTCCTAGTGATCTCTGAGGATTATTTTGTTAGATCTTAGTGATCTCTGGGTAATATGTTGTTAGTTCTTAGTGATATCTGTGGTATTTTTGTTAGTTCCTAGTGATCTCTGAGGAATATTTTGTTAGTTCTTTGTGATCTCTGAGGTATATTTTGTTAGTTCGTAGTGATCTTTGAGGTATGTTTTGTTAGTTCTTAGTGATCTCTGAGTAACATTTTGTTAGTTCCTAATGATCTCCGATGAATATTTTGTTAGTTCCTAGTGATCTCTGAGTAATATTGTGTTAGTTCTTAGTAATCTCTGATTAATATTTTGTTAGTTCTTACTGATCGCTGAAGTATTTTTGTTAGTTCCTATTGATCTCTGAGGAATATTTTTTTAGTTCTTAGTGACCTCTGGGTAATTTTTTTGTTAGTTCTTAGTGATCTCTGAGGTATTTTTGTTAGTTCCTAGTCATCTCTGAGGAATGTTTTGTTAGTTCTTAGTGATCTCTGAGGTATAGTTTGTTAGTTCTTAGTGATCTCTGAGGTATATTTTGTTAGTTCCTAGTGATCTTTGAGGTATGTTTTGTTAGTTCTTAGTGATCTCTGAGTAACATTTTGTTAGTTCCTAATGATCTCTGAGAAATATTTTGTTAGTTCTTAGTGATCTCTGAGTAACATTTTGTTAGTTCCTATTGATCTCTGAGGAATATTTTGTTAGTTCGTAGTGATCTCTGAGGTATATTTTGTTTGTTCCTATTGATCTCTGAGTAATATTTTGTTAGTTCCTAGTGATCTCTGAGGAATATTTTGTTAGTTCCTAGTGATCTCTGAAGAATATTTGGTTAGTTCCTAGCGATCACGGGGGAATATTTTGGTAGTTCCTAGTGATCTCTGAGGAATATTTTGAATGAGCGATGATTTAGTTCCTCGTGATCTCTGAGGAAAATTTTAAATGAACGAATGATGATTTTATTCCTAGTGATCTCTGAGGTATATTTTGAATGAGCGAATGACAATTTAGTTCCTCGTGATCCCTGTGGAATATTTTGTATGAACGATGATTTAGTTCCTCGTGATCTCTGATTAGTATTTTGTTTGAACGATGATTTAGTTCCTCGCGATCTCTGAGGAATATTTTGTTTGAACGATGAATTAATTCCTGGTGATCTCTGTGGAAAATCTTGTTTGAACCATTGTGACGGTATTGCCTCCCTTGCTGTGTAGTAGTGATCAAGCAGTGGCCAAAACTCAAGAGTATCTAATACGGGCTTCAAAGGTGTCTACCTTTGCACAAGATTACTCTTGGCAGATTTGTAAATAGAAGAGTAATGACACGTCTGTCTCAAGGGTGTCTTCACATGATATTCAGATAAGTGAAAACAATGCTTCTTTGGCTGAGCACGTTAATTCCAGAATCTGCCGACATCTTTTGTAAAGGATTAAGCACTTATTAAATTCAAGCCCCCACCCTTGATTTACTCAGTGGAATTCTTATTATTCTGGTATAGCTCTGTTTAGAGTGTGTGTAGTAAACTGACTGAGACAAACATGCAGTACATTTAAAATGATTAAATCGAAGTTAAATTTGTAAAATTACAAATAACAAAATTTAATAATCATTTAAGTTTTAACAGTTTGAAAATAACTGAATAGTTTAAAAGCAAAGGTTCATCATTGATGGATAGCAGAAATGTTTCTTAAAAAAGCAACTGATACACTGAACTTAGCTGCCAATGACGGTTCTGCTCCTACTGATGGGTTGTTTCTTTTTACACTATTCACACTCGTAGCTGGTCATGTTTGTCGGGTGTAGCTCGTTTCCCAGATATGTCTACAAAATGGGGTCCTCGTCTTAAAGCTTAGGCCACTGTTCCCTTCTTGTTCCAGAGATAGTACTTTCTGCTGGTACCACCAATAACTATGATAAAAAATAGAAACGAAACGCTTTCTTGAGTATTGCGTTTCCCAACACATACTCCTAGCGATCTCAGAGGAATATTTTGAATGAATGATGATTTCGTTCCTAGTGATCTCTGAGGAACATTTTGAATGAGCGAATGATGGTTTAGTTTCCAGTGATCTCTGAGGAATATTTTGTTTGAACGATGATGATTTAGTTCCTAGTGATCTCTGAGGGCTATCTTGAATGAACGAACGATGATTTAGGGTCTAGCGATCTCTGAGGAACATTTTAAATGAACAAATGATGATTTAGTTTCTAGTCATCACTGGGGACTACTAGTACCTCAGGCATGTCTTTAATGGCCGCTAATATGAGATTTTACATGAGGCTGACAACTGTATTATGTAAAATAAATAGATATTATACATATATTTCTCACGAGCACCTGAAACATACCTTTATGTGTAAAATACATTGATACAAAAACCACCGCTATAAGAATGCTTGCGTTACAGCGGGTTTCCTGTTTGAGGCGCCCGTTGTGGCCCTAGGCTCAGTAAGGAGCACATGTATAAAGAAATGAAATACATGGAGCTGGAGATGTTAAAATTACCCCAGACCTAAGGGTCTTTTATATTTGGACATGCGCCCTAATATAACCGATTAGGTTGAACGGGACGCGCCTCGCCAAAACGAGGCAAAAGTTTTTCATTAAAAAAAAAGCTGGAGATGTGACTGTAATCGCCAGGACCGGTCAGTTTTCTAGAGGTCGGTGTGGTGGATTTGATGTTAAGAAATGTTGTTGTTATGTACTCTTAGTGTACTGAATGAGGTCAGCTGTGAAGGTACCTGAATATAATAAATATTATGGTAAGTTAGAGGGTACCTTTCTGCTACCACCTTTATGATCTCACTCAGACTTATTCTTTGACTAGAATGTATGATAATGATGACTACGTTTGGTGTCTAGGGTTATGTATAAGAAGTGTAATGTTGCATTAACCAACTAAACATGTACACAAGTATTTTATTACCCACACAACACAACAGTACTACAACAATCACATACACACTACACTTTAAAAGACTATCTTAATTAAGTCAATGGTTGAATTTTGTGTAACGTTAATAATTTTTTCAATTCATTATCCTGACTCTATTTTGTTTGAATCAGGATTGACAATCAAAAGTGAAATCAATGGAATTATTTACAATATTCAATTTATACAATGGATCTTCTGTCCATAATACAAGTATTAATATAATTAAAGTGTGTAGGTGTAGTTTTCTAAATAGGATAATACTGGTATATGTAAAATGGTAGGTTGTTGGTTATCATCACTCCCTATCGTTCATTTTCTTTTCATGTATCACAGGTGGAAATCTTTTATTTGATAATGTCAGTTTTTTTTATTTTTAATAACTGAGGTTCATAGAGGTTGAGACTCTCGGTGCCGAACGAGTACTTAACTTCGAAGGAGAACCCTGGTAAGTCTTGTCCTAGGCTCGATGGACCCTCATGTTCACTTCATAAAAGGCGATGGCCTCCAGTACATGCCAGAATTATGCAACCAAGTCATGAATCAATCAGTTCCCACGAGCCTGGTTTTATGTGACTGTCAGGGCCACAAAACCCCACAATTTCAATGAATATTACACACAAACAACGATGACTGGCAGATCTGGCCCAAGTTCATCACCGCTCTGTCCAGAAGTTTATAATATTTGTATTTAGAATTACACTTCTGTTCTCATCGTCTCGCGGCAAGATTTTTTAAAGAAATGGCGTCCTAGCCTAACAATTTTTCCTCAATATCAACTAAGCTGGCCAATAGAAGCAGACGACTATGAATTTTAAATCGAACTTTAAAAAAACAATTCCCAAAATACTACATTTACTACTACAAGTATATTTTTAGTATTAGGTTAACCAATCCCCTCTCGCCTTCCTTTAAACTACAGCCAATCAAAATCATGGTACCTTTTAGTCCTATTTACAAAAAGCTTTTTTCAAAATATGTCATGAAAAAATTAAGCAGGCGTGATCTTTTTTCTCGTCAGTCCGTCTTATCATAAATAATATTATTGCCATTATTTTGGTTATTTTTTGTACTAGTGGGTAACTGACACCATATTATTGCTCAGGACATCATAAGGCATCCGAATATATAATTTTTATGGCCCTATGTATTATGGTTCATAATTCCATATTTTTTTAATGTTAGTCTTCAAATCTAGAAACTACCACCTGTTCCATTCTTTTTCTAACTATTTTCAACCTAAATACGAGAATCCTCCGTAGTACGTTAGAATTACGTCATTCCTTATAAGAGCTAAGGTTGTTTACATGACCAATTGACGAACATTTTTTAGTTTTGTATCGTAATTTGAAAAGTGCTAAGGCTATGTTGCTCGAGTTGGCTTTGGTGAAATCAACGCGAGACGGCGTTCTCTAGGTTCTGTCTTTCCATCCCTCCCCTCTTTTATTCTTTTATTCTTTCACTCTCGTCTTGGCAATTCGACTTGACCTTGCAAAAGTGTTACATTTATTCTCAAGGACGAATTTTTCGAAAAGACAGTATCTTTCATTCGGCTATTAGGTTTATCAGAATCGACATGCGGGCGGGCGTAGGAGAATACTACGCTGGACTCAATTTTTATTTTCTATCCTATTTTTGACTTTATGCTCTACAATATTATCTAATTTAGCTATTGTATTGAGAATATCGTCACATATCTCCCCACTTTAGAACAGACTACATGATGTCAGTTCAGAATTCGAAATACACATAGATAAATTTAAATCATAATGCCTGGTGACTACTCTGATTTTCGTCGTATGGGTGTCTACTTAAAAAGTCTGCACCTATGTTTTCCGATCCGGGGATATATTCTATGGTAAATTGGTATGGCTGTAAGAGCAAAGACCAACGTAATAATTTAGCATTTTCATGTCTTGCTTGCGACAGAAATACAAGTGGTTTATGATCTGTTTGAATCCTAAATGATCTACCATAGAGATCGATTTGGAACTTTTTTATCGCCCATATCAAAGCCAGACATTCCTTTTCACTAGTTGAATATTTTTGTTCCGCTGTGTAGCTTACGGCTAGCATAAGCAACTGGGGTTAATTCTCCATCAAGTGAATTGGATCTTTGTAATAGGGCTGCCCCTAATGCGACGTTACTCGCGTCCGTCCTCACAACAAACTCTTGACTCAAGTCGGGCAATTTCAATATAGGCTTGCTTGTGAGTGGTAGGCCGATTCACACTGCGCGGACCAAGTAATTCTATCAGGATTTCCTTTGCGCGTTAAATCCGTCAGTGGTGCACATATCGAGTTAAAATTTGTAATATGTTTCTGGTAAAAACCACCCAACGTGACAAAAGATCTCACATCTTTTTTTGTCTGTGGCCTCGGATCTTTCTTCAATTTCTCCAAGTTCTTGGGGTCAGGGGTCATGCTTCCCTGAGATACTGTGTGTCCCAAGAATTCCAACTCTTTACATCCAATACAACATTTGGTCGGTCTAGCCATCAAGTTTTCCTCCCTGAGTCTATCCAACAACATATTCAGAGAGTTAATGTGTTCCTCAAATGTTTCTGTAGCAATGAGAATATCATCCATGAAATTCGTGATACATGGATTATTCAGGGGATCCAACAACTTTCGCATCATTCTAGAAAACACACTTGGAGCTTTTTTCAACCCAAAAGGCAACATGTTGAATTCATAATGTCCATCCGAGGTGCTAAAGGCTAAATACGGTCTAACCTCAGGTTTTACTGGAATCTGATAATAGCCTTTGCTCAGATCCACCTAACAGAAATATTTAGCTTTGTTCAGCCTAGCAAACAGCTGATTTGTATCAGGTAATGGATCCACCTGACCTTCTGTGACAGCATTCAGTTTCCTGTAATCTATACACAGTCTGTGTTCCCCAGAGGGTTTTCTCAACAGAACCACACTAGAACTGTGCGGGAACTCACTGTGTGAAATAATTCCTTCTTTCAACAAATACTCTATCTCTTCCTTCAAAGCTGTCTCCTTTGCAAACGGGATCGTATAGGCTCTCATACAGATTGGTGTGGGGTCTACAAGTTTCATATCATATTCCAACAAATTCGTATGCCCCGGTTTGTCCGTTAACACATCTGCATGATCATCCAAAACCTTTTGAACTCTCTCCCTCTGATTTTTCGTTAAGTGTTTACTGATTTTTACCTGTGCGCTGTCTCACAGGGATGTAATAGAAGGAGGACCTTCTCTCCCACATCTAAATCTCTATCCTTCGCCTTCTTATTATAATAGTCAGCATGTTTTTTCCTGGCTTGTCTCAAATTATCATTAGCATGTTTCCAGCCAGTTTTAAGACGAGTGTTCAGCTCGTTCACACATTGATATGATGAAGTGATATTTTCTTCTGCCTTATCATCAGTCCACGTCCTTAATAAAGTTACATATGGACTTTTAATTTTACATTCTTATTTTTCCTGGCACTTGTCAGGTCCTTTACATTAGAAGCCTTATAGTGAGGACGTTTTTGCCTTTTATCATCACTCACAAATCGTCCACTACCAATTCTTTTCTTGGGGTTTTCTCCCCACTTTAAATTCCTTGTGAGAGGTCTTCTCTCTCTTTTATCTTCACCCAGTTCACATAAGTCCGACCGAGGGATTGTCGGCTTATTCTGGGATACAACCAATTTTGGCCCTCTACACAGAGTTGCCATGTTAATACACTCAAGTGAAGACTGTGTGTGAAAAGGGGGTTCCCATTCCAATTTGTCTACATTATTAAATTTATTTTTAGACCTAAGTTTTCCCCGTGGCGTTTCTAGGTCCTGGTTATTATTTTTCCCACTTGTGGGTGTTCCCTCATGCAATATGCTACATGCTTCTACAAAATTTTCAATGTCGACATTTACGTCGGGCCAATAGTATTTTTGAGAAACTTTTTGGCAGATGGTACCTATTTTCTCGTGGTCCCCATCTTTTCCAACATGTAATCTCCTTATTATATCTGCCCTATATGCCTTTGGAAGGACCAGCTGTCCGTGACCATTGGATCCAGTTCCAGCCTTCCTATATATCAATTTGTTTTTCACATAGAAGTCTCCCTTGCCTGGAGGTGTATGACAATTGGCCAATTTCTTAAAACAAGGCTTAAGGGTCTTATCCTCAGCCTGCACCTTCCTCATCTCATCTGGATGGGCATTTATTCGGTTTTCCTCCTCCTTTTTAGACTATGATCTGGTCTGCGCTGTTGCCATGATCACAGGTCTCTTTGGATTCCCCAAGAAGACATATCTACACCCCAATATCAAAGGGTAGATTGGTTCATTTATCACTGCTGCTTTGATGATTCCTTCCACATATCGCGATTTTACATTTATCCTGGCGATGGGAAGTGTCATGGTCGCTACGTCCTTGGTTGCAGCTTGGATCTCCACTGTTTCTGTGGTGTATTAATCTGCTTGCACCAGGTGAGAACTCACAACGGAATCATAATCCAATCCAGTATCATACAAGCACCTTATGGTCACTCCATTACATATTACTTCTTCACACACTGGGGGATGATACGGTTCCTGCTGTTTAGTAGGGTGGGCTTTGGCTCCCTTATCCCCGTTTTCATTGCAGCGAAGGAAGGAGGTTTCCTAGTATACTTTTCGGTGTTATGGTTGTCCATCTTACACCATTTACAATATAATCTACGTTTATGAAAAGGTTTTCTTTCCTCATATTTTCTGTCATTGAATTGTGGGTTTTTATTTCTATAATCATGTCGTGGCCTATCAAAATGTTGCTTACCTTTGTTTCCCTGATCTTTGTTGTCAAATCTGTTAGAGTTTTGAGGAGCCTTATAATTGTCTACCTGTTTCTTTTTTATGCCCGCTACCTCTGCTTGGGCTGCCTGATACCTCTCAGCGACATTGAGTAACTCACCCAGCCTCTCTGCACCTTGTTCCATGAGATACTTTCTCATGTCTGGAGCCATGGACTCTCTCAATTGCTCAATAAGGATCATTTCTTTAAGATCTTGGGTTTTCCCCAGAGCAGTCCATTTCTCCAAGTAGGTCTCTAAACGTGCAGAGAACTGGTGATAGGTCTCACCCGACAGTAGCCTTGCATTCCTAAATTTTTTCCTGTAAAATTCTCCATTCTTTTCATACCTTAACAAAAAAAAGCCTGCTTTAACATGTTATAATTGTCTTGGTCATCCCTGCTCATTTTTGGCAAAAATTTCATAAGCTGTTCCCCTAAGCCCGTGGAATAACTTTAGGCTCCACCTTTCTCTCTCTAAACCATACGTGGTAGCCAACAGTTCAAATCTACCCAGAAAACTGTCTATGTCATCGTCTTTCTCAACAAAATGGTCTAAATGAAAACCCATAGCTGAAGTTGAGGCTCCCTGACTAGCAGTGGCATCGGAGGTAAAGGGGCTGGCACCATTTTCAGGAGCATGGCCTTGTAATTCAAACTCCCTTAGTCGTAACTCGTGCTCCCTCTGCAATCTCCTATCTTCTGCTTCCCTTTCAGCAGCCAGTCTCTTTTCTTCTCTTTCTGCAGCTAATCTTCTTTCCTCTGCTTCTATCTTCTTCTCCTCAAATTGGAGCCTTTTAATCTCCGCCTCCCTTTACGCCTCCAATGCCCTAGCCTCTTTGTCAGCCTCAATCTGCAACCTCTTAATTTCTTTCTCAGCCTCTAACTTCCTTTCTGCTTCTTTCTCTAATCTTTTATCTTCTCTGGCAATAAATTTATCAACCTCTGAGGTTACGTACTGGACCAGCTCTGGTCCGTCCATATTCATTTCTTTAGCCGTCTGCACAGCAGCAGATCGAAACTTTGCCAGATCAGCCATTCTGTACTATGCAACCTTTTAAAATTTCTAATTAGACAAATTTCAAATATAACTAAAAATTTCTAACATGACTAAGAACAACCACAGGCACCGATAGCTCAACCACTATTTAAATTCCACCAAAGAATACTTTTAATTTTATTTGACAAGTAATTAAAATTTCCGAGACCTGAGACCCAAATATACTTTATACGAATTTAAAAATCCCGGAATCGAGCTACCCAATATATGTGGTGGATTTGATGTTAAGAAATGTTGTTGTTATGTACTCTTAGTGTACTGAATGAGGTCAGCTGTGAAGGTCCCTGAATATAATAAATATTATGGTACGTTACAGGGTACCTTTCTGCTACCACCTTTATGATCTCACTTAGACTTATTCTTTGACTAGAATGTATGATGATGATGACTACGTTTGGTGTCTAGGGTTATGTATAAGTAGTGTAATGTTGCATTAACCAAATAAACATATACACAAGTATTTTATTATCCACACAACACAACAGTACTACAACAATCACATACACACTACACTTTAAAAGACTATCTTAATTAAGTCAGTGGTTGAATTTTGTGTAACGTTAATAATTTTTTCAATTTATTATCCTGACTCTATTTTGTTTGAATCAGGATTGACAATCAAAAGTGAAATCAATGGAATTATTTACAATATTCAATTTATACAATGGATCTTCTGTCCATAATACAAATATTTATATAATTAAAGTGTGTAGGTGTAGTTTTCTAAATAGGATAATACTGGTATATGTAAAATGGTAGGTTGTTGGTTATCATCACTCCCTATCGTTCATTTTCTTTTCGTGTATCACAGGTGGAATTCTTTTATTTGATAATGTCAGTTTTTTTATTTTTAATAACTGAGGTTCATAGAGGTTGAGACTCTCGATGCCGAACGGGCACTTAACTTCGAAGGAAAACCCTGGTAAGTCTTGTCCTAGGCTCGATGGACCCTCAGGTTTACTTCATTAAAGGCGATGGCAACCAGTACATGCCAGAATTATGCAACAAAGTCATGAATCATTCAGTTCACACGAGCCTGGTTTTATGTGACTGTCAGGCCACAAAACCCCACAATTTCAATGAATATTACACACAAACAACGATGACTGGCAGATCTGCACCAAGTTTATCACTGCCCTGTCCAGAAGTTTATAATATTTGTATTTAGAATTACACTTCTGTTCTCATCGTCTCGCGGCAAGATTTTTTAAAGAAATGGCGTCCTAGCCTAACATATTTTCCTCAATATCAACTAAGCTGGCCAATAGAAGCAGACGACTATGAATTTTAAATCGAACTTTAAAAAAAACAATTCCCAAAATACTACATTTACTACTACAAGTACATTTTTAATGTTAGGTTAACCAATCCTCTCTCGCCTTCCTTTAAACTACAGCCAATCAAAATCTTGGTACCTTTTAGTCCTATTTACCCAAGCTTTTTTCAAAATATGTCATGAAAAAATTAAGCAGGCATGATCTTTTTTCTCGTCAGTCCGTCTTATCACACATAATATTATTGCCATTTTTTTGGTTATTTTTTGTACTAGTGGGTAACTGACACCATATTATTGCTCAGGACATCATAAGGCATCCGAATATATAATTTTTATGGCTCTATGTATTATGGTTCATAATTCCATATTTTTTCTGTGTTAGTCTTCAAATCTAGAAACTACCACCTGTTCCATTCTTTTTCTAACTATTTTCAACCTAAATACGAGAATCTTCCGTAGTACGTTAGAATTACATCATTCCTTATAACAGCTAAGGTTGTTTACATGACCAATTGACGAACATTTTTTAGTTTTGTATCGTAATTTGAAAAGTGCTAAGGCTATGTTGCTCGAGTTGGCTTTGGTGAAATCAACGCGAGACGGCGTTCTCTAGGTTCTGTCTTTCCATCCCTCCCCTCTTTTATTCTTTTATTCTTTCACTCTCGTCTTGGCAATTCGACTTGACCTTGCAAAAGTGTTACATTTATTCTCAAGGACGAATTTTTCGAAAAGACAGTATCTTTCATTCGGCTATTAGGTTTATCAGAATCGACATGCGGGCGGGCGTAGGAGAATACTACGCTGGACTCAATTTTTATTTTCTATCCTATTTTTGACTTTATGCTCTACAATATTATCTAATTTAGCTATTGTATTGAGAATATCGTCACAGTCGGACACTACGCCGTCCAAACAGCCAACCTGCTCAATGTTGTAAAATATACGCATATAATGAAGCTCTCTACGTTACATATATGATTCAGAAATATGAATGTCCGGGACATTTTTTAAAAGAGGACATTTCACGAGTTAACCACGCATCATTAAAAAAAAGTTTATAAACCTTTCCCGTACAAACGTTAAAATTAAGCTGTAAACATTTGAATACATAGTCCCGTATATTTTTTTTAAAAAAATGCCGACAACAAGAAAGGTAACCAAGAAAATACAAATGTTTTTAATTAAATGAATACACCCTCAAAACATTAAAAAAAAACTAAAACAGCTAATGTAAGGCTGGGGGCAAAAAGACAACAGTGAAAAAAGGCGATAAAGATGGATAAACCATAATACTCTGTGAAGAATATCACTATACAGTCATTTTTTTAAATCTCTGAAACAAAACAATAGATAGAGCAAGATTTAAAAAAAATTATAGACAAGAGAAAGGTACCTAGAAGGGAGAAGGAGAAGAATAACATGGAAATAACTTAAATGGACAGCTCAGTTTCTGAAATCTTGGAGAGATTGGTTCAAAATGTGTGTCTCAAACGGTGCTAAAGGAGAAAACTAGAAGAAAACCATTGGTTTGTATTTAATTTACAGGCTATTAAAGAATTTTCTGCCAAACGAAAGCAGTTTTACTGCTCAATAAAGAACACATTAACACCCACTTAAATTATTATCGCCAAATCTGGACAATTTAAGCAAAGCTCTGTTTAAAACAATACTTATTCTCCCTTTCTTTGCGTCCTCATGTGCACACTGTATGTTTTTCTACTACTGTTGGAAAGTAGCGACTACGATGAACGCTAAGCTTCTAGTTGTCTGCTTTATGGCTCTCTTGTGCTTTTGGACAGCATATGCGATCGAGCATCGTAAGTTTAGAAGCTTGTACAATTATGTTGAAAGAGGTTTGAATGCCGACGTAAGTCCTTATACGGCAATACGTAGCAGCATATTTGAGAATAAATTAGTGTAAATTTCTCAATTCACAATCGGCAAGGACCATCAGGTTTTTATCCAGTCCACGGGCAGATTCGAGGACCAAACAGGTAGGATCAATCCATTGTTTAAATCCTAGTAAAGAAAATATTTCATATCCCTCCTCCAGAAATAAATTTTAAGCGAAAGCTACATGTTTTAAACGGTTCAAAAAAGACAAGATATAACAAAATGCCACTGGTTACTAGGTTCAAACAGTTAAAATAGGGGAAAAGAAATCGTTTACAGATTTCCTGAAAACTTACAACAAAAGACCAGAATTGAGAAGCCAGGTAAGACCAGCAAAAAGAAACAAAATGAATTCAAAAGTCCAGCCAGAGGAAGAAAACAAAAGTAAAAATAAGAATATGTTAAATAAAGAAAAATCACAAAATATAGAACAAAATATAGAAAAAAAATATAGAACAACAACAAACGAAAATCGATAACAACCATGATAATCTGAAAGAAAACCAAAACAGGGTGCAGAATGAGAACGTAACTCAGATAGTAGGCACTCAGGTGAACTTGACTACGCTGCCAGATGATAAAGTAATAATAAGCATCACGGAAACAGTATTAGATCAACGGTCGATTGCAAAAATCAAGAAAACTGCCACTGGTAGTATATTTAGCCTCAACAAAACAGAAAAAAACAGAACAGCTGTTAAGAGAAATTCAGCTTAAACCAAAACTAGCCGATCTTCCACATGACATTAAAACAGAAATTGACATACTCAAAGAAACTAGAAGATGTGTTGTGAAAAGTATAAGTACCAGTCCCATTCATTCATTCGTTCATAACCCTCCACTCCCATAGGAGCATAGGCCTTCAACAAACACATGCCAAGTCCTCCTATCACGTGCCATCATCTCAAGTTCTTTCCACGTTCTCCTCATCATTTTCTCCTGTTTCCAGCTCTCTTCTCCATGTGCTTCTTGGTCTACCACTGCCTCTCTTCCCCTCGGGTTTCAGAACAAGGACTGCTTTGTAATGCTATCAACAAGTTTCCTCAGTGTGTGTGTCCTATCCATCGCCAGCGTTTTCTTCTCATCTATTGTTCCACTGGCACTTGTCTAGTTCGTGTCCTCAGTTCCACGTTGGTAACCTTGTCATACTATTTATCCTTCTATTCTACGCAAGCACTCATTTATGAAAGTCTGTAGCCTTTTGGTTGTTGTCTTTGTTCCTCTCCATGTCTCAGAGCCATACAATAGGACTGACTTCACATTTGAGTTGAAGATTCTTATTTTCGTGGTGGATTCGATTTCTCTTGATCTCCATATATTTCCCAATGCAATGAAAGCTCCTCTTGCTTTTTGTATTCTTATTTTGATATCACTGTCTGTCCCTCCAACTTTGTCTTTATTACTGACAAGATATGTGTACGATGATACGTCTTGTATTGGTGTTTCTTCAAGTTCAATCCTCTTATCATTACCTGCATTTATTCTCATTATTTTTTTCTTTCCCCTGTGTGTTTTCAGACCCAATCGCTATGACCTCTCATCGAGTGTTTCCAATTTGTCCTTTATCTGATTACGGTTATGGGACAGAAGAGCCAAGTCATCAGCAAAATCCAGATCATCCAACTGCTTAGTCAGAATCCACTGGATTCCATTTCTGTTGTATGCTGTCGATGTTCTCATAACCCAGTCTATTGCTAGTAAGAAAAGAAATGGAGACAAGAGGCATCCCTGTCGCACTCCCGTTCTCATCATCCCAAACGGATCTGTGAACTGTCCTTCATGAAGAACTCTGCATGTCTTACCGAAGACAAAATTCTGAACATGATAGCCAAAGAAAATTCAGGAACGAAAATAATAAAAATACAAAGAATCCAGAAAAACAGAATAAATACCCAAGTAATAGTAGTTACTATAGAGGGCAAACTGATAGTTTTAGTTATTTTATAGACTGTGCTTTGTTCATTTCTCAGTGCTGCCTCATCTGCCTGTCTTGCAAGGTCATCCAGTATCGTAAATTTATTGAGATGATTCTGAGAACCAGTCGTCCCGTTATAGAGTGAAGTATGATAGTGAAGGCTCTGTGAAAGATAAGGATTTTTTGGAAAAAAGGTAGTTGATTTACAAGTGATGGAATAGAGTAAGGACAGTCTCTTTTACGACAATCTTTGTTTATCTCAAAGACTCCTACAACTCTGCTGGACAACAAATTAATTGCCAGTTTCCATACACTCAAGTGCACGCACCAATTTGGTGTTTCAAACACTCCGACACAACGTAAATACAAACTACAGACAAACAGTTAGGGGTAATTTTGGGCCTGGACCTTCCAACACACGACAACAGTTTTAGTATGTTTATTTATCATTAAAAAAACAACTCACAACATATATCAGTTCACAGGTAAAAATCGTATGTTTACAGAAATTACAAATACAAGTTGGGGGGGGGGGGGGGGGGGGGAAGTTTGGGAGGAGTATCCAATAATCCCTTCTCGCTTGTATTAACAAGATAGACCCGGTCCCAAAAGACAAGGGGGGGGGGGGGAATGATCAGAGATAGGTAATTTAACTCAACAGTAAATTCGTGACTTTGATCAGAGATGTTACACAGTTATGAATTGGGGGGGGGGGGGGGGGGGGTAGGAACAAATTATCCTATTAAATTCTCAAAAAACCCCAAAGTTTCCCCTTCCTAAGCAGATTTAATGCGGGGGGTAACAAAGGTAATAAAATCCCACTTAAGAGAAATAATACGATGAATACAGAAAACGTCTTTACTAGGTGAACAATTTATAAGGGTTTAAACAAATAGATCTCCCTTCATTCATGCACGCTCAGTTGGCCAACGTACTGTCGCACACACAGACTTACCGAATCTTGGACTCTGGCGCTCCTTAGAAATATTACAAAAACACTTCAAAACACTTACTAAGTTAGTGTCTTTTCTTCTGTTGCCGGCCCCAGAGTAACAGGGTTGTTTGTTTGCACAATGGTTCCTGAAATCGCCGGAATATGAAGATACAGAGTTCTTTGTTTTTTGTTAAGGAAAAGAGTTCTAAATGATGGCACGGTCACACGTCCTGGTGGTGACAATGGGGTGGTTTCTTTGCTTTAGCCACTGATGGTTACACGACTGACCAGTAAAGCATTGGGTTCTTAGGGGGGGGGGGGGGGGGGGGAGGGGGTTAAAATCCAGTGAAGAATTTTGCACTGTCATGGTTCAGGAAAAAATATATATTCTTTCTCCGTCGAGCAGTAAATAAAGTAAAAGGGTCTGGTAAGGTTCTTCTCCAGTAAAACTTACATTAATTGATGGTGCGTTAAATTGTTCTTGGGGTTGCTTTCTTTCTGCTAATTTTAGATAGCTGAATCCCAAAATAGAGGATCGCCACAAGATTTTAATTTAAACAGTCTCATCAACTTCTGGAGTGGTTTATTTTAAGAACTGAGTCTAGGAGACTCTCTACAATGTTCTTTCTTTCTTTCTTACTTTCTTTCTTACTTTCTTGCTGGGATGCAAGGTTACGATCACCCTATATATATGAAAGATAAAAACATGTAATTCATACCGAAAATTAGATAACATTCTAAAGCGCGATAAATTTACCGTTAACTATTCTACACACTCGCGTCTTTTAAAGGTTACTTTAAGCATTTAAGCCTCTATTATCTTAGAAATAATGTAATAGATATAATTAACTCTTCAACTGGAACTTTTGAGATATGTTTAATTTACTAGATTTAATTGAACCACAAAATCCAGTGAAATAAAATGAATGAATGAACTAGACCACTGATCACTTTAAAAAATGTTATACCGTTTAAGCACAGAACACTCCAATATAACCGAAAGATCCGTGGGGAGTCTAGCAGGATTCATCTATAAGCTAGTGGTACTTTAAAAGCTCTGGTAAAACGAATGATAACGGCAGTTCCCAGAGGTCTGCATATATACTATTAGGAATGACAAATGAGGGGAACATGTTAGATTCTAACACCTATCTTGATCTTGAGGTAAAAATCGAAATTCTCGCCGTCGTGCTAACAGAGAGGCCGCTCCTGGCTTCCTGGTTGTTAACCGCTGCGCTTCTTCCGTTTCCTCGGTTTTCCGAGCGTTCTGTGGTTCGTATCGAGGTGCGAAATTCCTGCGAGACGCTGCTTCTAAGGACCATCGCGCTTTAGATCTATGTCGCTCCTACGTTTGATTCTGGCCACTCCTTTAAGGCAGGTACGAACGAAAGGTCTAGCAGAATGCTTGCTTATAATCGCTCTAAATAGCTCTAGAGGTAACAGTAGGTGTGGCTTAACCTATGCTAAGACAATGCGGTCTTCAGAAGGCATGGCAGATAACGGTCTGCATATTTAATAGCCAACGTGGTGAAAAGTTCGCTCTGCTTCAGTGAACATTAATGAGCCCACGTGTAAACTCCCACGATGTTATTGCGCATAGCTAATGAGCCAAGGTGGAATAGGTTCGCTCTGGCGAAACAAAAAAGTTACAACAAATGTTCGGGGGCACTGATGTTATGAAAAGCTAAAAGTCCCTTTAATCATCCATCAAATCAGGGAAAATTCACTTGTCAAACTAGACGTACGTCACATCCAGAAATGTCGTTTTGTTAGCACGGGTTTGACGTTTAACTTCCTTGTCCAGCTGACTGTACTGTTCACAATATGTTGCCTTTAACCTGGGAGACTTAGCTTCTGTTTTCTTTCTTTTCATTTCCCTTCTCTTCGCTATAGTGCTTAGTGTTTCTGGTGTTATCCAGTCTTGGCTCTTTCTTTCCTGGAATCCCAAGCATGACTTGCTGCTTCCTTTGTATATTGTTGAGATGGTGGAAAACGAGGTGCAAACAACATAACGTTAGTAAGAGACAAGCAAGGAAATCTCATCAATACAGCACAGGGGCAGGAAACAAGATGGGCAGAGCACTTCAGAGAAACACTGAATAAGGAACCACCAGAGACTCAGCTGAATGTTCCTGAGGCTGAAAGTGACTTGGATGTAAATACAGACATTCCACGAAAAGAAGAAATCATCACAGCCATCAAAGGGCTAAAAAATGGTAAAGCGCCTGGTCAAGACAATCGAAATGCTGAGCTATTCAAGACAGACCCTGAACTAGCAACAGAACTATTAGAAACACTATTTGCACAAATCTGGGAAACTGAGACAACACCAACAGAGTGGAGTAAAGGAATAATTGTCAAATTGCTCAAGAAGGGCGACCTTGCAGACTGCAACAACTGGAGAGGAATTACCCTCCTCTCAGGTTCCAGTAAAATACTAGGCAAGATAATTATCCAGAGAATTTCAAAAGCAGTTGACCATAAACTGAGGAAAGAACAAGCGGGCTTCAGAAAGAACAGAAGATGTGCAGCTCATATATTTACCCTCAAGAACATTATAGAGCAGTGCTCAGAATGGCAGAGACAGCTGTACATTAACGTTGTTGATTTTGAAAAGGCTTTCGACAGCATACACAGGGACAGCCTATGGAAAATTCTGAGGGCTTATGGAATTCCCAACCACATTGTTTCCATCATAAAAAGCCTCTATTCAAATTTTACGTGCAGTGTTGGATCGAGTAATGTAACTTTCGAAGGGAAAACAGGAGTAAGACAGGGATGCCCCTTATCAACAATATTATTTTTGACAGTCATAAATTGGGTGATGTGCCAGACAACAGAGGGCAGTCCAAGCGGAATTAGATGGACAACGTTTTCTACACTGGACAACCTGGAATATGCAGATGACATTGCACTACTCGCGCATTCACATCAACCCATTCAAGACAAAACCGATAGACTGAATAAGTATGGCCAGCAGGTTGGCCTGAACATCAATTTGAAGAAGACAGAGGTCATGACACTAAATGTGGGCAATCCTGAGCCAATAACAGTAAGGAACCAGACGTTAAAACAGACAGACACAGTTACTTACTTAGGATGTATAGTAACACCTGACGGCGGAACGGGCAAGGACATTAACAACAGAATGAATAAAGCGAGAACAGCCTTTGCTGTTCTCAACAACCTTTGGAAGTCTTCCTAGTACAGCACAAACACCAAATTAAGACTGTATGAGAGCTGTGTACTTTCTGTGCTTCTCTATGGTGTGGAATGTTGGAGAGTAACAGAGAAGGAAATGTCGAAACTGTCCTCCATGCACACAATCTGCCTAAGGAAAATTCTCCGAATCTTTTGGCCAAACACCATCAGCATCCAAGAACTACTTATTCGGAGTAACCAGGAAGACATGCACACTATTATAGCTGGCAAACGCTGGAGTTGGGTTGGCCACGTCTCAGAAGGGACCCTGATACCATCACAAGAACAGCTATGTTACGGACCCCCGAGGGAAAGCGAAAGAGAGGCCGACCAAAAACAACTTGGCGGAGAACTGTGGAAGCTGAGATACAAAGAATGAACCACAGTTGGGGCACTGTACGAAGGATGGCCCTCAACCGAGCAAAGTGGAATCAATTTGTTGCTGCCCTACAAGACGCCACCAGGCGTGATGTCCGCTGACTGCTTTTACGGTTGGCGTTATGGATCAAAGAAAGATAGAGGGCAAAGAAGTTCCTAAACAATGATAAAATTAAACCCACAGAGCTCTACGTGTCTCCCAGTGCTCAAAATGTCAGTTAATTAGACACTCAGGTTCCACATGAAGATGATACCCCATCTGCAGATACTGTGCATGAAAACGCACATTTGACCAATGTATAAAAGCCAAGGAAGGTACTAACTATAAAAGTGCCAACAGGAACAGAAAGTGTGCAAATTGCCAAGGCAACTACAGCGCAAGATATCTTGGTTGCCCAGTTTACCAAGCAGCCAAAAGAGCACTGAAACAGTCGGCAGAACAAAATACACCATTTAAAATTTCACTAGAGCAACAGAAGGCAGAAAGGACTCCCTTAAACTCTCAAATCGACCCACAAAATGCCCCACATCAAATAAGGTCATCTATGCACACAAAGGAAACAAAAAAAGCTACATCAACACAGCAGTAGGAAAAAAACACGAGAAATAGAAAGGGCAATTTAAAAAGCAGAAGAAATATCTGAATGCATAAAAAAAGCCTAAAAAGAAATTAAACGAGATATCACCAAAATAACTGAACAAAAAGCAGAACATGAAGAGCTAGTAGAGAGGAACAGGTCAAGAATGCAAATTAAAAGCCAAGGAAAAGTACATGAACAAAATTAAATATTTGGTCCAACGTCAAAAGGACACATGGACAGAACAAGCTGATAAAAACATTGATGAATTCAGACAGTTCCTTGATTCATTAGACCAGTTCAAACTAACTTTGCGGCAGCTGATAAAAAAAAGATATAGAAGAAATAATAAGAATAGAAACCAAGAAAAGTCAAGGGAAGATTGCATAAGCTGTCAAACACCAGAGGAAATATAGTTTAAAACCCAGCTAAGACCAAATAAAAACATCATCATCATCATCATCAGTTGCCATCTCCACAACGAAGGTTGGCTGTAATGGATCTCCAACGTCTTCTGTCTCTTGTCTTGGTGGTACACTCTGATAGACTCTTTCCCGTCCATCTCTTGATGTTATCTTCCCACTTATAGCGCTGTCTTCCCCTTGCACGTTTGCCTTCAACTCTCCCTTCTGTTATGGTCTTCTGCAAGGTGTTATGCCTTTTTATGTGGCCAAAGTATTTTAGCTGCCGAACTTTGACCTCCTCATTAGTTCTCTTTTCATTCCTAGATTTTCTAGGACCTCCTTATTTGTTTTCATCTCTTTCCCTGAGATACGCCCCATTCTTCTATATATCCACATTTCAAGAGCCTCAATTCTTTCTTCCAAATGCTTATTCATCGTCCATGTTTCTGCACCATACAGAAATGCAGAATATATATAACACTTTATGATTCTCAGTTTTAATTTATGAGATAACTGTTTGGATGTCAGTATATGTTTCATGTTGTTGAATGTAGCTTTGGCCATTCCTATTCTCTTCTTGATTTCTGTTTCACATCTGCCATCTTCTGTTATTATATGACCAAGATATACGTAGCTCTTGACTTGTTCCAGGATTTTCCCATTTACGCTTATCTTTAATGTGGGTTTATCGTCTGTTTTGCTAATTATCATAGTTTTTGTTTTCTCAATATTAATGTCGAGTCCATATTCATGACTTATACTGTTCACTTGCTTCACTAGTTCTTGTAACTCCTGTTCGCTTTCAGCTAACAACACGGTATCATCTGCATATCTAAGGTTGTTTATTGACCTTCCACTGATGTTCAGTCCTGGTATTTCCTGTATCTGTTTGAAAATTTTTTCGGTGTATAAATTAAATAGGCAGGGGGACAGCACACAACCTTGTCTGACACCTCTTTTTATGTCTATGTATGGTGAATAATTCCTTCCCGATCTTACTGTGGCAGTTTGCTCCCAATAAAGGTTACTGAGTATTCTTATATCTTTTCCATCAATACCTATGTCTTTGAGGCATTCAATTATTTTCTCATGATGGATTCTGTCAAAAGCCTTCTTATAGTCAATGAAGCACATATACATACTTTTTTGGACCTCTGTATATTTTTCTGCTAATCTTCTTAGGCAAAATATTGCCTCTCTTGTTCCACTGTTCCGTCTAAAACCAAACTGTTCTTCTTGGATTTCGCTGTCTACTTTACTTTTTATTCTTTCCTGTATGATTTTGAGCAGTATCTTAATTGCATGACTCATCAGGCTGATTGTTCTGAAGTCTGAACATTCTGTTGCATTTGGTTTTTTGGGCAATGTTATAAAAACTGATGTCTTCATGTCGTGTGGTAAATATCCTGTATTGTATATATCATTGCATATTTCTGTGATTGTATCTATACCAAAGCTCTCCAGAGCTTCTATCATTTCAATGTTTATGTTATCCATGCCTGCTGATCTTCCTTTTTGTATCATATGAATGGCATTCTCTACTTCTGATCTGAGAATGTTTGGGCCTTCATTAGAATCTGGTGATGGTTTTTTACCTCTGTTGTCCTCGAATAGTTCTTTTACGTATTCTGCCCATCTGTTTGATATGTCTTTCTCATCAAGTAATATTACACCATTTTTGTTCTTGATACAGCTTCCTCCTTGTGCAAACCGCGACCGATTTGATAATTTCTTTATTTCTTCATGCATATCTCTTGTCATGTGCTTTGCTTCCAAGTCTTCTATTTCCTTACATTTTGTTTCTATCCACCGTTCTTTTGCTTCTCTACACATAGTACGTATGTCATTGTCTATTGTTTTATATTCTGGAGTGTTTTTTGCTTTCTTTCTTTCTGCCATTTTATTCAAGATGTCATCTGTC
Source organism: Oreohelix idahoensis (assembly GCA_024509875.1). Taxonomy (NCBI): domain Eukaryota; kingdom Metazoa; phylum Mollusca; class Gastropoda; order Stylommatophora; family Oreohelicidae; genus Oreohelix; species Oreohelix idahoensis. The sequence goes on from JAMPIV010015241.1 coordinate 211,462, forward strand.
ATCCAAATTTGATTTTTCTTAGACTCCTTTTTAGGTAAATTTGCATTTGCTGATTGTATGCTTGTTTTTAAGCATTCCCATTTTGCGGTTGCTTTTTCTTCTGGGTTTTCTCTTCTATACTGCTCCATGCTTTCTGTCAATAACTGTTGGTATTTATTTTTGACGTCGATTAAATATTTCTGTTTTATATCTGGTTGTTTCAGCGCTGATATTTCTATCTGGGGTTCCTCCTGTCTTCTGTTTCCTGCTCTTTTCAGCTTTATATTTACTTTGATGACAACTGGATTGTGATCTGAATTTATGTCGGCGCCAGGATGTGTCTTTGCACTTGTGACACTGTTCTTAAATCTATGTTTTATCATGATATAGTCGATTTGATTACGTGTTACATCTCCTGGGCTTTTCCATGTGTATAATTTCCTTGGGTGGTGTTCAAAAAAGGTGTTACATATGACCAGCTGGTTTTCTTCACAGAACTGGATAAGTCTGTCTCCTCTATCATTTCTTGTCCCTAATCCATACTGTCCTACTATTTTCTTGTATTTTCCTTTTCCTACTTTTGCATTCATATCACCCATTACTATCAACACATCTGTAGATTTGACTGGTTTAAGTGTGTGTTGTAGCTCTTCATAGTATTCTTCTATTTCTTCCTCGCTGTAATCTTTAGTTGGTGCATAAGTTTGTAAGATTGATATGTCGAATGGCTTTGCTCTCATCTTTAGTAACATCATTCTGTCATTGTGTGTCCAGTATCCACATACGTATTTTTCTAACTCCTTCTTTATCAACATTCCTACCCCTCTTTCGTGTTTTTCTCCTCCTGAGTGTATAAGCGTGTACTGGTCTCTTGTTATGTAGCCTGTATCCAAAAGTCTTGCCTCTGCAACTCCCAGTATATCGAGTTTCATGTCGGTTGCCTCTAATATAAGATTGTCCAGCTTTCCTTCTCCGTTTAGAGTTCTAACATTCCATGTTCCTATTTTTAGGCTTCTCCTACTAGTTTTTAGGTGGTCTTTCTCAGAATGCTCCCTTTCAACAGAATTTAAGGAACACTCGTCATTATGTACTTCCTTACTCATTAGAGGAGTTGCCTCTTCCCTGTTAATTTGTACAGTAGATTCTTCCCCAGGGGACAGAGAGTTCTCTACATATCGGTTCTTATCTTGTTGTTGTGATCCCATTACTTTCTGTAGGAAGTACGTGGTAAGGCCCCAATCTCTTCCACGGTGGCTAGCCATTGTCTTTTTTTTATGTCCGACATGCCTCTAGTGCGCCACACACTTTGCTGTTTCGCTTTGCGAGCCGTTGATCTTCTCAGATTCCTCCGCCTCACTCACACCAAATTAACTCTAAAAATAAAACAGAAATGGAGAACAGGAACTTCAAAATAATACAGTGGAATTGCCGTAGTGCAAAAAAGAACCTCGTTCCGTTATTGGGCCAGTACAAAAATACGCAAGTTATTTTTTGCTGTTCAAGAAACACACTTCAATCATACAAACAGATTTAACAACCCTGCAGACATCACCCTTAGAAATGACAGACGAGAAAATAAAGGGGGAGGGGTAGCATTCTTGATTCATAAAATATACCAAATAACAGACTGGGAAACTTTCAATTCAGAAAACGTTGAAGGAATAAGTGTAGCTATAAATAGGGACAGAGAATCACTGAAAATAACACTGACAAACAAAAAAAAACTTTTTTTTTCTTTCTCTAACATTTCTATGTTTTTCTGGTCAATCTTAATGCGCTGTTTTTAAATCTGCAAACCGTTTTTCTCTATCAGGTCGGGATCTCTAGAAATACGCAATTGAGGTTTTTTAACAACACATACAGTATTACAACATCATTCGTACAATAAGTATAACAGTTATGTAGGCATGAATTTCTTTGCAGTCGACTTTCGTCGGTGAATCGCATGTGATACATCGCGATGAAGCATCCAACAATAATCGGCAAGCATGGTCACACTCCACCGTCATAATTTTCTCGAAGATAAGTGAAAGCTTTGCTCGTTTTATCATGAGCCCCAACTTTATATGTAACAGTGGTAAAATGAAGCTGTCTTTGTTAACTAATGGCTCGTGTATTACATTTTTATGCCCCAGCTGCATACGATCCCGGATAGGCCACACCTTTCTTGCATAATGTTCCTGTCTGTTGCGGCTGTCCCATTCACATCGGAAGCAACAAAATTTAGTATACCCAGTCTGCATGCCCGTGAGAATTGCAATGACCTTTAGGTCTCCACAAATCCGCCATTGGTAGTCATTGTACTTTATTTTTTCCAAACATATAGCCATATTGTCATAAGTTTCTTTCATATGAATAGAGTAGGCGACTGGAATTGATGAAAATAAATTTCTGTTATGCAATAACACGGCTTTTAGACTAGTCTTGGAAGAATCGATGAAAAATCGCCATTCGTTGACTATGTGCTCATGACCGTTTACATCTTTGCAATAGCAAATGTCATCATCCATCTCAAAGTATTGAACAAGTTCTCTGTGTCTATGACAAAATTTAAATATCGGAGTATTGGGCGCTAAAAGATTCCATTCTTTGAGTCGCGAACCGAGTAATTCCGCGTGTCCTTTGGTAAGAGCGAGATCACGTATTAGATCTGAAATTTTGAATGGTTAATTAAGTAAACACCATCATTCAACGGTATGTAATCTGAGTAAGAATTAGTTTCTAAAGCAGGTAAACTATCACTTTCTGATGGTTCATTCACGTCCAGCGGATATTGTTCTGGTGGTACTTGGATCAGACACGTGATTGGATCATGAGGCACTGGTTTCGAAACCGATTCAATATTTGGATAAACCACAGACTTTCTAGTTTTAAAAGTGAAACCATGGATATTTGTCAAGCAGAAGTAACAATCAGTAGTGTGATTTGTATGTTCACGCCATATTACTGGCACTCCAAAAGGCATCGACTTATGCTTCGGCGATTTTCGTAACCAACCTGCCAATGTATTTGCACAAGTCGAACAAACTGCATTTGGCTTCCAAGATTTATGTGCATCATCAACTTTCGAATCGAAATAAAGTTCATATGCTTTCTTTAGTAATGGTGTAAAGTTTTTCTGGTCAACACGATCGGTAAAATATCCGCACACGTAACAGAACAGATCAGCCGAATTTCTACAACTTCTAGAAGCCATATTTTGCTCAGAATTATTTCAAAATACAGTAACTATTTGAAAAATCGCGTAACATATGTCATGCATCCTTTAGAAAAATAAAAAGTAGAATTATGTTGCTTTTTATTAATTTTTAATAAGTTATATAGTAAAGATGAAACGGAGCAAATAACGGTTTCCCAAAAATATATTTATTCACAAATATCTTAAGAACCCGACGTGATAGAGATAAACGGATTTCAGATTTGAAATCAGCGCAAGAAACTGACCTAAGAACACTTATTCTTATATAAGAAAGAAAAATGTTGTTTGTCAGTGTAATTAACATATACTGCCACAGCGGCAAGATACAAGAACAGGACATCAAAGTACTTAGATAAAGAACACAGCTCAAAACTATAATAGTTGGGGACTTTAATGCACACCACAAAGCATGGGGAGGTAACAACATAGATAAATCAGGGAAACTTCTACTGGACTTCATAGAAAGTAGAGAACTAATATTACTGAATGACTGATCAGCAACAAGAATCAACCCAAGTGCAGATCAACCCGACTCGTCGAGAGACATCAGCATAGAAACAGCAGACTTAGCCAAAGCAAAATGAGAAACATTGAATGATACTAATTCAGATCACAATACCCATAGATATAACAATCAAACAAAAGTATACAGTAAACAAAGGAGTAGAAAAACCAATATTCTACTATAAAAAAGCTGATTGGATAGCTTTCCGAACTGAAATGGAAGGAATGAAACTAAACAAAATAATTAGTGAAGATATAGATACATTGTCGTAGATTTTTGATATCTATTTAAGATATATTTTGGTCCCGTCTGAACAGAACTAGAACAGGTGGTAACTCAGTGAGAGATAAGGTAAAGGTATAGATTTCAGGAGTGAAAATTATGAACAAAAGGTAGAGTCTGTCCCTGGATTTGAGAAGATCCTCTATAGTCCAGCCTATCTCTACAATAGAACTTTATTTGTCAGACAGTATACCTCTATTTATATATTAATATATATATATATATCCACCACTCACATACACACCCACAGATAAGTGACGACACTTAGACGCACAAATGTGAAAACTATATTAATGGAATAGGGATATTTGGGACGAGCTGACAAACACATGTAAATTAAGTTTTATGTAAATTTTATTTACCATAAAGAAAATTTACAACAGCTGTTATTGAATATCAAACAAAATATACAAGTATAAAAATATCATAGGTATTAGAATTAGTAAAGGAATAGACTCATAGGTGTAACACCCCTCCCTCTGTTGAGACAAGATCCCGTTAGAAGAAAGTTATTAACACCCCCCCCCCCCCAAAAAAAAAAGAAAGGTCAAAAAGATTTGCGCTATGGTCTAGAATTTTCCTATACTGTAAAGAACAGAGTTTACAAGTTAATCTAGTCTGAAATGGACAGCATTAGCAAAACCAAAAAAGAAATAAACAATGTGAGTACATGGACTATACAATAGATAATTATTCATTCATTCATTCCTCTCTTCTCAGTCGACCGTGGCCACGTTCTTTCTTTCTTACCGTATTGTAGATTTAACAGCATCTGGAACATAATTTCATGGGTCACACAGCAAATCCAGTGTTATTTTGGCAAAATAAACCACCAGCTCCACAAAGATTGATTAAATCCTCTTCTTCGGGGAACGTTTATTTCGTTACTTGTTATTAGGATTTCTGTTTATGTCACATTAATTACTCCAGGTAAGAAAATTAACAGTGCTCACAGTGTCAGTAGCTTGAGATTTCCATTTTACATAAAGTAATGTCAGGTTGGTAAATTCTCTCAGTATAAAGTTCCTTGCCACACCAGAAATGGTCGAAGGTCGGGAAATGTTACTGTTTGAGTATGCCGCCACAACGGGCTGAATGTAAATAAAATGGGGAAAAGAAATATGGATAGCTATAGGCCCAGTTAAAAAAGTTATTCTTAATTTCTTCGGGTTGGTACTCTGTCTCTTTCTGGGTGTAAAAAGAGGCCAGACAGGTTCACCTTGAAGACCCAATATATATACACGAATGTTATTTTTTTACTTTTGGACTTAGATCCGTTATTCTCCGATTCAGCTTTAGGCGTAGGCTTAGGTCGCTGGTAGGTTTTTGGGTAAGTGACCCAGTACTAGATATGGGAAAAAAGAAACAACCATATAATCACAATAACTACTACACCACTATTCTATCCTACTTAACCCGCGCAGAATTATAATTTATTTACACTCGGTTATTTAACTTTGAATAGAACTAACCGGGTATAGCTTATTTACCGTTAACAAAAAACCCCCGTGAAATACGCTAGTCATTTATAAATTTACTCATAATGAATTAGAAATAAATATATTTCGTCAGTACTCAAAATGAATAGTGCATTTACTAGTCGATTAAAATATCTCTTACTGGTTAAATAAGTTAGTTGGATTAACGCTACAGCTGGAAAAATTTAGCTATAGATTATTTCAATTCGCTAGTCAATTAGCACAGTAAATCCTAGTGAAATATAATGATGGACTTAACCATTAAATTACTCTACACAGAAAAAAAGTTAGTGAAATAAAATGGCGGACTTAACACTTAAATCACTCAAACTTCTATTATAATATTTACCGCAAACACAGAAATTGAACTACTCCAAATCGAAAATACTAAGAAATCCACTATAACAGTGGTCTAGAAATCGAAGCTAGTAGGTTTTGGAAAAATCTGTGGTACTGAATAATGGATTTTAAAGTCAGATATATATATATATATATATATATACACACATACTCATGGAACAAAGTAAGTGTGCAACACTTTATAGGGCACTGTGCGTGATTTCATGGACGAAATGAAATAAAAGTTGGCACACAATGTGGTTGAATATTGAATAAAATACCAAGTGATCACTTTGATTTTAGTGAAAGTGTCATGAAAGAAAGATAAAAACTAAAGTCAGTGTGGCATCCTGTTACGGTATATGATATTAACGCCGTCTGCTAAAGGTTATCAGACGTGCAATTGTAAGAGGTTAAGGCATTTAATATATTGCGATAGAGGTTTCAATTTTGAACGCTCCATACACGATCGATTATGACGTGTATAGCGTTGTTTAGGACACAGTCGGTAACTAAGAAACGCTACCCTTTGTTACTTGACCGCCAAGCTGAATAGCTGCGTTGTTCTAACCTTCCAATGCAATGGCATGATATAGCCATTTATATGTGTATTTTTTGATGGACCAGGGTCAGTCCTAGAACTCTTTATGAGAGGGAAATTTATGGAGGTTAGTATTTTAACTAGAATTCTCAGAAGGAGAAGAATAATCGTCAAATTCGTATGAATATATTCAGACTCGCAGTCTCACTGTCGGCAGGTAGCCATGTCTAGCTGCGCGTGCATATAGCTGTGATGTTCTGACGACAATTACTGCTCTGTATCCTTAAACGGACATTGACACGTAAAACAGCAGTCTACGCCATTGATTAATTTATGCATGACTCATGTTCTGTCCCTATTTGAAATGTGTACATGTGAATTAAATGTACGGACTCAATGAAATGACTTATCAAATCAATCGTATTCCAAAGTTCAAGTATTGTTTGGAATCTTCCACCCCAGCATTCGCTTAATCTTCCATCAAAGGCACGATGCACTAAAACTAACATATCAAGGAAGAAAACAATGGCCAGAATTTTATAATTGTTTTATTCATAACACATGGAACATTGTTCAGAGCAAACCACCACGCAACAGTGGTGTCCGGTGTCTGGGGACGACAAAAAAATTTCTTCATGACTTTCGAATGAAATGTTTACGATCAAGTTTCGATCACATGACCAGTACGAGGCTGACGTGACGCAGTACTCATTATAATACCTAACAACGTGACGTCACTGAAAATCGTGTAGGTGATCTGTCGAAGAAACCAGCCGTTTCTAAGTCTAACCAAAGGAAACATGAGCCATTTGAAGCCAACACATGATATGGACTATAGGAGCAGACAGTCAGGGGCTTTAGCCTAGCTGTTGACGACCGCTAGCACTGATCGAAGCAACGGTAAAGATAAATCTAGGTGTTTAACTGTTGGTATTGCAAACAGTGCTAACTAAGTCCATTGTCCTCTGCCTACATCGGCATGTTTTTATCTATGTTTAATGTAATTTTTGTTGTCTTAATGTGTTGTTAATTCGTGGGAGGTAGGGAGGATGAACCGAAATTAGATTCTGTGGCTCTCACGATGCCTGAATTGATTTCGGTCGTTTCTTAGGGCAGTTAAACGATTGCACCTTTGGAAACCCCATTGAGGTTTGACATTGGACTTGTTGTCCAAATCTGCTATCGTTTGACGATTTTGCGTTAGCTGTACTGTCCCGTAGATAATTGGTGTATTTTATTCGTACTCAGTTAATAATTTTATTCAGTTCTGTACCATGTTCGTTACTATTCGTCCAGTCTCCTCTGACTATCATTTATTTTATGATTGTTAAATTTTCGTCCGTTATGAGTCCTGTGACGTCATCATTTTTCGCAGTCATTTTTTTTTGTGTGTACCTTGAATATTCAGTTGACCTCCGGTCAGACCTTGCCCTTCATTTGGTCTGTGACATTTCCGCTTATTTTATTTAGTTCATAAATTCATTTTTATTGTGAAAATGTCTTGTTTGCGTCTTGACATTGTTTGTACCCTTTAGTTGCATCATTGTTTTGTTTGTCCTCATGATATATATTAATATTACATTAATAATATGATATTATATGCAATAATACACTTGTAATTTAATTTAATTAATTTTTTCTGATAATTAAGGTTAATATGGGACATTGCATAATTATGCAGTGATAGTCCAAGAAAGTAGCACTACAATTTATCATAGATGCCTAGGGCATAATAATATAATATATATATTGACAAAATAAAATAATCTTATAGCTACCTTTGAGGTAATAGACCCATTGTATATTATTTAATATACTTTTCTGGTACTAAGAGAGTGACTTAGTACATTGAACAATATAATTACTAGGAATTATACCCAACATTATTGGATATTGAGATTAATTGTGTGATATAATTACATTATATTTAACAGATATCATAACTATTTATGATATAGTATTATTTAGATACAATATTGTTACAAAATATTGTCTATTAGTTGAACTTAGACATTAAGTTCAGTACTATTGTGATTACTTATATTGAATATTTCTAAGTTGAGTAAGTATAATAATTACTCTGAAGCTACTATTGACTATTTTAATCAGTAATTATCAATAATTACTTACAGATAAAAGTCAAAATGCTTACTATAGACCATTTCGTTAAAATTGGTCGTGAATATGGTTATAAATCTCAAGAACTTCGTCAGTTTGCTGAATCAGAACTGGAAAAATATGAAAGAAAAGAAGAAGAGAAAAAAGCTGCATTAAAGAAAGAGGAAGAAGAGAAAAGGGCTGCATTAAAGAAAGAGGAAGAGGAACAAAAGGCAGCATTAAAGAAAGAGGAAGCAGAACTTGAGATGAAGCAAATTGCCAAGGAAAATAGATTGAGAGAGATTGCTCAACGTGAAAGAGAAGAGCAAAGAACAATCGCCAGACAGGAAGAAGAGAATAAATTGAAACGAGAGGAAATTATTTTACAACAAGAAATGGAATTGGCGCGTATTAAATTGGAGACAGCAAGATTACAAGCACAAAGTGCTGATGCAAACCAGAATAATAACGCACAAAATGGATCATCATCCAGCCAACCTAAATATTTCTACAACTTTAAATTACCCATTTTCAACTTGAACGTCGACGACCTTTCATCGTTCCTGGCACGTTTTGAACAGACTTGCAAAACAAACCATTTGCCTGAAGAGTCATGGGTACTCAAGTTAAATGAATTCTTGGTTGGAGAACCACTGACAGCTTCTCAAAATGCTGACCCATCAGTAGCAAATAACTACGGTGCTATTAAGTCCTTGCTTTTACGAAGGTTTCACCTGGACGAGGAACACTGTAGGTTGAAATTTAAGGGAATTTTACCTGAATCTCCAAAGGATTTTGCAGGATTCATTGCGAACATACGCAATACATTTAATAGATGGGTTGAACTGGCAGAAGTCAACAAATCATACGACAAATTAGTTGATTTACTACTGCGGGATAAGGTATTATCTTCGGTTAGCCAGCCATTTTTTGCATATTTGCAGGAGCGTAAACCAGGTACTATGGACGAGTTAGAAAAAATTTCTTTAAACTACTGTTCGGCACATCCGAATGCAACCATTTCTAACTCCTCATTAAGAGAACCTCTACCTGTGGCGTCTAATATGGCCTACAATCACAATAACAAACAAAGACATCACAGTGTAGACAGAAGCAGGTTCCAAAGAAATCACAATGTTAACTTTCAGAAGGGACATAATAATGATTTCAACAATAAAAATGAGTTCAACAGAGGTAGATCACGAGATAGAAATTATTCACCTCAAACAAACTACCACAATGGTCAACATAACACTCATTATAATCGATCACATACTCCCAATAATAATAATAACTGGAATGGTAATAATCATGGCTCGAGACATCGAGATAATAGTTACTATAGAGGACGACGAGATAATTCTAACAATTATACTCGGAATCGATCTCATTCTCGGGGATCATCTCATTACAACCATAATACAGGGGCGGCAGTTACAAATAATACTACCCCTATAGCTCAGGTCCCACTTGACAATAATACAACACAGTCTTCTGCTGCATGTTTTGCTATTAATTATAATGTGGCAAATAGTTGCCAGCAATGCAATCTTATTTTTCAGAAGGCGAAAGAAACAGTGCTTAACTGCGGACATATTATACCACAGGTAGGTCTTGCAGTCAACGATGGAACAGGCCTACTAATTTTTAACAGGGGATTAGTTAATGGATCCGTCGTCTCAGTGTTGAGGGATTCGGGATCCACAACGATTGGTGTACGACAGTCGCTGGTACATCCTAGCTGTGCAACGGGGGATATGTCCGTTGCATGACTTTTGGTGGAACAATAGAGTTTTACCCCACAGCTATTATTCATGCTAACACTCCTTTTTTCCCAGGAAACGTAAAAGTATGTATGCTAAAAAAGCCTATAGCTGATTTGATGGTTGGTCGTATACACGGCAGTAAAGATTGTACTCCAGATGAGATTATAGAATGGGAGAAACATAACCTATGCACTGGAAACGCCGTGACGACTAGAGCGCAGACTCAACTCATGGAGAAAGTTGATGATAATAAAATGGATGCAGACAACCAAGAGGAATTTGTAGTCAATTCACCTATTGACAGGGAAACATTTGCAACCAAACAAAAAGAGGATAAATCTTTAAAAAAATTTTTAAGTTGGTTGATAAAGTTGACAATCTATCCTCAGGTAATAATAACAAACATTGTTTTGTTATTAAAAATGACATATTGATTAGATGTTTTAATGACAAATCACAAATGAAACAACAAGTTATGGTCCCGTATACTTTTAGACGGTACATTCTTCAACATGCACATGACTCACATTGTGCTGGACATATGGGATATACTCGAACACGATCTCGAGTACTGTCTTCATTCTTTTGGCCAGGGGTGTCAAGAGATATTTCGCAGTATGTACGTTCCTGTACTACATGCCAAGAAGTGAAAGCACGTGGAGCTTTTCACACGGCGCCTATTCAGGCTTGCGATATCTCAGTGAGACCTTTTGACAAGATGGCAATAGACATTATTGGTCCATTGCTACCATCGGCCAGAGGACATAGATTCGTCCTTACGTGCATTGATTTGTGCACACGATGGCCAGAAGCTATCCCATTAAAGACCACCACTACCACAGATGTAGCTGATGCACTACATCTCATCTTTTCTAGAATAGGGTTTCCTAGAAAACTTTTATCAGACCATGGGTCACAGTTTATATCTGACACCATGAAGGAAGTCATGAAAACTTGGGACATTGATAGGAATTTAAGTAGTATTTATCATCCGATGAGTAATGGTGCGGTTGAAAGACTTAACCGTACACTTAAACAACTACTACATAAGGTTACTGCTAAGCACCCTCATGACTGGGACAGAGCACTCCCAGCTGTTCTATTTGCTTATCGGGAGGTACCGCATGAACAAACTGGCTTCTCTCCCTTTGAATTAGTTTTTGGTGCTCCCCCAAGAGGTCCTATGGGACTAATAAAAGACTTATTAATTGACGAGGAGATGACTCAGGACACTCAGTCATCTTACGAGTACGTGATTAATCTTCGGAAGAACATTATTGAGTCTTGCCAGTTGGCAACAGCTTCTTCTGAGGCTGCAAAAGCTAAGGCTCGATCTCTACAAAATAGGTCTCGACGATTACGCCAATTATTCCCAGGCGACGAGGCTTATGTGTTACTTCCTCACAATAACAATAAATTATTGATATCTTGGAATGGTCCTTACAAAGTCATTGATAAAATTTCCGACGTTGATTACGTCTTAGATATCAAGGGACACAAAAAGATATTTCATATTAACATGCTCAAGCAATTTCATACACGTCCTGAACACTTACAGTCAATTTTTCATGAACTAGATGACAACACAGTATCCACTTGTCATTATTCTAACTTATCTGTCATCCAGGAAGAAGAATCTTCTTTTCCTGAGGTACAGTTACCGTTACCGGTACCAGTAGTTCAACCTACTGAATCTTGGCGGGATGTAACCATCTCTTCAACGGTTACACCGCAACAGCGTCTACAGATTGCTAATCTATTACAATCTTATCCAGATGTGTTGACCGACGTCCCGGGTCGCACATCGGCTATCAGTCATGACATTACTCTCAATGATGATACACCTATTCGTGTACATCCCTATTCTGTTCCTTTACATTTCCTTGCTAAAACTACTAAGGAACTTGAACAGATGTTGTCTCTGGGAATCATTGAGACTAGTAATTCGCCATTCTCTTCTCCATTAGTGATTGTCCGGAAGAAGGACAATAACATCAGACTATGTGTTGATTATAGAAAATTAAATGCTAAGACTATAGTTGACAGCGAACCACATCCACTTATCGACGACTTACTGCCACGTCTATCCAACGCAACTATATTTAGTAAGATAGACTTAACTAAAGGTTATTGGCAGATACCACTGACCGAAAAGGCTAAGTACTACACCGCATTTTCCACTCCACAAGGTCTATACCAGTGGAATGTGATGCCTTTTGGGCTTGTTAATGCGCCAGCTACCTTCATTCGCCTGATGCGACAAATTTTATCAGGTAGACCAGACGTTATTACATATATTGACGACATATGCTTGTTTAGTTCGTCGTTTGAGGAACATGTTTCGGGACTTAGATATGTTTTTGACACTCTAAGGAATTATCATCTAACTGCTAAACCTACAAAGGTGCAAATCGCGTGTAATGAGATAACCTTTTTGGGACATATCATTGGATCGGGATATATCCGAACGTTACCTAGTACAGTCTCCAAAATTCTAAACATAGCAGTTCCTCAGACGAAGAAACAGGTCAGGAGTTTGTTAGGACTTGTTCAATATTACAGTAGATTCATACCAAACTTGTCATCCATCACGGCTGTATTGTCTTCATTGTTAAAAAAAGATATGCCGGTGAAGGTGACATGGACTGGTACATGCAATGAAACTTTCAACAAAATTATAAATTTGTTCTCGCATGAACCAATTTTAAGACTTCCCGATGCTTCCAAAAGATTTTTCTTACGAACAGATGCTAGTAACTACGGCATTGGTGCATGCCTGCTCCAGAACCATGATGGCATTCTACATCCCACCTTATATATTTCAAGAAAGCTGAAGCCTGCAGAGACAAAGTATTCGACAGTCGACAAGGAACTTTTATCCGTGATATGGGCAATAACTAAACTCGAAAAGTTCCTGCTTGGTGCTCCCTTCACCATACAGACGGACCAACGTGCTGTAGCATCCTTGCGTCGATCAAATCATACAAGCCAGAAACTTGCCAGATATTCAATCATCCTACAGCCATTCGAGTTCTCCATTGAACACATACCTGGCACTGAAAATTGTGTGGCAGATGCATTGTCACGTAATCCTATTGACGACGAATAATCAATATTGACACTCTTAAACTACATCAATCAGAACTACATTGGATTGAACGAAGTATCAACTATAAGAGAACTAACCTTGCCTTCAATTTAAACTTTATAAACACTATATGCATCACAGAATTGAACTAAAAGACATATTGACATTGGAACTTCGTCTAACGTCCATACACGATATATAAATACCGTTGAACAATCATGGAACAATATCTGACGACAAGTCGAACTTATTATCCTATGTGCACTTAATTCTTGGATGCTGGGATAAATGACATTTCTTTCCAACGTAAACGTTTGAACATTCTTGCCTAAAAGAATTCATCAGGATCAAGACTACGGATGGATCATCATATCCTATACTAATTAATTAGTTAACTTAACTTCTTAATTGAATTATTATCAATAAAATGAAATGTGAGAAAAAAATGAAATTAAATGAAAAAAAAGAGAACGAAATATAAAAAGAAGAAATTATGAAAAGAGAAAATAAATCTCACACAAGTATTAGATTAATATTTTTTTTAATGTACCTATACATTATTTAGTTAGTTAAATTAGATAGTTATTATTCACTAACACTTAACACACACAATTAAGTTAAACTTATATTCGAATTTCTTTCTATTTCTTCTCACTTATTTTGTCTTTTCTTCTCTCATAACATCGCGTTACATTAGAACCTTAATAATTTAACTCTTAGTTTAATTAATTAATTTAATTTTAATTAGTCAAATTAATTCCTATATGACATACTAATACGACAGACCTTACTTTAATTTAATTTTATCATTCACTATTAACATTGGACATTTATTTAGTTGATATAATAATATGTATAATATTGATATATAATGTTAGATGACTATGACAAATAGTTAGTTGACATGACCGCAACACGGTTCTACTCAGAACATCGTCGGCCATATGTCACAATTGTGTTAAATTTTTTTGAAAAAATTGTTAAGTCGGATAGATCTTGAAAAAAAATCTATCGATTTTTTTTTCCCCGGTGTACAGGGAATTGTTACGGTATATGATATTAACGCCGTCTGCTAAAGGTTATCAGACGTGCAATTGTAAAGGTTAAGACATTTAATATATTGCGATAGATGTTTCAATTTTGAACGCTCCATACACGATCGATTATGACGTGTATAGCGTTGTTTAGGACACAGTCGGTAACTAAGAAACGCTACCCTTTGTTACTTGACCGCCAAGCTGAATAGCTGCGTTGTTCTAACCTTCCAATGCAATGGCATGATATAGCCATTTATATGTGTATTTTTTGATGGACCAGGGTCAGTCCTAGAACTCTTTATGAGAGGGAAATTTATGGAGGTTAGTATTTTAACTAGAATTCTCAGAAGGAGAAGAATAATCGTCAAATTCGTATGAATATATTCAGACTCGCAGTCTCACTGTCGGCAGGTAGCCATGTCTAGCTGCGCGTGCATATAGCTGTGATGTTCTGACGACAATTACTGCTCTGTATCCTTAAACGGACATTGACACGTAAAACAGCAGTCTACGCCATTGATTAATTTATGCATGACTCATGTTCTGTCCCTATTTGAAATGTGTACATGTGAATTAAATGTACGGACTCAATGAAATGACTTATCAAATCAATCGTATTCCAAAGTTCAAGTATTGTTTGGAATCTTCCACCCCAGCATTCGCTTAATCTTCCATCAAAGGCACGATGCACTAAAACTAACATATCAAGGAAGAAAACAATGGCCAGAATTTTATAATTGTTTTATTCATAACACGTGGAACATTGTTCAGAGCAAACCACCACGCAACACATCCCCACGAAGAAATGAAATCTTGATTTCATTACCATTTATGTCAACCTTGAGCTGTTATCACTGCTTGACAGTGCCTTCTCATCGAGCCAATGAGACGTTGGATCTGTTTTTGGGGGATGTTATTCCATTCTTCTTGCAACGCTTGTGCTAACTGGTGGTTGTTATCAGGAGGATTTTGTCTTCTTCGCAGTCTACGCTCCAGTTCGTCCCACAGATGCTCGATGGGAGAAAGCAAAACGTTCTCCTGGACGCCTGTACACCAAATCACGCCCATCAATGCCTTGCATACAGAATCTTGACTCATCAGAGAACAGAAAGCGTCTCCATTGATGACAGTGCCATGCTACGTGCTGTCTGGCCCAGGCCAAGCGCGCTTGTCTATGGCGAACTGTCAGTGCTGGTCTAACTGCAGGTCTGTGAGGTAAGAGATTAGCCTCTCTGAGCCTATTCCACACTGTTCTGCACGACACGGGTCTTAAACCTGGAATGTTCCTGGCAGTCCATGTTGCCTGAATAAACCTGTTACGCAAGTGCATAAGGCGTATGTAACGGTCTTGTGCAGGGATGGTAACTCGTGGTCGGCCACTTCTATGGCGATCAGCAGTGGATCCAGTTTGGTGGAAACGAGCTTGAATGCGTGATTTAGTGTTCCTCTGAACATTGAAATGTTGTGATACAGCTAATATAGTCGCTCCAGCAGCTAACATCCCTATAGCTATTGCTCGCTGTTGTTGGTTTAATCTTGGCATTGTCAAAAAAGATGTCTCTGTTGGACTCTTGGTACTCTCTATTTCAACGATTACGTTTTCACATGCTTGTGATTAGAGCTACACACTTACCTTCCTTTTATCTGTGATAAATTCTCCCCTACGGCACTTTTTACGTGATTTATCTTGCACCGTAATTATCTCCCCATGAATAGTGCGATCCAATTGTAATTGCACGGGTAAGTGAACAACACTCACACAGAAATGTGTGCCAACTTGCATTTGAGTTCACCCAAGAACACACGCACAGTGCCCTGTTGAGTGCTGTACACTTACTTTTTTCCATATATATATATATATATATATATATATATATATATATATATATATATATATATATATATATATATATATATATGGTAGAAAAGTCGCTGACCAGTGTTACACATAACACCTTTGGGGATTTCTGTGTTCAAATTCTGAATGAAAGGAAAATTTGCCACCTTTTCGCCACCTGCTGGACTCTGGCAACGAGCGGACGGCCTTAGATCTTCGTCGTTCTGTAGCTTAATTACGTTTCACGAACGAATGCATAGGAGGAGGGGGGGGGGGGTAATTGTAATTTACCTACCTTTCTTTCAGATTCTCTCCCCGTTCTACTCAGATTTATTCCCCTTGATCAATGTCTACCGAAAATACGTTTCAACTTATTGGTTTTTCTTCATTAGCTCATCTTCCCCTTCTCTCTCGCTACGTGCATCGTAGTAAACATCCCTAGTGTAGAGAAAAGAAAGAATTAGGCGTGGCTAAATTAAGAAAGAGGCCGATATCTAAGTGTAGGAGAGTTCTCCGTTTAAAAAAAACGTGCATAACTAATAAGGAAGCAAGGTGAAGCCAGGTGGAAGAAAAATGTAGATAATAAAATCTATTTTTCATAATTCTCTGTCACATACATATGCGAACAATCTAACAGCAGAAATACTAAAAATTGCCGCCAAACACATACCACACTCCAAAATGCCACCACACATATTTCCAAAGCAGAATAACAGAAAAGAGAAAACAAAACACTGGAATAAAACCCAGCTCCTTGGGGGACAAACAAATGTACAGAAAAAACTACAGAAAGAAAACAAGCCCTACAAAAATATAGAAGAAAAAGGACCCAAGATAACTGAACAGTATAAGAGAATAAGAAATGAAGATGGGTCGGTGTGGCTCAGAGGAATGGTGTCCGCTTCGTTTTCAAGAGGTACCGGTTCGAATCCCAGTTGAGGGATTATAATTTATTGAAATATTTTTTCAGAAGCAGTAGTCCTAATTACGTCATACTCCCCCCTGGTCTCATGGGTAGTGAGATCGGATGCCTAGCCTTCTCGGATAAGGGCAAAAAAATAGGACGTCCCGTGTGCAAGTTGCGCACGTTAAAAATCCCACGGCAGTTGGAAATCGTAAAGAGTAGTCTTATCAGGTAGCTGCCCTGGCAAAATTTAAAAATTATTAAACCTACCCATCACAAAAATATTTATAGAATGTGTGATTCCTATATATTATATACACACATTGGAATTCTCGCCGGTGCTACGGAGTTCGTGCACTGCGCTGAGATCCTCCTTGTGTGATCTAAGGGAGGAGATCGGAGCACTGATGGCGTTGTCCGTGTGCAAGGAAGATAGTCCTTAAAAACCAAAAAAACAAGAAATGAGACAAATAAAATAATATTACAGGAAAACGAAACGTGCTGGAAAACCTTCTGCTAAACCTTCTGCTAAACCCTCAATCCAAGCACTCATTCAGTTAGGGACCCAAGACGCATCAAAAGTGAGGAATGCAGTAAACGACCCATAGCTTGACTGCCTGCGTCAGGGTCAGCGAACCAGAGCTGACCAAGACCCTACTCCACCTCCACGTGGTGGTCCTGGAAACAGGGTGCATCATTGCAGTCTGGCTGAGGAGTAGGGATCGAAGAGGGAAGGCAAACCCGGTCCCAAAAAATGCCGTGCGGAAGTCGGATGTGTCGGCCGAAAGGCGCAAATACCGAAGCTTCGCTGTAAACGTCCACAACGCAACCAACGTCATTTTAAGGACGAACGAGGAAGAAGAAGGAAGAATTCAGTTACAGAATTGTGGAAAAGATTAAAAACCCTTAAAGGGAACCCAAAACGAACAGTAATGCCTACTATCGAAATTCTTGAACGGGCAGAAGTAGGCAAACAAAAAGCAAATACCCTAGCAAAATACTTCTATAATGTAAGTGCTTGGGTAAACCTGGGGTACAAAGAAATAACTACTCGTAGAAGAAAAAAACTCATAACAGAACTAAGAAAAAACGAGATAAATGATGTAGGGGAGAAATCTTATCTGACCTCCAAAATTACTGTAGAGGAAGTAGAAAAGACAATAAATTAGAAATCAAACTCAGGATCAGGACACGACATTCTAAGCTACGAAATACTAAAAAAGATACCAAAATATACCACAGAAATAATAACCTCTATATACATTATTATATGGAGAAAAGGTAAAATACCAAAGGCATGGAAAGTAGCAGTAGTCAGCATATCAATACTAAAACCAGACAAAGAGGCCTATGATGCGAGCTCTTACAGACCAATAGCTTTGACATCTCACATAGGGAAAGTAATGGAAACTGTGGTGAACAATAGATTAAAATACCACATGGAAAAGAACAATCTTTACAGCCCAACCCAATCAGGATTTAGGGAAACAGAAGCACTATGGACCAGCTTATCAGACTAGAACATGAGGTAAAATCAGGGTTTAGGGAAAACAGAAGCACTATGGACCAGCTTATCAGACTAGAACATGAGGTAATATCAGGATTTAAAAGAAATGCAAAAACAATCTTTCTTAGATGTAGCAAGGGCATACGGTGAATGCTGGAGAGAAGGTATGTTATATAAGATTAACAAGATAGGCATAGCTGGAAACATATACAACTACATAGAAAACGTCTTGGAGGACAGATACTTTACAGTACAAGTCTCATCATCATCTCAACCCAAAACCCGTCATGGGTCGTAGGGGTGCCATGGTGGAAGCATCAGCAGACAGGGTCCTCCACTGCTCTCTATCCTCAGCAATGCGTACACGTGTGGAAAAACCATGTCCTGCCCATTCTTTAGCCCATGATTTTCAGCCCAGGATTTTCTTTGCCTTCCTCTTCTCCGTTTACCTTCGACTGTTCCCTGGAGGATCGTTTTCGAAAGGGAGTCATGACGAGTTACATGCCCAAACCAGGCAAGCTTTCGACGTTTCACTACTGACAAAAGTGGTTCTTGGTGGCCTGCATAGGTGTTTATTTTCTCTCTAACATAGACATTTGTTTTGTGCTCTTTATAGCAAATGCGCAAAATTCTTCTATAACATTTATGCTCGAAAGCCTGAATCCTTCGCTCCGTATCTGCAGTGAGTGTCCAGCCCTCACACCCATACAAGAGAATAGATAATACAAGTGATTTGTATAATTTGATCTTCACAGGAAAACTGATGTTACTTTTCCAGATCACATTCAGCATTGTCATGGCAACTGAAGCCATCTCAAGTCTTGTCTTGATTTCTTTACTTGATCTTCCATCGCTACATATAGTGGACCCGAGATATTTAAAGGTGTTAACTTCTTCTAACGTTTGCCCATTTAACGTAATGTTGGTCGGAACATGTTTCTTATGGCTATTCACCAATATCTTGCTTTTTTCTATATTAATTTCCATCCCATACGTTCTTGTTACTTTCTCCGGTCTAGAGGTAAGGTCTTGAAGTTCTGATTCTGTTCCAGCTATCAGATCGATATCATCAGCAAAACGTAGATTGCAAAGAGGTCGGCCTCCAATCGATATGGTTGTTTTATAATCGCAGAGAGCCTCCTGCATAATATGTTCTAGATATATATTAAAGAGCACTGGGGACAGGATACATCGCTGGCGAACTCCTACAGTTGTTTTAAAAAATTCTCCAATGTCATTGCTTTCAAAAACAGCACTGCTTGCGTCCTTGTACTGTGTTTCAATAATATCTATGATGTTGGTATCAAAATTGAATTTTCTCATTATTTGCCAAAAGTCTTCATGTCAGACTCGATCGAAGGCTTTTGTGAAATCGTTGAAGTTATGGTATAAATCGTGTTGATGCTGGAGATGTTTTTCGATCAGTAATCTAATATTGAAGATTTGTTCTGAGGTACTTCTTTTTGGTCTAAAGCCAGCCTGTTCCTCGGACAAGATTTCTTCTGATTTCTGTTTTATTCTGTTCAAAAGTCTCCTTAACATCACATTACTTGGATGACTAATAAGGCTAATGGTTCTGTAGTTCTTGCACATTTTCAGATTTCCTTTCTTTGGAAGCGGTATTAAAAATGACTGCGTCCACTCTTTTGGCCATTTTTTTGTACTCCATATCTTCTGGCAAATTGTTGTCATGATTTTTACTATATCTGGTCCTCCATATTTCAAGAGCTCTGCTGGGATATTATCCACACCCGGTGACTTCCCTCCCTTCATCGAACATATAGCCTCTTCCACTTCTTCCCGTAATATTGCTGCATTTCCGAGTTCCCTGTTTTCGCACTTAGTGTTGTTTAATATGCTATAGTCAGTGTCGAGTTTACAGTTATATAATTCTTTACAATATTCTGTCCACCTTCTCATTACAGCTGTTTTTTCATTGAGCAGAGCCCCATTGCTATCTTCTATGACAGTTACACTGGGCTGTTGGGGTTTCGATAGTCTTCTTAATGTGTCAAAAGCTGTTGTTGTTGTTTTGATGAGTTGATGGGTGGAGATCGGGCACTCAACATCTGATCATTGTTGCCTCTTTTCG
Organism: Oreohelix idahoensis; assembly: GCA_024509875.1. Taxonomy (NCBI): domain Eukaryota; kingdom Metazoa; phylum Mollusca; class Gastropoda; order Stylommatophora; family Oreohelicidae; genus Oreohelix; species Oreohelix idahoensis. The sequence continues at coordinate 232,113 of JAMPIV010015241.1, forward strand.
TTCCATCTTGGTCTACCCTGTTCAACCTGAAAGTTGGTTATAATTGGGGTATTTAGTGTCATTTTATTTACTAATTTTGTATTCAATTTAAATAACTGTTGTCTTTTGCAGTTGCTGATTTTTATTTATATTAGTATTTGTCAATTTTATTTTCTCTTTTGTATTGTTTATAGATAACTATTGTCCTTTACACTTGGTTTTTATTTGTATTAGCATTTGTTCTTTTTGAGTTGTTGTCCCTCTTTTTTTTTTAATACCTTGTCTTTCCTTGTCCTATGAGTAATTATTTTTTTGTTAATGCTTTGTTAGTTCTTGTTGCTTAATTTCTATTTAGTTGGATGATTTTCCTGAAGTTCTAACCTTATATTTTTTTCCTTTGTTTTATGTATATATCTTTTAAGTATTGATTGGGCATCTCTTGGGGCATCTATACTTAAAACCTTATCACCTGTTAAGTCTATATTGTGATTTCTATAGTAAGTTTTTAATTCAAGCCTTTGTTGTTCATACTTTTTACAGTGGGTCAGGTAGTGGTCTATGTCATTCTCTTCCTCACATTCTTGGCAGTGTGGTTCTTCTACCATGAAGTATGCTGCACCGAGTCGGAGACGCCACAGTTTTTTGTTCGATGGTATCTTTAATTCTTCTCTGACCTGGCATGTCCTCGTTGGTTCTTTCAGCAGTTTGAACGCGTGTCTGCCTTTTCTACTTTCCTTCCATGTTGTCTTCCATTCCTCGTTTATAGTTTCCTTCACTTGGCTCTTGATCTCTGACCTTCCCAGTCCTGCTTTTATATTGTTTTTACTTGTTCTTCCCTTCTTGGCGTTCTGGTCTGCCAACTCGTTGCCAGCTATACCTATGTGTGCTGGAACCCACACTAGCCTCACACTACATCCTCTGTTCTCTAGTGATGTATTAATTGCTAGAATTTCTTCCTTTATGTCTGGCCGGCTACATTTACCTGGGTGTTCTAGTGCTTGTAGTGATGATAGTGAGTCTGTAAATATCGTAACAGCTTCTGGTAGGTTATCTTCGATTATTTCTAGACTTTTAAGAATTGCTACCATCTCTGCAGTAAAAATCGATGCCCCTTCCGTTACACTGTAGCTCTTTTTTATTCCCCATTGTGGTATTACAACTCCGGCACCTAGTTGCCCACTATCACCCTTGGATCCATCAGTGTAGACGGCCAGACTTTGTTTAGTTAGTTGCTCTATGAACTTTCTACTTATCATTTTGGCTTCCTTATCTTCTATGTTTTGTTTGATCTTTTCAGTAAGTGAGTAGTCTATGATTGGTGTTTTTAGTTCCCATGGTGGTATTTTGCTTCTGTATTTATTATTATTTTCAATTGTGTTTGATAGTTCTTTGAACTGCATTAGGTCTTCTATAGTTCTCCACCCTGTTGGATATCTATCTTTATTTAAGGGGACGTCCCATACACTTGGTTGGTTTTTGACAAATGCTTTATGTGCTGGGTGGGTCACTTCTTGTGCTACTTTACTCCAATAATTTAATCTCAGTTCTTTCCGTCTTAGACCGAGGGGAGGTATGCCGAGAGCTACTTCTAGCGCTTCTACTGGTGTCGATATAAATGCACCTGTAATGGTTCTCATGGCTGCATTTTGAATCCTGTCCAGTTTTGCTTTGTTAGAAGCTGCAGCTGAGTCATAGACTATGCTGGCATAATCCAGTTTCCCCCTGATGAAAGACTTGTAGAACATAAGCATTATTTTATTGCTGGCCCCCTATCCATTACCTTTGACAATCCTTAGTATATTTAGGGGTCCCCTACAGCTTTCTACCAAACTGTCTATATGTTTATTATAATTTAGTTGTTTATCTAAAGTTATGCCCAGAAATCTTGTTGTTGAAGAGGTACATATTTTCTGTCCTTTAATGGTTATATTGATTTTGTTATTTTTTTTTAAATTTCCTTTGCTGAAAATCATTCGTACTGTTTTGTTTACATTAATTTGGAAGCCCCAACTTTTCATCCACTCTGAAACTTTGTCTATTTGATTTTGAAGTTTTTTGTAAACATGGTCCAAGTTTTTTCCAGATCGCCAAATGGCACAGTCATCTGCAAATTGTGATACTGCATTCTTTATGTCATTAAATTCATCTGCTAAATCATTTACAGCTATAGTGAAAATTGAAGGAGAGATCACTGATTATTGAGGAATCCCATTCTGTTGTTCATATATTTCTGACCTATCATTATTCACCTGTACAGCAAAATACCTGTCCTGTAAAAAGTTTTCTAGATACCTATAGGTTTTACCAGTAATGCCAATCTTTTTCATTTTGTAAAGAGCTCCATCTCGCCAGCATTTATCATATCCTCTAGCTACATCTAGAAAGACTGCCACTGTTTTCTCTTTCCTCTTAAACCCTAGCTTTACATCATGTTCTAATCTTACATGCTGGTCTACTGTACTTCTGTCTGCTCTAAACCCTGACTGGTTTGGGCTATATAACTGGTTTTTTTTCTAGGTAGAATTTAACTCTTTTATTCACAACAGTTTCCAGTATTTTACCTAGTTGTGATGTTAAGGAGATAGGCCTATATGAACTTACATCATGGGCTTCCTTATTGGGTTTTTCTTTCTAATATTTTTATTCACCATAGTGTATTGCCATGGTGCTTCAGGAACTTTTTTCTTAACCTTTTTCATTTCCCGCCGTGTATCACATAACTTCAGAATGTCATTTGTAACCAATGGTTTGTTTATTTTCGTTCTTTTACCAAGTATTTCTGCTGCTGATTCAATGAGCACGTCTTTCATGTTCTCTGTGATTGAGTTGATATCATCCTCCAAAAAGTTGAGAGCTGCGAATTTTCCTCCAACAGTTGCCTCAAAGATTCCCGCGATTTCTGGATCTTTCAGTTTGTCTAAATTGAATCTTAACTGAGAACATCTGTTTTGATAATAGTTCTTTTTGAGTTTAAGCTTGAGCGTCATCAATACCATGTCGTGATCACTACCAATGTCGGTGCCAGGAAAACTCCTAGTCTTGGTTTTATTAATACTGGACTTGAATCTTTTGGATACAAGAATAAAATCAATTTGGCCATGTATTTCAGTTTTCGGGGGATGCCACGTTGTTCATCTTGATAACTTATGAGGAAATAGTGTATTTGCAAGGGTTAGTTTATAGTTGCTGGCAAATTCTAGTAACCTTAGTCCTCGATCGTTGGTTTCTCCTGTCCCAAATTTCCCCACTGTGCCAGCCCACTAACCGTATGCATCTGGCCTTATTTTAGCATTCCAATCACCTAACACGATGAGGAGATCTTTCTTTGGAATTTTCTTAATTGTTTCATCCAGATTTTCATAAAATGTATCAATTGCCTCATCCTCATAGTCAGTAGTGGGGGCATATACCTGTATGATGGAGATGTTCTTTGGATGTGCTGCAATACGTATAGTGATAAGCCTGCTATTTATTGGGGTGCAGCTAATGACAGAGTTCAATCTGTCTTTATGTACGATAAAACCTACTCCATGCTGATGTTTGGACTCATCTCCACTAAACCAAATTGTGTGACCATCATCCGTTATTGATTCACTTAATTTTGTCGATCTGACATCTGCTAGGCCCAGGATGTCCCACGAGTATCTAACAAGTTCTTGTGTTAGTTCTCTGACTTTTCAACACGCATATAGCGTGCGTACATTCCAAGTTCCAACAACAACACTTTCTCTAGGAAGTTTCAAAACAGGTGTTTGTACCCCATTCGCTGACTTATCACTCTCAAGGGGCAATGAGAGCGCGGTCTTTGTTAATCCGGGCCTCGGCCGATCCGGCATATTATTACACAGATGACTTTCTGTGTCAAAGTGTAACAATACCGGAGGCATTATTTACGTTGGCAAGATGGTAGGGAGAAAAATCTGTGTTAGGACCGCGCAGTAAATAATTCATTAAAAATCAACGGACTGACAGACAGCAATTCTACTTCACCGAGTCATAGAGGAAAGGTAGACCCAGGTGTGTGTGTAGCCAGGAAGACAATACCTTTTATAATTCTAGGGATATGATCACGTAAGTGGGTCAACCAGTTCGGACAATAATGAATAGTGCGGCTTTAAAATGCATAGAAAAAGGAAGGACAGACGGATCTTGGAAAGAATGATATGAAAGGAAAGCCGCATGTTGTCCGAGTAAAACAGGATATCCCAAGAGGCAATAGCTTTGGTAAGGAATGAGAACGATTAGTTATCTGTTTAAAAATTAACACAGATCACCTACACGAAGTGAAATACGAGAAATATTTTCGACCAAAGTTGCTTGAAGGCATAGCCAATCAGCGCGGAGTCACGGATTCTCGCAAGATGGCCAACCAAGCGTATAAATACACGGGTAGTTGGAAGTGAAACCCTCCGGTGATGCAGTGTTCCAACTGCCAGCAATTCTCACACACGAAGAAAACGTGCAGGAGAGATGCAGTCTGTCGATACTGCGCAAGTGGCCACCTATATCGCGACTGTCCCAAGGCGAAGGATGACCACAACTACAAAGCAGTAAACTCAAACCGCACCTGTGCAAACTGCCTCGGAAACCACGGGGCTAGATACCGAGGCTGCCCGATGTTCCAGGAAACAAAGAGCATCCTGAAGGAAGCGGTCTCCAAAAACATCCCCTTCAAGGAGGCAAAACACAGAGTGGCTGCGGAAAAACAACGCACGGTTGACAGACGACAGTTACACCAGCTGACCGCTGAAGTCAAACAATTGAAAATAAAACTCCAGGTCGAAAACAGAAGCAAGCAGGCTCCCGAAGACGAAAAGGACAGCGGTGAAGACGTAATAGATATACAGAACATCAGAGAAATGATGAAAGACATGAAAAGCATTAAGCAGCAAATAGAAGCAGATGTAAAGAGGCTGACAGAACTGACGGAAGAAAACTCAAAAATCCTCAAGAGAATCGAAACAGAGGGAAGAGCCATTGAGGAAATGACATTAAACACAAGAGCGACCAAAACAAACGAGCAATCAGACGAAGAAGTCATCGAAGAAACACTTGAAAAACTTCTACCAGCAATAATAGAAAAAGCACTACTACAGATACAGGAAAGCAGGAAGACAAGAGAAACAGAAACTAGGAAAGCAAAAACTAACAAAACGACACACGCCAGATAGGAAGGCAGGAAATGAACACCATGAACAAGCCACGACAGACAAGCAACGAAGAGATAACCAGACAGTCAGCTAGCGGTCCTTTTTAGGACCAGTCCTTTTCAGGATTAGGAAAGTGATACCAGCGAAGATATCAACACACTATATACCCCAATATAACCGTTTGTAACCCTTCAATGGGTTTTGGTTGAACAGGGTATTACAGCAACATAGTAGACGAAAACAACAACAACTTTTTGTGAAAGGACACACATGAACTGAAAGAACGCAGAGGACAAAAGGAAAGAGCTAGTCACGTATTCCTTCACCATTGAGTATTTGTGCTGGCCTGCCTTTGCCAGAAGTAGTCCTGTTAGTATTTCCGAAAAGACCAGAGGGTTTCGGTCATACATATAGAGTAAGCCAGAAGTGAGAACCCAAGTGTTATCCTGCATAGCGACACGGAGGACTACAGCTTGTCTACCTGGTTGTGCTGGTATCCCTACTACATGGGAAGATCAGCCGAGTCTATTAGTCGTGTGGAGCTCACCAACATTGTCAACCATCATTTAAGGAGCACTCAGTTAAGTGCAGAACCAAAAGAACATTCGATCAATTTATGTGTGAAGAGTCAAGTCATATGAAGAAAAAGACTAGTTAACGTTTTGTCAGAAAAGCAGAGACACTGTAATTCAGTTAAAGTAAACACTATAATATCACTGTGATTTCTCTGGATATTGTGTAAATATAAAATTCCTATTCATATAGCATCTCCATCATTTCCAAGAACAGAAGAAAAGAGAAACATTATAAATAAATTGATTTTAATTGTAACTTGGATTTTGTTAATTTCATAAAGTTACTATTGAGTTCAACCTGAATTCCATTGTTATTTAAAGCATAAGATAGTTATTACGAGAAGACGCTCTAGGCTCTTATCTTCTAATTACCACCGGACCAGGGGTCTTTACTGTCTGACTATCCTTTGTGCTATCAATACACCAGTGCTCATTTCTGAGACTGGGTATATCGCGGAGTTCATTATTCTTTATTGAACTATCATCGACTGTCATCAAGACGACTACCACTATAAATACCATCTCGTTACACTGGGGGCTCGTTCGCGTGATATCCTTGATAGTCCTGATCCAAAACTCTATCTTCTTTCTTAGAAATTTTTTTTTTGAATTTTTTGAATATATTTTTATTTCAACAGTGGAAAAAAAATAATAAATAATAATACATCTTTTGTTGTTGAAGTACCATTGAGTACAAATAGACAGACTCTCACATAAATTGTGACAATATTCATTAATTAAGTTTAATTTAATTAAGCTTGAATTAATTAGTTGAGTAAGACTATTCACCCTCTCAACAGCAAGACAATGGCTGATCTGGTAAAGGTTAGGTCTGCCATTATACAGATGGGGAAGGACTTTGGCCTAAGTGGCGATGCTCTTATCCAGTATGTCACTGTGGAAAGGGATAAGTATATGGACATTGAAGCTAAGAAATTGGAAGCCGAAAGGGAGACCAAGAAGCTTGAATTAGAAGCTAGAAGAGAAGCTAAGAGAATGGAAATGGAAGCTGAAGAAAGGAGATTAGAGATCGAGAGACAGGAAAGAATGATTCGGGCGGAAAGAGAACATGAGTTGAAGTTAAGACAACTGGAAATTCAGCCGGCTGAAAGTATAAATGGTAGCAGTTCTCCTCACTCTGACACCAGCTCTAGCCAAGGTCCTCAAAAGGGTGCTATGAACTTCCATTTGGATGCTTTTATGGAGAAGGACGATTCTATTTAGGCATACATAGACAGATTTGAGCGAATTGTTTCATCATATTGCCTAGAGAAGGAAAAGTGGAGTGTTAAGCTCTTTCAAGGATTAAGGGGTATTTCTTACGAAGTGTTTTTGAAACTACCCAAAGATTAACAGGAAAACGTTGAGGCTCTGAAGCAAGCATTGCTTGTTCGCTATGAGCAAAACTCAGAGGCTTATCGTAAGAAATTCCGAACTGCCAAGAAGGAGGCTGGAGAAACGTACCAACAATACACAGCTCGGTTGGAAACTTACCTACTGAGATGGTGTGTACTGGGAAACTTTTCGCAAGATTTCGAGGGACTCAAGGAAATGATTCTGATAGAACAACTTTTTGATTCCATAACCCATGAAACGAAGAAATTTCTGGTAGAAAACAGATGGGACAGGTTGGAAGACATAATCAAATATGCTGAAAGTCACCAATTGGCACATTCTCTAACACAAGGAGCAAAACCTAAACAAGATGAAGTAGTCAAGAAACCTCAACATTACACCAAGTATGAAGGAAATGGGACCAATCAGGACCACCCCTTTAAAAACTGACCAAGGTTTGACCAAAAGGATAGAAACCCTCTGTAATATGAAAAGAAACATTATAGAAAGGAAGAAAAGTGGTACCGATACTGCAAAATGAGCAATCATAATAGTGTGGACTGTAGGAAGAAAAACCCTCCTCACCACGCGGCATGTATGGCAACAGGGAATAGGGAAAGGAAGGAACTGACAGTGAGTCAGAATAGCCTCACACATCCCCCTGTCGGTGAACTTGTGACTGTGAATGGCACACAAGTCACATGCTTGTATGACACGGGTCTGGATTTTGATTCAGTCGTGAGCGCTACCCTTGTAAACCCAGAACAAATCACCACAGAAACAGTGGAGATACAGGGAGCAACAAAGGGAACAGCAACCATGAAATTTCTCATAGCCACAATTAATGTAAAATCTCGATATGTGGAAGGAGTAATCAAATCAGCGGGGATTGATGAGCCTATATACTCTCTGATACTGGGATGTAGGTATGTCTTTTTAGGAGACCCGGTAAAACCTGTAGTCATGGCAGCAGTCCAGACCAGGTCGAGCTCCAAAAGGATGGAAGAAAGTCCGATAAACACTCATCCAGAAGAGATGAAAAAACTCAAGCAGAAGATAGTAAACTGAAACCCTGCTTTGCCAAACTGCCAAAAGCTCATAACCCTCCGGAAAAAGAAGATTTTTACATGAAAAATGGTCTACTGTACAGAAAAGCGGGAAACGGATCTCAAGGGCATGGACAGCTAGTAGTACCAATTTCGTGTAGGGCACAGGTGGTGGAACTAGGGCATGCAATACCCTTTAGTGGTCACATGGGAATTGGTGCCAAAGGTCAAAGGATAGAGTGTCACTATTTCTGGCCAGGAATCACCGAAGACATAAAACGATATGTAAAGTCCTGCCCAGAATGTCAAAGGGTAGCTCCAAAGCATTGGACTGCTCCAGCCATCTTTGGAGAAATGCCTATTATGGTACACCCTTTGAAAGAGTTGCAGTGGATATTGTAGTCCTCACTAGGACTAAGAAGAGGAACAGTTACATACTGACTCTAGATGACTCTTGTTCAATGTGGGGAGAGGCAGTAGCCATGTCAGCAATTGACTCTATACATGTGGCAGAGGCACTGCTAACAGTATTCACCCGGTTAGGATTCCCACATCAGATATTGATTAACAATGGTTCTCAGTTCAAGGGAAAGTTGACTGAAGAGGTATTTAAGATATTTCAGGCCAGACACTATCATTGCTCTCCTTATCACCCCTAAGGGAACGGGCAGGTAGAACGGTTCAATGGAACCCTACTGTCAATACTTAGAAAGCTGGCACTGGAAAAACCAGATACCTGGGATGTGTACTTACCGGCTGCATTGTTTGCATACCGGGAAGTCCCGCACCATTCTACTGGAATGGCTCCAGCAAAATTATTATTTGGCCGCCCAATAAAAGGTCCTCTGGAAGCATTGTTGCGGACATGGACCGATGAAAAAGCAGAAGAGACCATTACCTCAGCATTCCAGTATGTAAATGAGTTAACCTCGCGACTTAAAACTGGATGGAAACTGGCAAACGATAATTTGCGTAAAGCCAGAAGAAAACATGCTGAGTATTACAATAATAAGGCGAAGGATAGGGAACTTGCTGTAGGAGAGAAGGTGCTTCTTCTTTTGCCCAGCGGTAACAACAAGTTACAAATAGGTTGCCCAGGACCATATGTGGTTCTAGAAAACATATCTAGGACGAATTACAAGATTGATAAGAAGGGGAAGGAAAAGGTGTACCATGTCAATCCGTTGAAGAAATATTATGACAGGACATCTACAGACATTGCTCATATGATGACACTTGCTATAGCAACAGAGATGAGGCACGAACCTCTCACCTCCACTGAATATCCATTAAAGTCATCAGAGAGTCAAGAGCAGGGGAATGTCAGTGAACATCTGTCTCAGGATCAGAGAGAGCAAGTAACAATGTTATTGAAAGCACATGAAGATGTACTCACGGATAAACCAGGTTGTACAAAGTTACTAGAATATGACATGAAAGTTCTAGACCCAACACCTATCTGTGTGAAAACCTACCCTATTCTATTTGCAAAAGCACAAGCCTTAAAAGACGAAATTGACTACTTTCTTAATGAAAACATTATTTCAAAGTCAGAATCAGCTTATAGTGCAAGTGTAGGGCTACTCAGGAAAGCTACTGGAGAACACAGATTATGTATAGATTACAGGAAGCTTAATGCTGTCACTGAATCACAGGCTGATCCTTTGCCGGATACTAATCAGCTGTTCTCATCTCTTAGCAAAGCTAAGTATTTTTCAAATGTGGATCTGAGTAAAATACATTACCAAATTCCAGTAAAAGCTGGGATCAGACACATGTTGGCATTCAGTATGTCAGATGGGCATTACGAATTTAATGTATTACCATTTGGACTGAAAAATGCTCCAAGTGTAATTTCTCCTATGATGAGAAAATTACTGGAACCGCTAAAGAACCCCTGTATTGCAACTTTCATGGATGATATCCTCATCGCCACAGAAACATTTGAGGAACATTTATCGGCACTCTCCCTGTTATTTGATAGACTTAAAGAGGCGGGACTGACTGCTCGTCCAACTAAATGCTTTACTGGTTGTCAGGAGTTGGAATTCTTAGGACACACTATTTCCAGGGGAAATATGTCGCCAGACCCCAGGAATATAGACCAAAGACAAAGAAAGATGTAAGATCTTTTGTTTCTTTGTGTGGGTTTTACCAAAAATATATCCAAAACTTCAACACATTATGTGCACCTCTAACTAACCTGACAAAGAAAGGCCACCCAGACAATGTAAAATGGACAGCGGAATGTGAGGGTGCTTACTCTCAGTTGAAGCAAAAGCTCACTAGCAAACCCATTCTGAAATTGCCAGATATAACTCAGTAGTTTATTTTGAGAACGGATGCAGGCAATATTGGAATTGGAGCAACTTTAATGCAGAAGTCTGAGGCACAGCCTGGAGAGCTTTTTCCTGTTGCTTTTGCCAGCCGTAAACTCAACTCCGCTGAATTAAATTACTCTACTATAGAGAAAGAATGTTTAGCATTAGTATGGGCAATTCAGAAATTCCAACCCTCTTTGTATGGGAGGGAATTCACTGTGCAATGTTATCATCAACACTTGGCATTTTTAGCTTCGTCTAAGCATTTAAATGCGAGATTAATGCGTTGGGCTCTTTTGGTACAAACATATTCTTTCATGGTAGAATACATACCAGGAAAGCAAAATGTAGGTGCGGATTTTCTAAGTAGACATCCCACAGTACAGGAACAGGAAGAAGGACAGAGTGCAGGAAGTATTCGCAGGGACGAACCATAATACCCAGCGGTATTGTTCCATTGATAGCTAGACGTATGTCCAGCTAGAAAAGGGGGACTATTATGGCAAAGTGTAACAATACCGGAGGCATTATTTACGTTGGCTAGATGGTAGGGAGAAAAATCTGTGTTAGGACCGCGCAGTAAATAATTCATTAAAAATCAACGGACTGCCAGACGGCAATTCTACTTCACCGAGTCATAGAGAAAGAGTAGACCCAGGGGTGTGTATAGCCAGAAAGACAATGTCTTTTCTAATTCTGGGGATATGATCACGTAAGTTGGTCAACCAGTTCGGAAAATGATGAATCGTGCGGCTTTAAAATGCACAGAAAAAGGAAGGACAGACGGATCTTGGAAAGAATGATATGAAAGGAAAGCCGCGTGTTGTCCGAGTAAAACGGGATATCCCAAGAGGCAATAGCTTTGGTAAGGAATGAGAACGATTAGTTATCTGTTTAGAAATTAACACAGATCACCCATCCGAAGTGAAATACGAGAAATATTTTCGACCAAAGTTGCTTGAAGGCATAGCCAATCAGCGTGGAGTCACGGATTCTCGCAAGATGGCCGACGAAGCGTATAAATACGCGGGTAGTTGGAAGTAAAAGGAAACACACGAACTGAAAGAACGCAGAGGACAAAAGGAAAGAGCTAGTCACGTATTCCTTCACCATTGAGTATTTGTGATGGCCCGCCTTTGCCAGAAGTAGTCCTATTAGTATTTCCCAAAAAGACCAGAGGGTTTTGGTCATACATATAGACGTAAGCCAGAAGTGAGAACCCAATTGTTATCTTGCATATCGACACGGAGCACTACAGCTTGTCTACCTGGTTGTGCTGGTATCCCTACTACATGGGAAGATCAGCCGAGTCTATTAGTCGTGTGGAGCTCACCAACATTGTCAACCATCATTTAAGGAGCACTCAGTTAAGTGCAGAACCAAAAGAACATTCGATCAATTTATGTGTGAAGAGTCAAGTCATATGAAGAAAAAGACTGGTTAACGTTTTGTCAGAAAAGCAGAGACACTGTAATTCAGTTAAAGTAAACACTATAATATCACTGTGATTTCTCTGGATATTGTGTAAATATAAAATTCCTATTCATATAGCATCTCCATCATTTCCAAGAACAGAAGAAAAGAGAATCATTATAAATAAATTGATTTTAATTGTAACTTGGATTTTGTTAATTTCATAAAGTTACTATTGAGTTCAACCTGAATTCCATTGTTATTTAAAGCATAAGATAGTTATTACGAGAAGACGCTCTAGGCTCTTGATCTTCTAATTACCACCGGACCAGGGGTCTTTACTGTCTGACTATCCTTTGTGCTATCAATACACCAGTGCTCATTTCTGAGACTGGGGTATATCGTGGAGTTCATTATTCTTTATTGAACTATCATCGACTGTCATCAAGACAACAACCACTATCATACCATCTCGTTACACTTTCCATCATAGCATTTCAGTGGGCAAGAGGTTTGCTTGGCGGTGCCCATCTCCTCTCCTAGTATCCTTGCAGGTACATACAAAAATGTACGTAGAGCAATCTGGTTTTAAGGCACCAGACACTCGCCCTTCGCCTCTTCTCCTGTTAGTATTAAACAGTGCCGCCACGAGAAGGCCAGGAGTTGGACTTTTGTTGTCAGAGGCTATGTGTTACGCACGCCTTATGAGCATTTGGTCAGATATTGAGAGCTCGTCCTCAATTCCACTCCTGGCTATGACAACGATTTCGCAGTACAAGTAAATAATGACAAATCAGAGCTATACGAGCAACAGAACGGCATCCCTCAAAGCTCAGTGTTATCTCCTTCCCTATTTTATATTATGGTTAATGACTTAGGAGAGGAATTTAGCAACAGAAGCAACACACTATCACAATGTTCAGATGATGCAGGTATTTGAAGGACGGGAAAAATCCTTCCCAGATTATATACAGATCTGCAAGCCCGAATTAACAAGATCGCAGAATGGATGGCTAAGTGGGGCTTCCAACTAAATGCTAAAGAAGACATCCGGAATGATATTCAGTAGATGTAGAATTATACAAAATAAAACAATCGACATAAAAATCCAAGGGCACAAAATTAAAACAGTAGAAACAACCAAATATTTATGGATGACTTTATGTGACAAAGGGCAGCCCGTATCGATCTTTGTTTCTCACCGGCAGTATCGGTACACTTGTGGTACTGATTTTTATTATTTGTTCTCAATTGTCGCACTTTTTTTTTTATTTATTTTTCTGCTAAGTAGCAGATATTTGATTTTATCAAATCACCCTGTAGGTAATAATAATCACATTTGCTTGGCCCTACCCAGATTTGTTGGTTATAGGCGCGGCAGATTAACACGTACATCGGCCAGCGCTATCGGCTTAATCACCGATGAGACACGGAATTTTGCGTATTCATACGACAGATAACGAGATGTGAAACTCGCTATTGGATGTCAAAGTCATTTGAGGCTGACAACCTCGGCGTATAGAATGATGAGTCATCAACCACCACTGCACGGGCTGGTGATTGCTTTATTAATAGTTTCGTAAAGAGAACTAAAAGCATAAAGTAGTTCCAGATTCCCTATGGAGCAGGAAGGGAAAGATGAAAGAAATGATGTACATTTTAAGTATAATACTTACATTTTCAAAGCAGTGTAAATGTCCCTATAAACATAGTCACTTTAAAATTAATGAAAGTTTTCAAGCTAAATCAGTGTAAAACATAAATGAAAATCTATTCAGTTTATATTGTGAACACTTTCCAAACAGTGGAGATGTAAATGTAAAACATATTGTGACAGAAGTATGTAAATATATTACATGATATCTACACGTTTTTGCTTCCACCTGTTTTCCACCTTTTCTTGCTTATTAGTTTTGTTAATGCAGAACCTTTGTACTTGATATCTGTCTCATTCATAATTTAGCCACGCCTATTGTTTTCTTTTCTCTATTGGCTTAACAGGCACTAGGAATGTTTAATTTCAGACCGTTTCAAGTGTAGAGAGAGGGGACGGGTCGTGTGTTTGTAGAATCAAGACGATAATTCAAAAAGTACCTTTTGATAGATGCACGTAGAAAGAGGAAAGGGAGAGATAAGCTAATGAAGAAAATCAAGGTCGATAAGTTAAGACGTACTTTCTGTAGACATTGGTCAAGGGGAGATAATCAATCTCAGTTCCCCCCCCCCACACACACACATCCGTTCGTTCGTGAAGGTAAATTAAGCTATGGAACGACGAGATCAAAGAGACGATTTGCCCGTGGGACCATTCTACGGGCGGCTTAAGTGACAAAATAGACTTTGATTCACAATCTAACCGTAGAAATTCCCAAAGGTGTTATGTCTCACACTGGTCAGCGACATTTTTGTCTATTCAATATATATATGAGGCATGTTCAAATGAAACCCGACCGGGCTGCGCCAAGTGAACATTCGTAGGAGGTGCACGATGACGTCACATCTGACGTAATAAGCACATACGAATGTACAGGTGTATAAGTGTTCATTCTCCTAGTATTCATGGGTTGTGCTGCAGACCGTTAAAATAATGGCCGGTGTGATAAGGAAGCCGTCCAAGGTCGATAAGCGAGTTGTGATTCAGTTCCTAACAGCCGAAGGATGTCGACCAGTGGACATTCATCGCCGAATGAAAGCAGTGTATGGTGACAAAAGTGTGCCTAAGACTACAGTGAAATACTGGGCACGAATGTTTCGAGAAGGACGTCAGTTAACGAAAGATCTTCCACGGCCAGGTCAGGTGCATATTGTTGCGAAATAAGAAGCCATCGCCTCGATTGATGCAGCAATACGGGTGGACCGTTGTCGGAGCTTACGTTCGCTATCAGAGCCATTCGCTGTGTCTCTTGGGACAGTTCAAATGGTGGTTAAGAACAAACTGAAGTATCGAAAGGTGTGTTCACAATGGGTCCCACGGATGCTGACCGATCACCATAAGGAAGAACGTATGGGGTAGAGTTTGAACCACCTGCTGCGTTACGAAAAGGAGGGTGATGCATTTCTGTTGCGCATAGTGGCAGGTGATGAGTCATGGTGCCGCCACTTTGAGCCGTACAGCAAATCAACGAGCATGCAATGGAAACATCCCGGATCACCAAAACCCAAAAAAATCAAGTCACAGATTTCCGCCGGTAAGGTTATGCTGACCGCATTTTTTGACCATGAAGGGCTTCTTTTGGTAGACTTTAAAGAGTCTGGCGTGAACATCAATGCCATCCGCTACCAAGACACACTAGGCAACCTGCTTACAGCCATCAAGAATAAACGACCCGGCATGCTTTCGCGTGCTGTGATTCTGTTGCACATGTTGCGAACATTGTGCAGGAAGCGTTAGCAAGGAAAAGGTGGGAAGTTCTGCCACACCCAGTCTACAGCCCCGATCTGTCACCATGTGACTTTCATTTATTCGGACCCTTAAAAAATTCTCTAAAGGGACAACGATTCGACTCCGATGCAGACGTCATGGCCTCGGTGACCAAATGGTTCAATAAGCAACCAGTCTTTTTTCTCGGACGGCATCCGCCTTCTACCCAAGCAGTGGGATGCGTGTCTGAATGCCTACGGTGACTATTTCTAAAGAAACCCAGTGAGTACTTGCTTCATAACAATTGCTGTATTTAATTCTACTACTCCTGCTGATGTACCTTACATATATTTGATATAAAGCCACTGGGACGGGTTTCATTTGAACACCTCGTATATTCCAGCTTTCAAACTTAGATTATTCAGTACCCATAGCAACTTTGGAACATCTAGCTGCGATTTCTAGATCCATTACATCATTGGAATTACTTAGTTTTCGTTGGAGTTGTTTTAAATTATGTGCTGCGGTAAATATTATACTAAGATTTTTCTGTGTTGAGTGATTTAATTTTTAAATTCCGTCATTTATATTTCACTGGGATTTACAGTGTGTTAAGTGACTAGCGAATTAAAATAATTTACAGCTAAATTGTTTCGGCTGTAGCGTTGACTAATTAATTGCTAGTAATCAGTAAGGGATATTTGGTCAACTAGTAAATGCACTATTCACTATGAGTACTGATGAAATAAATGTTTATTTCTAATTCATTTTGAGCAATTTTGTAAATGAGTAGCGCTTATTTTACGGCGAATTTTTTTAACGATAAGATAAGCTATACACGTGTAGTTCTTTTCAAAGTGAAATAACCGAGTGGATAATAACTTATAATTCTGTGTGGGTTAATTTTAGGATAGCATAGTGGTGTAGTGGTTATTGTGATTATATGGTTGTTTTTTCTTCCTATATTTAGTACGGGTCACAAACCCAAAATCTACCAGCGGCCTTAATCTGTGAAAAAGTCTAATCTGAGAATAACGGATCTAAGTCCTGCAGTACTAAATGAACATTCTTTTATAACTATTGGGTCTTCAAGGTGGACCGGTCTGGCCTCTTGTTTACACCCAGAAAGAGACAGAGTACCAACCCAAAGAATATTAAGAATAAATTGTAACTGGGCCTAGAGATATCCAGATTTCGTTTTCCCGATTTTTATATACATTCAGCCCGTGGTGGCGAAATAATCAAACATTGACATTTTCCGGCTATCGACCATTTGTGGAGCGACGAGGATTCTTGATCCTGAGAGATTTTAATACCCCCACATTTATTTCTAGTATGGGACTCAAAGACGCAGCAATAGAGAACGCAGTCAGCGACTCATAGCTTGGCTGCCTGCGTCAGGAATAGCGAATCAGAGCTGGTCAAGACCACACTCCACCTCCACGTGGTGGTCCTGGAACCAGTCTGCAGCAGTGCAGTCTGGCTGAGCAAGTGTGGATCGCAATGGGAAGGCAAACCCGGTCCTAAGAAATGCCGTGCAGAAGTCGGATGTGTCGACCGAAAGGTGCAGATATCACAGTTTAGGCGTAAACAGACACAACGCAACCACCGTCCTTTTCAGGACGAACGAGGAAGAAGAAGAAGAATTTCTAGTATCAAATTTATCAGCTGCTGACACTGTGACCATTAAATCTCTTAAGTAATTTTCTACCTGGACACATTGATGTGTCATAAACAGAATCCTAGTAACAGTAAGAAGCAAGCGTTTCCCAATAAGAGAATTAACCAGTCTTGGAGAAACTGGGGCTGGTTTCGTCAATTAACCCAACCTTGGATTTGTGGATGTCTCATGGAGATATGTTCCAGATGTGGTGAAAGCGCTTATTTGGTAAGTGAGAACGAAATGTGATCACATGTTTGTCAGAGCGAGAGAAAGAAGGAATGAATAATTCTCAAATTTGTATAACGAATATACTCACTTTGTTGTGCCTTTCTTATGTTTTTGCTAATACTATTCATTTCAGAATAGATTAACTGAGAAACTCTGTTCTTTACAGCATAGGTAAATTCTAGACCATAGCGCAAACCTTTTTGACCTTTTTGGGGTTTAATGACTTCTTCAAACGGGATCTTGTCTCAACAGAGGGAGGGGGATTACACTTATGGGTCTATTCCTTATTAATTCTGTAACTTATGATTTTTATGTTTTGATATTTTGATAAATGTTGTAAAGTACTTTATGATAAATAAAATTAACATAACACTTATTAACCGTGTGGGACAGCTTGTCCCAATATCCCTACTCCATTTAATATAGTTTCACGTTTGGGCGTCTAATTGTCGTCACTTATCTGTGTGTGGGTGTATGTGAGTGGTTGATATATATATATATATATATATATATATATATATATATATATATATATATATATATATATATATATATATATATATATATATATATATATAAAGTAGACTGATCAACAAATTTCTGTTGTAGAGATAGGCTGGACTAGAGTATCTTCTCAAATCCAGGTTCAGACTCTACCTTTCACCATTTCACTCGTGAAATCTATTTTCTTTACCTTATCTCTCACTGAGTTATCACCTATTCTAGTTCTATTCAGACGGGACCAAAATCGATCATAAATAACTATCAAAAATCTACGACACATATTATATCTGTACGTTTAAGCTTTTCATTTAAATGTAATGTAAAAATAAAGCTATTCATTTTAAATGTAAAGAAAGTTTATCCCGAGAGATTAAATTGGCCATTCTCATCGAGGGTAAATTCTGACATGGAATGGTAGAATAGTAGAGGGAGGCACATAACTATGTTTGGATGGGGAGCAAGCATCAAGTCACTTCTCATGTTTTACAGGTCATTTGTAATGGGGAAAATGGATTATGCAAGCATAGTATATGACTGCAGCTCACAGAAATAAGGACAAGTTGGACAAAATACAGCACTAGGAACTATGTACAATAGCTGGAGCCTCAAGATCAACATCACTTGAAGCACTAGAGGCTGCACTAGGAATAATACCCCCAAAGCTAAGAAGAAAAGAACTTAGACTGAATTACATGGCAAAGTCCTAACTGACAAAAACCACGCAGCCCATGCAATGTTTGTGAAGAATTTCCCTATGACCTGAGATACCCCTCTGGAAAATACAAGATATCCAATAGGATGGAAGTGCATTGAGGAAATAGAAGAAAACAGTATTACAATAAATGCAATAAAATGTAGTAGTTAATACACATCAGTGATTCCACCTTGGGAGCTCAAGAAACCAAATATTGACTCTCATCTTTCAGGTATAATAAATAAAAAAGCAGGAAAAGACGACATTAAAATCATAGCCAGGGAATATATAGAACAGATAACTAAGGGTAGCTTGAAAGTATACTCTGGTGGATCTAAGATAGAAAATGAAGAACTTGGAATAGGAATACACAAAGCAGCCAAGAAGCTAAAGGAAAAGTTTTAGTTTAACTGAATCAATATTTACGGCAGATATGGTGTCAATAGCAAAAGCACTTGAAATAATTACTGACAAGCACCCCCCCCCCCTTCCCCCAAAAAACAAACAAATCCTAACTGACTCAGCTCTTCAAGCTCTAAGAAACCCCCATGAATGTAGCCGACCAGACATAGCAAACGAAGTTTTGCAATTTAGTCTTCTTCTTAGGTGCCTTGTCTGGAACAGACATTGGCTATCATGACCCTCCAGTCTTCTCTGTCTTTTGATAGTCTAATGAGCTTCTTGTTGCCTATGCTGTTGTTTGTTGCCCAGTTGTTTAAACTTTCCACGTACATATTTCTCTGCCTTCTATTTCCCATATAAGACTAACTCCTCTACTCTTCTGTTAAAAGGGTACGGTAAAGGATCCCGTTACACGCCCATTGAGGCATATTGGGAATATGGTGTTAGGCCCATATTTTCGTGACCATCGGCACATTATGGGTGATGTGGTCAGCATCACGTCGCTCTTCTGTTAATATGAGATGTCACATAATATCTTTTGTTGCGCACATGGGTTTTAATGGAATAAAGATATCTTTTGGTGCACACATCAGCTTTAAAGGAAAATGGTGCAAACGTGTGCAATGGAGAGGAGTGAACAGGAAGCCTGACAGAAAAAGATGTCAGTTGGCCATCTTTAGAAGCCGTATTGCATATTGATCGTGCTCTCTTTATGGTCGCTGGGTTTTGTACAATATTGTTTTATATTCCAATGGTAAAAGGACTTGCTGAGCCAGCCATATGGTTATTGCTGACAATTTATTGCTGTTGATATTGAATTCGTACGTGTATCGTCGTTGTTATTTAAAAAAGGGTGATTGTCAGCACGCCTTTGTGTTACGCTTTGTGAATAGCGGTTACATGTATTTTGATTGTGTGACCTCTCGCAGTTTGATACGCGCTTAGAGGATAATGTCATGAAGGTGTAATTTAGTTATTATACGGTGACATATTTTGGGGGCCAAGCCGAGTTGTCTTTTTTCCTTCTGGGGAAGGGATTGTGTTGAACTGATTTCTTTAGCTAGTGACACTGTCAGTTTTGCGGTGGGGTACGGGCACGGAGAATTGTACCCATTGACTGCTCTGCATAACTGAGCGTGCACATTTTCAGTATCTTAGTGGTGATTGTCTCGTTTGTAGGCATAGTGTCCTATATTTGCAATTAATCTCTGTCGTCGTGTTTTGCTGTCGTTTTCTGCTGTTTTCTTCTTCCTATCTTGTACATAAGTTAGACTGACAATCTCCTTGTTCTCGTTTGTTAGCACTACGGTTTGGATATACTTGTTTGTTTCTCTCCCACATATCTGTCATCGCTTTCCTATCGTAATGTTGGGGTGTGTTTGTCAAGTGTATTCGTGTTTCATCATTATATGTACTATTCATTGTTTCAAATGTTTGATTTACTTTGTTACATGATATCTTCTTCTTCTTCTTTGATTCTTAGCCGCCGACCGTCAAAGCAGTCAGTGGCCATCACGCCTAGTGGCATCTTGTAGGGCAACAACAAAGTGATTCCACTTTGCTCGGTCGGCGGCCATCCTTCGTACAGTGCCCCAACTCTGATTCATTCTTTGCATCTCAGCCTCCACAGTCCTCCGCCAGGTTATTTTTTGTCGGCCTCTCTTTCGTTTTCCGTCAGGGATCCATAGCAAAGCTGTTCTTGTGATGGCATCGGAGTCTTTTCTGAGGACATTGCCAATCCAGCTCCAGCGTCTGCCAGCTATGATGGTGTGCATGTCCTCTTGCTTGCTCCGAGTAAGCAGATCTTGGTTGGTGATGGTATTCGGCCAAAAGATTCGATGAATTTTTCTTAGGCATGTTGTGTGAAGAGAGGACAATTTTGACATTTACTTCTCTGTAACTCTCCAGCATTCCGCACCATAGAGAAGCACAGAAAGCACACAGCTCTGATATAATCTTAATTTTGTGCTTGTGCTGTATTGGGAGGACTTCCAGATGTTGTTTAGGTTAAAAAAGTCTGTTCTTGCCTATTCATTCTGATGTTGATGTCTTTGCCTGCCCCGCCGTCTGGTGTTACTATGCATCCTAGGTATGTGAAGGTGTCTGTCTGTACCAGTTGCTGACTAATTACTGATATGAGCTCAGGGTTGTTCACATTGAGCGTCATGACCTCTGACTTCTTTAAATTGATGTTCATGCCCAACTGCTGGCTAAACTTATTAAGTCTATCCGTTTTTTCCTGGATGTTTTGATGTGAATGTGTTAGTAGTGCAATGTCATCTGCATATTCCAGATCTTCCAATGTAGAAAATGTAGTCCATCTAATTCCTCTTGGACTGCTCTCTGTTGTCTGGCGCATCACCCAATCTATGACTGTTAAAAATAGAGTGGTTGATAAGGGGCATCCCTGTCGTACTCCTGTCTTCACCTCAAAGGTTAGGTTGCTCTGCCCAACACTACACGTAAAGTTGGCATAGAGGCTTTTTATGATTGACACTGTGCAGCTTGGAATTCCATAAGCGCTCAGTATTTTCCATAAACTGTCCCTATGTATGCTGTCAAAAGCCTTTTCAGAATCATCGAAATTAATGTACAGCTGTCTTTGTCATTCTGAGCACTGCTCTATAATGTTCATGAGAGTGAATATATGATCTACACATCTTCTGTTCTTTCTAAATCCTGCTTGTTCTTTCCTCAGTTTGTGGTCTACTTCTTTTGAAATTCTCTGTATAATTATCCTGCCTAGTATTTTGCTGGGAACTGAGAGAAGAGTGATTCCTCTCCAATTATTGCAGTCTGCAAGATCTCCCTTCTTGGGCAATTTGACAATTATTCCTTTGTTCCACTTTGATGGTGTTGTCCCTTGTTACATGATATGTATTTCTAAAATCACTATTGCATTAGTGAAATAAGAGTAGGTGTACGGACATAATTTTGTGGCTATTATGCGGATATCCTTGTTAAAATCTACCACTTGGTGAGCTTGAGATTTTTGTCAATGTATCGTGACATTGATTGGGTATAGACAAGCAAGGATTCGTGTCACTGGATCCCTTCTTTGGCACTGACTTGTAACCTTAATGGTTTTGCGTATTTCGTAGCTTTCCAACGCATTTGTATTGCACCTCGATCATAAATATGTCTAGCCTTAAGGATTTTATTGAAATTGGAGAGAAGATATGAAAATCGATGGATTCTCTGCTTGAGTGGGCAAAGGCCGAACTCAAAAAGTATGATTTACAGAAAAAACAAGAAGACGACAGACGAGAACGCTATGAGGAGCGTCAATTACAAAAATTGAAAATTGAAGCAGATAGGGAACTGAAACAAATTGAAGCAGATAGGAAACTGAAACAGATTGAAGCAGAAAAGGTACTGAAACAGATTGAAGCAGATACAGAAATGAAACAGATTGAAGCTGATAAGGATACAGAGCCAAAAAAATTGAGTAAGATCTAAGACGGATAAAGTTAGAAAAAATGAAGATTGAAGCGAACAAGGAAATTGCTATAAAAAAAGTTGGAGCTTGATTCTGGCAATCGTGGTTCGACTTCTAGGGAGCCAGCTCGCCCTTATAGACTACGATTACCGAGTTTTTGGGAAGAAGATAGTATGGACTTCTTTTTGGAAAGACATGAATTTGAGCTCTTGTCTGGAGGGCGAGGCAGGAAGAATGGCCTTCACTGTTATCTGCATTGCTTTCTGGCTCCACTTTAAACACCGTATAAAGTTTGCCTGTGGCTGACAGAACTACTCATTGTACCGTAAAGGCAACATTGCTGAGAGAATTTAAGTTGACAGCCAAAGGGTATTGCTCTTGTTTCAGAGATGCGATGCCTAGTGCCGACCAAGATTTCGGCTCTTTTGTCATAAAAAATAAATTTCTCCTTAATAGATGGATAGAGCTGGAGGGAATAAACAGAGATTTTGATGGACTGTTTGATCTCATCTTGAGGGACAAGGTGTTGTCCTCATGTTGTTTTGAAATGGTTCCTTTTTTTCAAGAACGCAAACCCAGAGACATTACTGCTATGGCAGAGTTGGGGCGGTAGTACTTTACTGCTTACCCTGGTAAGACAATTCACAAGTCATTTTTCCCTGAGCATTTCGCTACATGTGTTGGCAAAGGTATTGGGAAACCTTTCCGGCAACATCGGTCCACGAGTGCAGACAGGTTTACCAGGTGGAGGTTTCATCGGCAATATTCTGATGGGCATGGATCTCATGGGAGCTATGATAGCTATAAGGGGTACAGATCCCCCCAAAAAACAATCGTTCTACCGGCAGGATAGATCTCTGTTTAGATTCACGTGAGATAGACATGATAGGTCTACTCGGAGGTAGGTCAGAAAAGATACTCCCAACAACCCCAATCATCGCTGGTATCGAAGAAGTGGTCCGAGCAAAAAGGATGAAAGGGATAGCAAACGTGAGCAAGAACTACTCAATTCACCAAATGGTAGTCCTAAACAAGATTATGGTAGTCAGCTTCGAGGTGGCGCGTGTGACGGAAGGGGTCATGCTGCAAGAGTCTGTCCCAACAATTCAGAAAAGGCTAATGCGGCATGCGTTCTGAAAACCTTTAATAACGAGGATTGCAAGGGATGTAGCCCTTTGTTTGAGCCTGATGGCAGATCACTACTGATTTATGGTCATACTCTGCCTTCCCTCTCTTCTCTCGATGGAAGCGGAAGCTTAGAGTTACACCAGGGCTTGGTTCAGAACAGGTTGTTGTCTGTGTTGAGGGACAGAGGATGCACTACAATAGGAGTGCGCCGATCATGTATTGATAAATCGTGCCTTATTGGTAAAACTGTCGGATGCGTGACTTTGGGGGGAATGTTAAATATTACCCCCTAGCCATTATAGAAGTGGATAACCCCTTTATTTCTGGTCTGGTGCAGGCGTGTGTTCTTGAGGCGTCAGTGGTCGATTTGATTATAGGGAACGTGCTTGGTGTTCGTGACTGTACTCAGGCCGACATCACAAAATGACAGGTTGTTACGCACAGATTCTTGTATTGGCAATGAATATATATATATATATATATATATATATATATATATATATATATATATATATATATATATATATATATATATATATATATATATATATATATATATATAAAGATATTTGTTTGTCTGTATGCTTGTGTATATTTGAAAATATTTGTTAATAATATTTTGGGTCTAAGATTAGAACTCTAGTCAAAGGGCGAATACTTATTTTTTGCTTCGAATGAAAGTAAATATGTAGTTGTCCCACTTGAATATAGTTCAAAGTTAACTTTAGCGCATGCCCAGACTGGGTGTGTTTTTTGAAAAGGAACTTCCGTCATGTCGAGATGTGATCTGTGTACGGGGTAAGACATGTTCTGATGTCCCCGAGTTTTTCTTTCATCATGGGAAAAACCTTCTGTGAATTTGATGGCAGGTCTATTAAGATTAGTCCCATGTGTTTAATTCTAACGTCTGGAGACGGGTGGAATTGTGGTGTTCTCGAACACAAAGGTAATCGCTGCTCCTACTTTGTCCTGTAGCCGATGAAGTTAGACTTTGTTGTTCGACTCATTCGCATCGTCAGGCAGAGGAGAGACTCTATTATTAGAAGTACACCAGATATCTCTATACCTGATATATCTATGTTTCAGGCTACTTATGCCCACAGAACAGTTACTATTATGTTCCTCGAACTTCGCTATGCCAGCGGAGATGCCTCTACGAAGGTTAGACTTTGAAAATATGTCCACAGAAGGTCAACGTGAACTGGATTCATAACCCGCCATTTCCGTGCGGCTTGTATTGAGACTTGCCTATATTTATATGATCCATTTGTATCAGGAAAGAGTTGCTTAACTCGCATATTGCTAATGTTTGAGCTGAACCTGCTGAAACTAACATATCTATGAGATCAGCTTACTTGAATGCACAATTTATTGAGGAACTTTACATTATGCTGATTGATATGCCCTACATTGCTTGTGATTGATTGTCAGTGTCAGCGTACCTATTGTGGCGTCCTAATAAATGTTTGGAAAACGTCACCAGCTGTTATTTTTTCGCTTCCTCGTCGTGAGTCAGTGTGACGTCCATGTAACGAGTATACAGTTGCTCTGGGTGGAACTTTATCCATATCATCCCTCCATACATAATGTCAGCGCACCACCCACGCAAACCAGTCCAGAGACACCCTACCTCTTCATCTCCATCACCTCCGACATCTGAGAGCGTCTACCTTGGTTCGGGTGTCCAAGGATAGTGTGAAGAAAAATAATAACAACACAGAATAACACATTATCACATGTCTAACTGTCAGTTGTGGCCAATGTGGTGGTCACAAGAGCGCAGACTAGAGCAGACGACAGTTCATTGGCAATACAGCGGGAACTGCCGTCTTCGGACGCGGTCCCATGTATGGTGTCCACGGGTCCCGATGTACCAGGGGCGGATTTTGTCCAGCAGCAGCGGGCTGATAGGTAATTGCAGAAATGTTCCACTTTGGCTCTAAAAGGGGATTTGAAGTGCACGACGTCGACACGTTACTGGTTTGAGTTGAAAAATGATGTTTTTACCAGATGCCTTTCCATCCCATTTGAATTCAAGCGCCAGGTGGTTGTTCCTGTCGCTTTTAAATCAAAGGTGTTGCAGGTGGCACAAGATTCACCGTTTGCTGAACATATGGGGGTTGCAAGAACTTGCCATAGAGTTCTGTCACAATTCTATTGGCCGGCATACAACAAAGACATTAAAGTATACTGCAGGTCTTGCAGGGTATGCCAGCCAGTGACATATACGGGTAAATTACCGAAGGCCCCGTTGCAGGTTGTTGATTTGTCGGTTCGGCCCTTCCACAAAGTTGCCATCGATATCGTTGGTCCGCTTTCTGTTGCATCAGAGAGAGGCTTTCTTTTTATTCTGACACTGGTGGATCTGTGTATAAGATTGCCCGAGGCTGTGCCAATGAGGACTATAACCTCTCAGGCTGTTTCGGATGCGTTGCAGATGTTGTTCCGTAGGTTTGGTTTTCCCGAGGTGATATTGTCAGATAGGGACGTCAATTCATTTCCAAGGAAATGGCTGAGATCACTAAATTGTTGGGCATCTCCCAATCTGTCACCAGCCCTTATCATCCCCAGTCAAACGGTGTCTTTGAGCGATTTAATGGCACATTGAAGGATATGTTGGCCAAGGTCACTGCTGAATTTCCCCAAGAATTTGATGAATTCCTTCAAGCAGTATTATTTGCCCATAGAGAGGCGCCTTAGGAGAGCACCAGGTTCTCCCCATTTGAACTATTGTACGGGGCGAATCCAAGTGGTCAAATACACATTCTGAAAGATATACTGGTTGGTGGGTGTTCTGATGGGTCTTCCGTTTCCAGTTATGAATACGACATGAACTATCGCGAGCGAATTGTCAAGCGTGTGCCGTTGCACGGAATAATTTATCCGTGGCGGGGGCGCGGTACCGGCAGTACGCTAACCGCGGATCCAAACTACTCTTCTTGGTTCCCGGTGAAGAGGTATGGCTTCTTCTGTCATAAAAGGAAGACCGTTTGAGCATTACATGGCAGGGACCGTTTAAGGTGCTTAAGAAGGTAACGGATGTTGATTATTTAATCCAGGTTTGGAACAAGGAGAAGGTATTCCACATTAATATGTTAAAACCTTATATAGAACGGCCAGAGGCTCTAAAAGAGGTGGACATTAGGTTATCTAGGAGCACTCCGAGGATGGCATGTTCTGTGGTCATTGATGAATTGGGTGACATAGGGGATGATATTAATCTCCAGCTGTCTCTCATTCCCCTTGCTCCTTCTGAGTCTTGGAAGAATGTGCAGATCTGTGACGGCCTAACGATCACACAGAAACCTGGGGCACGATCGGTCATTGGATAGTTTAGGGATGTTCTAACTGATTTGTCAGGACGTACCGACTTGATCTGCCACAATATTATCCTGACAGACGACCAACCGTTCAGGGTAAAGCCATATCCGCAGCCATTACATTTCAAGTCGGCGATTGAAAAGAACTAGATGACATGTTACGGTTAGGGATCATTTCTCCATCGGAGTCTGCTTACTCATTCCCCATGGTTGTGGTACGAAAGAAACTGTGTCCTTGCATGTCGGTATCGACTTCCGTAAATTAAATAGTGTTACTGTGATTGACGCTGAGCCAATACCGAACCAAGAGAACCTCCTTACTCAACTTTCCCATGCCAGGTTTTTTAGTAAACTGAATTTATCTAGGGGTTACTGGCAGGTTCTTCTTGTTGAGTCGGCTTAACCTTTGACGGCCTTTTCCACCCCAAAGGGTTTATTTCAGTTTAATTTTATGTGTTTTGGGCTGGTTAATGCGCCCGCAACTTTCGTCAGAATGATGAGAAAGTTACTAGGTCATCGTACGGATGTGATTACGTACATCGATGACATCTGCCTGTTCCATGAAACATAGGAACACCATATGTCGGGGTTGTCTTCCCTGTTGCGTTGTTTACGTAAGCAAGGTTTAACGGTACGCCCTAGTAAGATTTGTATCGGTTTCAGGGAGTTGAATTTGTTGGGGTTTATAGTAGGTAATAATGTATTAAAACCCGAGACTGGCACGGTTAAAAAATTTTTGGAACTACAAGCACCTAGGACTAAGAAGCAGGTCAGAAGCCTGATGGGACCTGTCCATTTTTATCGCATATTCATCCCTCAATTTTCTTCTATTTCTGATGCTTTAACCTCTCTTAATAGTAAAGGAATGCCTAACAGGGTTGTGTGGTCGGCAGAATGCGAGAAAGCATTATAAAAAATCAAGAAGTTATTTTCCAGGCGACCAATCCTTCTTTTGCCTGATTTGAGCAAACCCTTTATACTGCGGACCGACGCGTCATCTGTGGGCATTGGGCAAGTCTTATGCAAGACCACGAGAGTACACTACATCCTGTGATGTATGTTAGTCGGAAACTGTTACCTGCGGAGACCAGATACTCCATGGTCGAAAGGGAATGCCTGGCTATAATATGGGCAGTGTCAAAACTATCCCGATACTTGTTAGGGTCCCCGTTTATACTTCAAACAGATCATCGACCTTTACTGTTTTTGAAATCTTCGAAGTCGACAAGCTCACGGTTGACTCGTTAGGCCTTATTGCTACAACAGTTCCAGTTCACAATTATCCTATGAGAGGGTAGACTTAATGTCGTGGCAGATGCTCTGTCTAGATTGTAATTTTTGGGAAATCGGTTATATCTGTGTTCGTAGGCACGACGTCTACGTACACCAGTGTCAAGTTTTTTTGAACTTGTCTAATATTTTGTTATATGCTGTGAAATCTACTGCTCTCAGGGAGAAGAAAACTCCGTTATCTTTTCTGGGGAAGGGGGAAGATTTCACATAATATCTTTTGTAGCGCCCATGGGCTTTAATGGAATAAACATTTCTTTTGGTGCGCACATCAACTTTAAAGGAAAATGGTGCAAACGTTTGCAATGGAGAGGAGTGAACAGGAAGCCTGACAGAGGAAGCCTGACAGAGAAAGATGTCAGTTGGTCGGCTTTAGAAGCCGTATTGCACATTGATCGTGCTCTCTTTATGGTCGCTGGGTTTCGTAAATTATTGTTTTATATTCCAATGGTAGTAGGACTTGCTGAGACAGCCATATGGTTATTGCTGACAATTTATTGCTGTTGATATTTAATTCGTACGTGCATCGTCACTGCTATTTAAAAAAGGGGTGATTGTCAGCACGCCTTTATGTTACGCTTTGTGAATAGCGATTACAAGTATTTTGATGTGTGACCTCTCGCAGTTAGATACGAGCTTAGAAGATAATGTCATGAAGGTGTAATTCAGTTATTATACTGAGACATGACCCATAAATTTCATTTGTCTTTTTCTGATGGTTTATATGAGCGATCTATTAACACCCTTAGTATGCACCTAAATAATAGGGGCTGCTCAGTATTATTAGCATTGTGATCTCTCACGTGGGAATAGAAGGAAACTAGGTGGCCGACAGGGAAGCGAAAGCAGGAAGAAGCAGCCCAAACAACATTAGCTCAGGGTTACGCACAACAGAGATCAAAAGTATAATTAGAAATATTATTACAAAGGAATGGAAAGAAAACTGGAAAGAAAGCCAGAAAGGCAGACACGCCTATAAACTGCTAAAAGATCCAACCCGGACATGTCAGATATCTAGAGAACCAAAAATACCATGCAATGGAAAACTGATTAGCTGGGAACTTTTCTTCTTTTTTCTTTGATCCTTAGCCGCCGACCGTCAAAACAGTCAGTGGCCATTACACCTGGTAGCGTCTTGTAGGGCAACAACAAATTGATTCCACTTTGCTCGGTGGGCGGCCATCCTTCGTTCAGTGCCCCAACTCTGGTTCATTATTTGCATCTCAGCCTCCACAGTCCTCCGCTAAGTTGTTTTTGGTCGGCCTCTCTTTCGTTTTCCTTCAGGGGTCCATAGCATAGCTGTTCGTGTTATGGCATCGGGGTCTCTTCTGAGGACGTGGCCAATCCAGCTCCAGCGTCTGCCGGCTATGATGGTGTGCATGTCCTCTTGCTTGCTCCGAGTAAGCAGATCTTGGTTGGTGATGGTATTCGGCCAAAAGATTCGGTGAATTTTTCTTAGGCATGTTGTGTGAAGAGAGGACAATTTCGACATTTCCTTCTCTGTAACTCTCCAGCTCTCCGCGCCATAAAGAAGCACAGAAAGCAGACATCACTGATATAATCTTAATTTTGTGCTTGTGCTGTATTGAGAGGACTTCCAGATGTTGTTTAGGCTAAAAAAGGCTGTTCTTGCTTCATTTATTCTGATGCCGATGTCCTTGCCTGTCCCGCCGCCTGGTGTCACCACGCATCCTACGCATGCGAAGATGTCTGTCCGTACCAGTTGCTGATTCCCCACTGATATGGGCCCTGGGTTGCCAACATTGACTTACCTAAACCGATGCTCAAGCCCACCTGCTGGCCAAACCTATTAAGTCTATCCGTCTCTTCCTGGATGTGCCGATGTGAATGCGCTAGTAGCGCAATGTCATCTGCCCACTCCAGATCGTCCAATGTAGAAAACGCAGTCCATCCTACTCCTCTTGGACTGCCCTCCGCCGTCCGGCGCACCACCCAATCCATGACTGTTAAAAATAGAGTGGTTGACAAGGGGCATCCCTGCCGCACTCCCGTCCTCACCCCAAAGGTTAGGTTGCTCTGCCCAACACTACACGTAAAGTTGGCATAGAGGCTTTTTATGATTGACACTATGCAGTTTGGAATTCCATAAGCCCTCAGTATTTTCCATAAACTGTGCCTATGTATGCTGTCAAAAGCCTTTTCAAAATCATCGAAATTAATGTACAGCTGTCTTTGCCATTCTGAGCACTGCTCTATAATGTTCCTGAGAGTGAATATATGATCTACACATCTTCTGTTCTTTTTAAATCCTGCTTGTTCTTTCCTCAGTTTGTGATCTACTGCTTTTGAAATTCTCTGTATAATTATCCTGCCTAGTATTTTGCTGGGAACTGAGAGAAGAGTGATTCCTCTCCAATTATTGCAGTCTGCAAGATCTCCCTTCTTGAGCAGGTTGACAATTATTCATTTGTTCCACTCTGATGGTGTTTTCCTTGTTTTCCAGACTTGTGGAAATAGTGGTTCTAATAGTTCTGCTGCTAGCTTTCGGTCTGTCTTAAATAGCTCTGCATTTAAGTTATAATGACCAGGAGCTTTTCCATTCTTTAACAATTTGATTGCTGTGATGATTTCTTCTTTTCGTGGGATGTCTGTATTAACATCTAGATTGATGGCAGTAAACTGGGAACAGGCTATAGTATTTCATGGTGGAGGAACCCTACTGTGCAACATGTCAGGAGAAAAACACCATAGCACATTATGTGTTAACATGCAAAAAATACGACCTTCACAGAAAACCAGAAATGGAATACGTGAGAACTCAAAACTCGACATCACTGGAAAATGTACTGAATGTTGACCTACCCAGAGAGCTACACAACATAATAAAATTTCATATTACCAAAACAAGAACCAACAATTAACAACTAGAACAAATTAGAATGAAAAGGAAAAAAAAAAGAAAGTCCATTCTATATCAGTAGAAGTATTACATTTTAAAAATAAACAAACAAAATAAAAAACAAACAAAAACCACCAATCCAAAACCAACAAAAGCCCAGCAGATAAAAAGATGTCAATAGCGAGCGAGAGAGAGAAAGAGAGAGAGAGAGAGAGAGAGAGAGAGAGAGAGAGAGAGAGAGAGCAGTGTGGTATCATGGAAGAAGACACATTACAAACACCATACATTAAACATTGCCACAACAAACGGCAGATAAATTACAGCGTGAAACAGCAAACACACAAGAAATACAACAAAGTAATACGCTATATAGGTCGGCGTCTGTGGCCTAATGGATATGAACGCAGTTTCATAATCCAGATATACCAGGTTCGAAACCTGCTGCAGGCGGTTTGGTAGCAGATCGCTTTGTGTGGATTTTTAACAATGGTATAAGCGCCGTACCGTTCAGAAAGCAATGGCAAATTACTGAATGAAAAAATTGCCTAGAAAAATCACAAACAGCCAATAAAAGCTGGGGTTGGTTGCTACGTCCTGTAAAGGATAAGCAACTAACTAATACGCTATATGGAATGATTCACACTATATACCCAAATTATAACCGACATGGGGTTGAACCAAGTATCCCTTGCACACAAAAATCACCAGTTTTCATGTGCGGGGTTGAAAAACTAAACCAAACCAATCTACTCTAAAATTAATCAAATGCTTGAATCCTCTGAGAACGTTAGTCCTTTGCCTAGCCTTTTAGTGGAGCACCCGTTTATATTAGTAGGAGATGATGATGCCCTTATGCACACTGATGGATCTATATTCAGTGGAAAGAAATCAGGATGGATCGTCTCGGCTAGAGTAAAAGACAGGACCGTCGCTGAAAAGAGCGAAGTTTACATGATAATAACCTCCAGCTCTATCAACAAAGGCAGCTGTTGTAGGCAGACTCAGTACAAATATCGGAGAGGTCCAAAATGAAGTCCAGCAGCAAGAATGAAAAGCATCTATTTAACAAAAATTAGATACTGGTATGATCTACTGTCCTGGTCACTAGAGGTATGCGGCAATGAAAGAGCTGACAGATTAGCTTCGAGATCAGTCATAGCGAGGATACTGGAAATGGATACGGAAGAGATACTAAGGACAATAAATGATTGCCTGTTAGAAAGCGACACTGCTATTGATGAACCAATAAGACAATGCTTATTGGAAATTGGCATCAAAAGTAAGACTAGCAGGGATGGACGGATGAGAAGTGCATCCGGCGTATATACAAGCAGCGTGCGACAGGAAAAATTAATATTCGTTCAATTCGACATTTACTGAAAGAGAATGCGAACTTATGGGTTTGTACGGAGTACAGTAATGTCATTTCTGATCAAATATAACAATAACCAGTAGGAGAAGTAAAGAGGGCGAATTAACAGCTTTTAAAACAAGAGGATTCGGGTATTTCAAACCCATACAAGTGGAAAGTAGCATTTAAAGGAGAGATACAAATTTTCTTTCAAACCGTTTGCATCCTTCTATGTCGGCTAACATAACAACTTGTATCAGCCATAACTGACTGAGGGAATGATGCGCTATTGAGTTAATAGCCCTCAGATGTTTTCTTTTTTTTTGACTGGTGTTCCTTTCGACATATTCTTTTTTCTTCCATTTGTTGTTAGAGCGTCTTTACGCCTAATCTGAGGTGACGCCGTAGGCAGCATCGCCACTTTGTGCGATTAGAATTTGAATCCTCTCAGGTGGCTGGATTTATGTCCAATGTCGTCGTGTCTCTTTTTGAACATAGTTGTGGTCGCTCGGTTGTTCTTTTGGCATATGCTAGTGGCCAATAGCTAAAATCTAGTAAATTTAAATGTTTTAAAGCTTGCCAAAATCTGACGTGCTTGACCAAATGGCACAGATATCACAATTGAGCAGAAAACTACATTTTTTTGTCAACTGAAGTGGTAAAGAAAGTTCTTCAGTGTAACATAAATCCAATTCTGTCATATGGAAGGAAGCCATTCATAATCAGTGAATTAAAGCACAACAGCTGTCTTTATAATCTTTCCTAACAAGCCTCTAGTCAAGTCTGAAGTACTTAGTCCACGTCTCAAATCGAGTCTCAAGTCATTAACGCAAATTTTCAAGTAGAGTCCGAGGCCGAGTTTCATTTTTAATCGACAACGGTTTATAGTCACAATCGCTTTTGTTCAAACAATCACGCCACTCACTATAAGTAGTAATGAAAAGTACAAATCACTTTATTTATTGTTTTATTTACTGACTGCTTTCATTTCTCCTTTTTTTCTTTGGTCTTTGGCCGCTGACTGACAAAGCAATCAGTGACCATCACACCTGGAGGCGTCTTGTAGGGCAGCAACAAACTGTCTTCACTGTGCTCGGTCGGCAGCCATCTCTTGTGTGGTGCTCCAGCTATGGTTTATGTTTAACATCTCTACCTTCAGTGTTCTCCATCAAGTGGCTTTTGGCCGGCCTTGCTTTCGCTTTCCTTCTGGTGTCCACAGTATTGCAGTTCTGGTGATGGTGTTCAGGGTCTCTTCTGAGGATGTGGCCAAACCAATTCCAGTGTCTGCCAGTTATGATGGGGCGCATGTCGCCTAAATGGCGCTGAGCTAGCAGTTCTTGGTTAGTGATGGTGTTCGGCCAGAAAATTGGAAGAATTTTCCTTAGGCACGATGTGTTGAAAGATGACATTTTTGCTTTCGTTTCTTCTTCTCTATTCTTATCTCTGACTGATAAAGCTGACAGTGGCCATGACGCTTAGTGGTGTCTTGTAGGGCAGCAACTAACTGTCCCCATTTTGCTCGGTCGTTGGTCATCCTTCGTGCAGTGCCCCACTCTGGTTCAAGCTTTGCTTTCATTTGATCAAACTTTATTTTATTTAAAGATTTAAGGGGCTGAACTACAGTGAAAACTAACTTTTGTTCTAATAACATTTTCAAACTTTTTATGTGCTCAATAGACACAGTGTATGTCCATGAACCAAATTCTACAGTTTATTTTGTTAAAAAAATGTGGTTACCATGGTAACAAAAAAAAAAAAATCCGCCATTTTGGATTTTCACAAATTTTCGAGAGCTAAAAACTCATGTTTCCCATTGACCAAACTTTATCAAATTGCACACACATGTTGTGACTGACAATTAAAACAATTTTTCATAGGCTTTTTTTGATAAGTTTAAACTTCTATTTTTAATGATTTTTTTAAAAAAAAGACACTATATTTGTATGAAAAACAATGAAAAAAAAATATTTAAAAAAATATATCAAAGCAAATTATCAAAATATCAAAAAAGCCCTTGTCAATTTAAAGGTATATGTGTGTCCTACATGCCTGCCAAATTTCAGATTGTTCTATTAGATAGTTTGTAAAAAAATAACATTTAAAAAAAAAATGTTAGTTTTGAGAAAAATGCATTTTAGTCACCGAGTGACTTGTCTTGTCCAAAATACTCCATTCTGGGGGGCTGAATGTGTTTAAAATTGTCCAGCACTATATGCTGCACCTCCTTCAGCTTCCTGCAATATCTTGCCTAATTTTTCTTCTTTCCTTCTACATGGTAACCAAAAAAAAAACATCCGCCATTTTGGATTTTCACCAATTTTCGAGAGCTAAAAACTTATGTTTCCCATTAACCAAACTTTATCAAATTGGACACACATGTTGTGACTGACAATTAAAACAATTTGCCATAGGCTTTTTTTTGATAAGTTTAAAATTCTATTTTTAATGATTATTTTTTTAAATACACTATATTTGTATGAAAAACAATGAAAAAAAAAACATATTAAAAAAAATATATCAAAGCAAATTACCAAAATATCAAAAAAAACCTTTTCAGTTTAAAGGTATATATGTGTCCTACATGCATGCCAAATTTCAGACTGATCTGTTAGATAGTTTGTAAAAAAAATAACATTGTTTGTTAATAAAATGTTAGTTTTGAGAAAAATGCATTTTAGTCACCGAGTGACTTGTCTTGTCCAATATACTCCATTCTGGGGGGCTGAATGTGTTTAAAATTGTCCAGCACTATATGCTGCACCTCCTTCAGCTTCCTGCAGCTCCTCCTCTCGCCTTTGTCTTGCTTAATTTTTCTTCTGTCCTTCTACCATGGTAACCAAAAAAACAACCGCTATATTGGGTTTTTCACCAATTTTCAAGAGCAAAAATCTTGTTTCCCATTGACCAAACTTTATCAAATTGGAACCCACATGTTGTGACTGAGAATTAAAACAATTTTACTCATGATTATTTTGATAAGTTTAAAATTCTATTTTTAATGATTTTTTTAAAAAAAGCTATATTTGTATGAAAAAATATTTTTTAAAATATTTTTTAAAAATTTATAAAAGAAAATTACCAAAATATCGAAAATGCAGATGTGTTACTTTAAAGATTTAGAGGTGTACTACTCATGATTATTTTGATAAGTTTAAAATTCTATTTTTAATGATTTAAAAAAAAAAAAACTATATTTGTGTGAAAAAATTTTAAAAAAATATTTTTTTTTTAAATTTATAAAAGAAAATTACCAAAATATCAAAAATGCAGATGTGTTACTTTAAAGATATAGATGTGTACTACATGCATGCCAAATTTGAGACTCCTCTGTTAGATAGTTTTAGAGAGAAATCGTGCATTTTCGGCACAAATTTGAAAATCATAGCATGGGGGTAGTGCCGACAATATGCTTTTTGATACATCAAATGCCTTTTTTATGTTATAAAACCTTGCTCAATCGATTCCTCGATGATTATTTAATAAAATAAGCTCTAAAGCAAAAAATCGATATTTTGTACGTAAAATCCAGTTTTCATTGTAGTGGAGCCCCTTAAACAAAACCATTCTCAGTTTCTTCATGTGAGTGCATTATGAAAAAGAACGGTTACGTTGGTTCACCAAAACTAACAAATCTCCAGTCAAGTCAAGATACTAATTTCAACGACCACAACAACACACAAATAACTGGAGTCGTTGTGGTGACCAAAATCCGACCCGAGTAGACTGAACACGATAAATCCAAAAAAAAAACCCACCAGGAGTCAACAGACCTGCTGTCTTACAAAAGAGTGTTTAAAATACAACGGTATTAAGTGTGTGTCTGGGGTGCTGTGTTGTTTACTGACACTGCCAACGTAACAGCAACGACTGGTAATTCAAGTAGGATGGACTCGTAAAGAACATTATCGACATCATTTTTATTCAGGACGAGACTTGGAATTCCACATCACAGGTGAGCAGTAACAGTACATGGAATCATAATTTCATTGCAGAAAAAACATCATCATCGATAAGGCCTTTGATTGACGATACCGATTATAATAATGACAAAATCAAATGTCTTGAAGAAATTGATTTCGTCGATTTGAAGAATATGTATAATACTTCGACATCTAATCCCGCTCCTGATGCCAGACGGACGCATTAGCCATTGATCGTATCGGATTCAATGGAAGTTCTGCCATAGCAAACAGGGCTACCAGTCTCTAAGGCAGTGGTGGCCAAGCTAAGGTTGGCCGAGGGCCAGATTATGGTAAAGAGTAACACCCGAGGGCCAGACCTATAAAATCCTTAAAAAATAAAGTTCTGATATTTAGTTTTACATATATAATGAACCACGTACAGAAAGCAACGGAAAACTACTGTACTGCATATCTGACAAGACATGTATACCAGTCTTTGAACTGAAATTATTGTAAAAAAAATATATAATGAATCTGTTGTTTTAATTTGTTTTGTAATATGACATGTAATTATTTATTTCAAACAAATATTTGTGTTTTATTTCATTGGGAAGAATGTGGCTTCAATCAACAATAAGAGGCCGGCCAAAACAGGTTGGCGGGCCGGTCAAAACTGGTTGGCGGGCCGGATCTGGCCCGCGGGCCGTAGTTTGGCCAACGCTGCTCTAAGGCATGAGACATAGCAATCAGCCGTTTTCTGGCTGAAATTATAAATCTTGAAGGCTTCCTGGAAAAGTTCTGCAGGATACAAGCTTCATCGTCTTTCAATTCATAGTCATCTTAAAACATGCATGTGTCTTCTCTTCACATCAGAGTAAGAACACCCAAAAAATACATCTATATTCTACGACTAATGTATTAGACTGCCCCAAGAATCTGATTTGTATGGCAACACATCGACGCAGCAAAGAGCGTCATCTGCATTCAACGGTAATGCAGAAAAGTACGCAAAAATATTTAAAATATACATTTATTTCAGATGCGCTCACATGTGCGTCCATCAATACTAGACTCGCATGTGAGAATCTCACACACTTAACTCCCACGCGACGAAGGACGTTACAAACGGAAAGGTTAAAAAAACGTATTCAACACCAAACATGGATCTGTACTCCGTGGAGAGAAACCATGATTGTGCTTCTCATCTAT
The DNA here is from genome assembly GCA_024509875.1 of Oreohelix idahoensis. Classification (NCBI taxonomy): domain Eukaryota; kingdom Metazoa; phylum Mollusca; class Gastropoda; order Stylommatophora; family Oreohelicidae; genus Oreohelix; species Oreohelix idahoensis. Next base: position 269,283 of record JAMPIV010015241.1, read on the forward strand.
GGTAAGGAGTAGAAAGGAGTAAGAAATGCCTGCCGGAACCTATGGAACAGAACTTAGAGAAAGCGATGGGTACAGATGACGAAGAATAGATGTCAGCTCCAGATCGTTATCTCTGCCAGTGCTGTCCTGAATTATCTGAGACCACTGAAATTCAAAATAGATCATATCCGACAATGATATCTGATGTGGCTCTACGAGGCCCCCTTCCTGACGTATAGTCGAGGATTAGAATATACTGGATGATAAGGTATAGATGTAAGGATAAGTGAAATGAATTCTAATAATAATAGTGTATAATAACTGGTCACAACGTACTTGTTACAACATTGAAGTATAAATTGAACAATACTCTGCAGTTATATTATATAAATATAAAGAATATCATTTATTACAAAGATTTGGGTTCAACACTTTGAGATAATATAATAACCTAAGTTCAGACAAGTGATGATGTTACAAATCAAATCAAACAAATGTATTAATGAGTTTTGTTTCCTCCAAATATTACATTTAATTAGATCATCCTAGACAGGGATTGTTGAGTGATAATTTTGTTATTTTTAGAGACATGCAATTACAAAGCCGTATGTAGAGTTAAACTTCGCACTTAAATCAGAATACAAATAGCAGTGAATTGATTTTCAGTCCCTTAATCTGTGCTTTGCTGATCCTTTGGTTGGAGTGACTCTCTTTTGCTATAAGCCCCTTGCACTGTTTCCACGATGGGCTATCGGGACACTGTGTTTGCCTTCCTTGACAATATGCTTCGAACACCAGCTTCTGATGCCAACAGAGACTGTGAAACAATATAGATAACCGTGAACAGGTTATAAGTTTAACTATAATCTTTGTCTGATATTATTTGAGATTTGTCTGCGATTTGTCTCAGAGTTTAGTGGGCGTATTACTTTTATCAGTTTTACCCCATAGAGTGTCCATCAAATGTTAGAACATTAAAAAAAACGTCTGGCAGTTTCTGGCGCAATAAAAATGTTTCGCACAAAAGCTTTATAGGGTTCCTATTGTCAGAAAACGTCCAGGTCAGAACGACATATACAGAAGGCACAGGTCACAAATTACATTTCGTCACCTGAAATACATATCACACAAATTACATAACTCATCCCTTTGTTGAGCTCAGAACTTCCCAGAAGTTGTTTTCTGGTCAGACATGGCCTTTCTATAGTTGTGTCTTCTGAAGGAGCTTTCAAAATTGGTACTCTTGCTAAAAGTTTTTGCTAGGAACGCACTAGATAATTAACTAGTGTTTTAGAATGTGCTATGTTCAAAGCTTACAAAAGTGATTTTATAGCTATTCTGACTTTCGCACTGGTTCCATGTAGCTCATCGGGGGCAGTAGGTGAGAGAGACTGCTGGAATATTGTATGTACTCTATTTTTATGTGGTTTCTGTGAGATCGAAGGGGTAGTCTCTGGCACCTTCATGTCTGCTACAAAAATGAGATGTTCCCTGAATGTGATGCCGTACTGTAAATCTGTTTTTCTACAGGCCCAGTCTTCTTCTCTTTCTAAATTATTTGTGTGTTTGGTCTTTTTCTGTAGGTATTTTATTGCGTTTTTAACAGTAGGTTTAGTTTATACTCGCACCAGTTTTCTTTTCTTTTAAGTTAATTGCTATCACGAGGGTCTTCATTTGTTAAAATAATCGCGATCACGTAGTCCCACTTTCTTTGTTAGAGAAATATCGCGGTCAGCGTAACATGGAACAATTTTAACGCGCGCTTAAACAGGTCACGACGTGCTTTCAAATCTATTGGCGTAGACCCCGTTATAATTTTGTAAGTGATTCCATTGGGTTAGTAAGACGCTAGCTATGACGTAGGCCGAAAGTCCGCGGGGATTTTCTTGTATATAAACCCGCGCGGTCTTTTAACAGATCCCCTTAGTCTGATGAGATTCACTACAGTGAATCCAGCATTTATCGTTCTGCTGCACGCGGAAGAAAACGCGATAAACTGGTATGTTCATATTTTATTAGAGCCGTAATATTAGTGGGTTCTTAAATAGAGTCGTAGCCTGATTAATGAATGATTCTTTGGGAAGTTAACTAATATTTTATAAACGTAGTGCCATCCATTACTATCCTTGTAGAATGATGTAAAGGTAAAATGTGCCTAATTCTTTCTAGGATAATCGGCAGTATATAGAAGTGCGTGAAGTTTTGAGATATTCACTGCGTGAGGGTTAGCTATTAATACATGGGAGCTCTGTAGTATGTAGAGTGTTGGGTAAACCACCATTAATTTCTGTATATTTACAAGTGTAATTTTATTGGGCATCTAATGGTGCGTATGTTATTTTATTGTGCCTTAAATGTTGGGGGATGCAGTAAGAGGAGTAAATTAATTTTTGGGTTAAGCAGGGAAACCTCATGTGAAATGTTAAAAAGGAGACCAAATAATTTCGGACAGGAAATTTCCCTAGTTTGAATGTTTTAACGCAAGGTTAGATTCACGTAACAAAAGATTGTCAGACAGTGTCGGGAGTTTGTTTACGTACCAGTAAGATTTTCGTTGAAGCGGGGAAGGGAACGCGTGTGAGATTGAGTGACACGTGGTTAGAAATATTTATGTATCGTTGTGCATAGCGGGTGAATGGTAGCGTAGGATTTATGGGAGTTATATGTTATAGATGAGTTCTGTTTGAAGTTGGTGTACATAAGTTGTATTTTTATGTCTCCAACGGTTCACGGTACAGTAGAAGAGTGTAGTTGTCCCATACAAATTACTACAGCAAAGTTGGCATTGCAGGAGCCGAGAGCACGATATCGCCAGAGGAGCCAGAATATAACCTACGATCTCAGGCAGTGAAGTCATTCTTCATCTGGGAAACGGGATTTGTCTTAAAATCCAGAGCACTTAGCTCATTATACCACTCCAACAATGGCAACGTGGCCTGGAGATTGGTCTAGTTTATGCAGCCAGAAATAGATGTTGTGTTCCTCTAAACCCTGAGCGAATTATCGGGGAAAGCCAAGGAAGTGTTCAGCAGCAGAGAAGCTTATATATATTGTAGTCAAGTACCTCGTGCTTGATAATCAAGTCATCAGAGCAGTCGTTAGAACACAGGAGAAAGGGTGAACATTCCTGATTCTGAAAAAGTCAACGAGAGAAGGCGTAACGGAGATGCCACCGCAACAGAATTCGAGAGTGTCAGAGAGACACTGAAGTAAAGAGAAAGAGAGAGAGAGAGAGATAAGGAGAGGAGATAGCCGGTACCAGTAAAGTCTTATGATATCCTTAGAGGATAGTTTCTGAGTAATAGTTGTTAAAAAAGTCTACTAGGTGGCAGTCCAGTGTTTTAGTTAGCGGCGCATATCGCCTAACAAGTTGGAAGCTATGTAAACCTTCGTTTAGGCAGAGTCAGCAAGACAGAGACAGTAGAAAATATTATAATATTAGTAAGTGGTGGCTAAAGTTGATGCCCCACCAGTTAGATTGTAGTTTCAATCATTAATCATTCTAATTTGTTCCCCAGCAGGGTGACTGACAGAGTGAATGTGGTTGTGGTTTTTATGTGGCTATCTATTTAAATGGTTCCTTGCTTTTTCAGGTCCGTGCAACAGTGCACGATATTTACTTATTTGTTGTGTGATGAAGTTTATTTTCTGATTGTGTAAAAAAACTATACATTTATTGCAAACTGGATCAGGTTCTATACTGTACTGTACGTATATGTCGTCTGTATAAAGCATCTGTGGTCTTAGATAATCCTTATCTCCTTTTGTTTAAAGGTAGTCAGAGGGGGTGAGGCTATTGAAATTCTGAAGTCATGAAGCGGCAAGGGAGAGTCAATCCACGTTCTCACCCTTGAGCCAATACTCTCATCTTTCCACAGTCACGTCATTTTTCATCAAGATTCTATCTTCTCGGACTTTCTTACCACTAAGGTCTTGTCTCTATATTAAGACAACCTCTAGACTTAAATCCACTTCGTAACACTGAACAAGAAACTCAAGACACATAATTGAGTATGATCTTACACGACTAATGCTGGAAATCCAACATTTTTTTCCTAACACCTGTAAATTGAGTTTTGTCCAGTGAGCCTGGGCAAGGTACCGCCCACTGACTTGAACGCTAAATTGCTTGCGTTGGAAAGGCGAAATACTTGAAGGTACCGTGATAGAGAGAAAACTTAGGGAAACGGTAATAGATAGAGAGAGAGACACACAGAGAGAGAGAGAGAGAGAGAGAGAGAGAGAGAGAGAGAGAGAGAGAGAGAGAGAGAGAGAGAGAAGGAAAAACAAAATACCATTAAACCAAGGAAAAATAATGCAGGAAAATGGTCCGTCACAGATACTAAAGACAGTTAAAGCTAACCTGTTAGAGAAATACACGACAGTCGATGACTCAGCAGAACTAATATTGCTAGAATTGGGCATCATACGTAAGACTAGCAGGGATGGGCGTATAAGAGGACGGGCCGGACGTGCATACAACCAGCGCGCAACAGAAATAATTAGCATTCATACCCGTCGACATATGTTTGCTCAGAGGGAGATAATCGTTTCTTATCAAAAATAACTATGACACCAAAAACAAATGATCTATCTATCTATCTATCTATCTATCTATCTATCTATCTATCTATCTATCTATCTATCTATCTATCTATCTATCTATCTATCTATCTATCTATCTATCTATCTATCTATCTATCTATCTATCTATCTATCTATCTATCTGTCTGTCTGTCTGTCTGTCTGTCTGTCTATCTATCTATCTGTCTACCTGGCTGTCTGTCCATCTGTGTCTGTCTGTCCGTCCGTCCGTCTAATCCGTCCGTCCGTCTGTTTATCTGTCTTTATATTTGTATGTATGTGTGTGAGGGCATGTTTGTGTAGGTGTTATCATAGAACTCACCCATGTGAATTAGGTAGTAATATATATATATATATATATATATATATATATATATATATATATATATATATATATATATATATATATATATATATATATATATATATATATATATATATATATACTACTCGTCAAAAGTCAAGGGCCACTTAGAAAAACCTTTGTTGAAACCATAAAACAAATCTGATATAAACGTAATTGGTATAAGTCAAAACGGCATTTATTGAATACCAAATTGACATGTCACGTAAAGAAATGGAAACACACATTCAAACGCAATGAAGCTGTGAAGTGTGTCACCCACCTTTTCAAAAGTCACACAATAGATATTGGACAAATAGACATTTCAAAATCGGGTATGACCACCGTTTGCAGCAAGGCATTCAAGACAGCGTAGACGCATCGAGTCCACAAGGGTCCGAAGAGTATCCTGAGGAACAGCTTGCCATTCCTGAAGCAGAAATGCAGTCAGCTGTGCAACATCCATTGGCAGGGGGTGATTTGTTGACAATCTTCGACCAAGGACATCCCAGAGGTGCTCAATCGGAGAAAGGTCAGGTGAACGAGCTGGCCACGCCATCCTGATGATCCCATGTTGCTGAATAAACTCATTCACCACACGAGCTCGATGGGGTCGAGCGTTATCATCTTGGAGGATGGCATTACACCTATGGCCTCCAGAGCAGGCTGAAGAATTGGTCTCAAGATTTCGTTCTGGTATCTTGGGCCGGTCACGTTGCCTTGGATGATGTAGAGTGGGGTCCTGCCGTGTCTGTCGAAGCCTCCCCAGGCCGTGACAGAACCCCTGCCATAACGATCCACCTCTCGAATTGTGTCATCAGTAAATCGCTCTCCTGGTCGTCTCCAAACTCGAATCCTGCCATCATTGAATGACACAGTGAAGCGAGATTCATCAGTGAAGAGAACTTGACTCCATTGTTGCCTTGTCCATCGGATGTGCTCGCGACACCAAGCAACACGGGCTCTGCGATGAGCAGGAGTAAGAATGATTCTGACTGCAGGACGTCGAGCAGCCAGTCCAAATTCATGTAAACGTCGGCGAATGGTGCTTTGACTGACATTAACGTTTACAGTTTGTCTCAGCTGACATCTTAGAGTGGAACAAGTCACTATTCGATGGCGCAGGGCTGACAACAAGAGGTACCGGTCATCATGTCTATTGGTGAATCTAGACCGACCTGGCCGTTGGCGATCCTCCACACTTCCTGTGGCCTGAAATCTCTCCAAAATTCTTTGGATAGTAGAGTGTGACACTGCAAGCCGTCTAGAGACCTCACGGACAGATAAAACACTTTCAACCCACGCTAAAGCCCTCATTCTTTGTACGGTGTCAAGACTTCTTCTCGGGGGCATGGTTTTTGCAAGTGATGAAACTACAATCTGCTGATTGTAAAACAAATTAAGAGTGAACTCTGTTCACGAAAAGTCGCCATTGCACGTGTAATGTCAATCAGCACGATTACTTCACCTCTTTGGTTGGACGGAAGTTTGAAAAAGCAGATTAAAAATGTGAATTTATGGTCAGCAAACCAAATTGCACGTGATCACCATGGTTGTCGGTGAGTTGTTTTTATGCTTAAAGTGCATAGAGGACTGTCAGAGGAAGATATTGCACCCATTTGTACTAAAAACGCCCCTCATTTAATCATTCTATGCACTTATATAAAAGTGTATTGAAAATAATAGGGTGGCCTTTGACTTTTGACGAGTAGAATATATATCTATATATATATATATATATATATATATATATATATATATATATATATATATATATATATATATATATATATATATTTAAAGGGCATGATGGTATAACACCAGAAATTGTTAAATACATAGGAGCAGCAGGCGACCTATTCCTCCTGAGGGTCCTACAGGCAGCTTGGTGCAACAAGACCATAACAAAGGATTGAGAGATTGCCATCATAACACACATTTTCAAAAAGTGTGACAACCGACAATGTAGAAAGCATATCGGCATATCCCTTCTCAGTGTCCCTGGTAAAATCTGCTCTAGAATTCTGGAGCAGAGACTCAGACGCCTAGCTGTCGTAGATTTTTTATAGGAGAATTAAGACTTGGGTTGGTCCCTTCTGAAAAGATTAGAATAAGTGATAGTCACAGTGAGAAGTAGTAATAGCAATAGAGTTCCACGAGTGAGATGGTAGACTGTGATATAGGCTGTCTCTGAAATCGAGAAAATCTTCTCTCTTTCACCTATCTTCTACGACAGATTTTGAGGAGTCTGACAGTCTAAACACATATATATATATTACATATATAGTTCTATCCACTCATGTGCACGCACATTCAAGTGACGACAGTTAGACACACAGACGTGAGAAAACTATAACAATGATTATATAGATATTCTAGAACGAGCTGACCAACACGCTGATTAATTTTAAGGGGCAGTTTAATTATCAATATAAAACTTCCACCACAACACATAAAATTACATCAAAGCATATACAAATAGTAAAAAAAAATCAAGGAATTGTTTCAAGAAATGATAGACCCGTTGGTATGATCCCCCCCCCCTCGATGTATAGCTCACAGTCCCGTTAGAAGAGAGTGATAGCCCAAAGAGTCACATATACATATGAGTGAGTCTAAGATTTTCCCTTTTTAAGGTATGGACCGACTTGATACTCTGCTCTATTCTAAGGGGGAAATACAGTTAGCAATACTTGCCTAAAGAAAGTTAAAAACAGCAAAATGGGTGCCAAAAATTATAACAATAAAGGAATCACTCAGTACTGCATTCACTCTATTCATTCAGCCGTGATCACGTGCATTTGTTCATACTCACAGCTTTGATAGCCACCTCTGGAAACACAATTTTTATGACATTCACATACAGAATCGTCAATGGCAGCCTTTGACCAAGAAATCCCCAGTTCCAAAAAGACGTGTTGAATTTCTCCGCCCCAGGGAACGATTCCTTGGGTGTTCTTATCTTTCGGATGTCTGTTTAGGTCACATTAAAATTGTCCAGGCACGAACATTAACAACGAGCACAGTGTCACTAGTTTTGGTTTCTAGAAATGAGGAATGTCAGGTCGGGTGCCTTATCTCAGTATAGGAGTTTAGTTGGTCACACCACCACTTGTCAACAGGGTCGGAAAAGATATGATTGAAATATGTTCCTTGCCACAAAGGCTGGAAATGTACTAGAATTTTCTAAGGAAGAATCAAATCAGGCTCGTTGGGCCTGTTACGTCTTTTAAAGTTCTGGTACAGGTTATGGACCCAGTCTTTAAGGAAAGAATGTTTTTGTTCTTCACATATATTTATTCTGTACTTAACGCTGGCAAAGTTTGGGTTAACCCCAGTATTCACTGAATAAAGGAAAAAAACGCATATAAAATAATTATACATACTAGGTACTCGTTATAACTTACATTTTTAAACTGCAAGCGTACAGCTTGACTTACCATTTAAAACTTCCCGTGAAATAAGTTATATACATAAAGTCAATCATCATGAATTAGGGATACATACGTATTCCGTCAACACTCATGAGGCATCTAGCATTTATAAATTAGTTTTAAAATATTATTCTCGTCTGATTATTTAGCAGTTAAAGTTAATTCCTTATGGCTACCTGGTTTTAAGCTAGAAATTATACTTTATTCTGCTTTCCACTGAAACACGTCACTAGAAAATAATACAGACTATATTTTAATTCTCTCTGCACAAAAGAACTAGTGAAAATGAAATAGGCAATTTAACGCTTTAAACACTTCACATAATACTAGATATAATATATTAATATTTACCTCCATACAGAACTACAGACTAAACCATGAACTAGAATACTGCAATCAAATGGTAGTCTAGAACTCGGTAAAATTTGGCCAAGAAACTCAGACTTCGCCAAAACACAGATATTAGATCTAGCACAGCGATCTGTCTACTGCAACATTTAGGAGTCAGAATGAAAATCTAGTTCCAAACTATGGTTAATATCTTAAACCAGACAAAGGGGTGAACGTTTATTTCGCAAAACGAAATAATCTCCCTGTTACCTTATACTTATTGAAGGCTATTGGGTAACGAGTATATTAATGTGCTGCACTGATCTTGTAAGGTATTTTGATATAATAGACAACAGTCTAAACAGTAACGTAAGGACTGGCCAACTTGAAGAACCTTGATCAACAGCTTGTTGTACGTTTTAGCACATTTAATATGTCACAATACAACATAAGTGTACTTCACTTCTTTTGAGAGCATATGATGATAGGACAGTGCATCAGTAATACAAATGTGTTCAGTAGCAGACATAAGCAATAATGTCGTTGTGCCGGTTTAAAGTCAGAATGTCTATGTATCGTCTACGACGCCTTCATACTTTACAAATCCGTATTTATTCAAATCCCTTACTGTCCATCTCCTTAAGCCACATACAATCAGGCACACATCATAATGAATTGAGTCAATTATCCTGACTCTGAAATATTTTATAACAATAAACACTGGTCTGTCGCTCTCACATAAATATCCGTACACTTTGAAAACACAAGCCCAAACTTCACTGTGCTAACGATAACCTTTGTTCCCCCCGCAGCAGACCCTGTCCACGTCATACACTAAATACCTGGGTCACACACATTCCACAACTCACACGCTTTTACACTCGAAGCGTATTCGCGTTCTGCTCCATTGCGCACAGCGATGAATTACACGCCTGTGAGCAAAGTGATAAGTAACACTTTTACCCCGCCCCCCAGCGAAAACTGAAAGTTTTCCATATAGGAAGTCATTTTTAGAAAATGCGAGAAGTTACCGTCCAGTCTATGTCATACCTGAGCAACAGTCTATGGAATGTAGTCAGCACCATGGAAAAATGAGAAAAATCAAAGAAAATGTGAAGTAAAATGATAATGAAATTGTGAAGTTTTGGAAAATGAAATATCTGAATGCATTTAATTAAAAAGATGAATGAAATGAAAGATCTAACTAATCAAATAGTATTAAGTAAGTATAATAATTACGTTAATGTAAATTTCCACATGAACCTGTGTGTGCTGTCTGTAGCATTGTGTAAAACTGATTAACTAAAGTTACTGAGTGTCATCAATGATAGGTTCTTCTTTCCTTGGTGTGAAAGATTACTATTTGTAATTTTAGCACTTTAGAGTCACATAACTGGTTTAAGTAATAACACAAAAGAATGTTCAAATGGCGAAGTTCTCCTTAGGCGTATCGAATCGATTGTTTCTTGTGGGAGATTTCTTATCATATGTTGCCTCTTGAGTGTCACAGTCTCTGAGCTCCAACATTTTGAAGTTCGGTTGCTGGGATAGGAAATATGATCTTTATAAAGTTCTGCATCCCAGTCATTTTGTGAAGGATTGCCATTAAGATATGACAAAGAGCCATATACTGTTTATCTGAGATACTGGTTGATTTGGTTCATTTACCGCTTACGTCATGACTGTCTGGAAATCAGATTCTGTGTACTGTTCATGGATCTTGATGTAGTGTCAAACGATTTGAATGTATTCACATAAAAAGTCTGTTATCATGACTTCAAATGACTTGAGTTGTTTCTCTTGATAACAATGGTAATCTGTATCTGGTTATGGATATTGTCAGGGTAGTTCTTTTAAGTTAGCGAGGTATTTGTAGATGATCAGCACTGTACCTTGGTCAATGGGTCGCAGCAATATCAGATTCTTGAGAATCGGGCATTTCTGTCTGTGTGCATCTAGACAGAACGTCTGCAAGCACATTGGACTTGCCCTCAATAGGTCGAATGATATAGTCATATATTTGCAAATTAATTGCATAACGTGCGACTCGTGCGTTTTTCATGTTGGACTTTTGAAGGAACGACAGGGCCTTCTGGTCTGTCTCAATGATGAAACGAGAACCAAGAAGGTAACGCTGAAGCTTTGTGACAGCCCATATGATCGCGAGAAGCTCACGCTCAATAATTGGATATCTGGTTTCCGTCTTTGTGAGCTTCCTCGACACATACATCACAGGATGAAGCATTCCATCTACTTCTTGCATCAAGGAGCCACCAATACCGTACGTCGAGGCGTCTGTCCTGAGAATAAATGGGAGATGAGGATCAGGGAGTTTTAAAATTGGTGCACATGAAAAGTAATGCTTTAAATGGACTAGAGCTATGTTGCAGGCCTCCGTCCAGACAATTCTATTAGGGGAGCCTTTTGTAGTTAACTCAGATAGAACTGACGTAACTGAAGATAAATGAGGCATAAATTTATTATAGAACTGTACAAGGCCGAGAAGACTCCGCACCTGCTTCTTAGTCCTAGGAATTGATAGGTTAAGAATCTTGGAGACAGTTTTATCCTCAGTTTTAAGAAATCCATGGCCTACTCTGTGACCTAGGAAAGAAATTTCTTTGAAACCTATGTGAACTTTCGAAGGATTCGCTGTCAGATTATTAGAGCGAAGAATTTCGAGAAGAGATTTGAATCCAGAAACATGTTCGTCCCAAGAGTTGTGGAACAAACAAATGTCATCTACATAGGAGATGATATCAGACCTATGAGAAAATAGTTTCCTCATCATCCGAACGAAAGTTGCTGGTGCGTTTACCAAGCCAAAGCACATGAAATTCCACTGAAAGAGGCCCTTAGGGGTAGCGAAAGCAGTGAAAGGTTTTGCTTTTTCCGTGAGAGGTATGTGCCAATATCCCTTGGCTAAATCAAACTTGCTAAAGTAGGTTACTTTAGAAAGTTTTGACAGCAATTCGTCAAGAATTGGCATTGGCTCTGCGTCAGACTCCGTTATGGAATTGAGTTTACGAAAATCCATGCATAATCTGATATTATTATCCTTCTTCTTGATTATAACCATTGGGAAAGAATAAGCAGATTCTGATGGTGCAATAATGTTAAGCTGTAACATTTGACCTAATTCTTTTTCAACCTGATCCTGAAAGTGGATAGGGATAGGGTAAGGCTTTAATTTAATAGGTTTGTCATTTGTGAGTCTAATATCGTGAGTGATTATAGACGTTCGGCCTGGAATATTAGACAGAACTTGCTGATATGATTCTAGAATAGAAAGTATTTGAGATTGTTGTTCACTGGATAGATCGGGACAAATAGATACATTTACCCATGATTCTGTCGGATAAAGAGACATGACAGGAAGTTGCAAAGGTACATCATGAAAAGAAGTGGGTTCTTCTTGAATCACTGATAATGAAGAGTAAGATGTAGGATGATCAGTGATTACTTCATTAACAACATCTAAGATCGACTTGAGATATTTAGGTCTATCATGGAATTGTTTGAGCATGTTGATGTGAAAGGTTTTATTCTTGCCTTTCACGTCCAGAATGTAATCAACATCTGTCAATTTTGAAATAATTTCATATGGACCACTCCACGAAATGAGAAGGCTATTCTCTCTCGTTGGTAGCAGGACGTAAGCTTTGTCTCCAGGAAGTAATTTCCTTAACTTTTTCCAACGGTTTTGAAGAGATCTAGCTTTTTCTATGCCTGTTCAGATGAATCAGTAGCTATCTGCCAAGCGTCTATAAGTGTCTTTCATAGATTCACCACATACTCATAGGATGACTGGCATTCCTGAGTCATCTCCGAACCTGTCAGTAATTGTTTTATTATCGACATGGGTTCTCGTGGTGGAGCACCATTCATGAGCTCAAACGGCGAGAACCCAGTGTGTTCGTTTGGGACTTCCCGATAAGCGAACAGCACTGCTGGGAGCACTCTATCCCAGTCTTGTGGATACGTCATGGTCACTTTTCCCAGTAGTTGTTTCAGCGTTTTATTTAAACGTTCTACCATGCCATTGGACATAGGATGATAAACAGAGCTAAGAGATCTATCAATATTACATAGTTTCATGACATGCGACATGACATCTGACACAAACTGTGTTCCCTTATCTGATAAAATATTGTCAGGGAACCCCACTCTCGTAAAAATGAGGAACAGTGCATCAGCCACATCGGTGGTAGCAATATGTTTAAGAGGTATTGCCTCTGGCCACCTGGTGCACATATCAATACAGGTGAGGACATATCTATGACCTCTTGCTGACGGAACTGACAGTGGACCTATTAAGTCTATGGCCATTTTTTCGAATGGTCGGACCGAAATATCCGCAGCCTGTATAGGTGCATTATGGTAAGCACCCTTTGTAGCCACTTGTTGGCATGTCTTGCACGAACGACAAAATAATTTGACATCCCTGACTACTCCAGGCCAATAAAAATGCTGTAAGACTCTATATTTCGTCCTAGCAAAGCCTATGTGGCCTGCACAGTTTGTATCATGCGCATGTCTGAGAATGTAAGGTCGAATATTGGTTGGTACCATAATTTGTTGCTGTACCGATGTAGCATCTCTAGCATTACGAATTAATATGTCATTTTTAATTGTATACCAAGGTTTTGACCTTTCTGAGCAATCAACATCATCTGATTTTACCAATTTGAAAAATCTTTTCAAAGAATTGTCATTCTTTTGCATATCAATAAATGATGTCTTCGTTAACATCGGCATAAGATGTTGATCTTCATCCTTGTCATGATTGTTAGTCATTTCTTCTTCTTCTTGAGCCTGTGCCTGTGCTCTTGTAATGACCATATTAGCGTGTAGTATATGCTGACGTTCCCAGATTTCTATATCTTGGAGTGAACACGCTTTTATACCCACAATATTGCCCATGATTATGTCAGCAATTGGTTCTTGTAATAAACATGCTTTCACTTGACCTGAGAAAAATGGAGTATCAACGTGCACAATAGCCACAGGATAGAATTCCACCGTGCCTCCAAATAGGACACATTTTACATTCTCTCCGGTGCAGCAAGATGGGTCTACCAAAGATTTGCGTACCCCAAGAGTTGTACAACCTGTATCACGCAAGACTGAAACTAGCTGATTATTTAAAAAACCCCTGTGGAAAATTAGCGAGCCTTTTCCATCATGAGAGGCTAATGCAGGTACTAACGCGGGCACAGGATGTCTGCAGGAAAGTCTGGAGACCACATCCGGCTGAAACAGAGTGCTGCATTCTGCACAGTTTGATGGATTAAATAAATCAGCAGCACACGCATTTGCAATATTTGTGTTTTCCCCATACTGGCCACCACTTTATACTGTTACCTTATACTTATTGAAGGCTATTGGGTAACGAGTATATTAATGTGCTGCACTAATCTTGTAAGGTATTTTGATATAATAGACAACAGTCTAAACAGTAACGTAAGGACTGGCCAACTTGAAGAACCTTGATCAACAGCTTGTTGTACGTTTTAGCACATTTAATATGTCACAATACAACATAAGTGTACTTCACTTCTTTTGAGAGCATATGATGATAGGACAGTGCATCAGTAATACAAATGTGTTCAGTAGCAGACATAAGCAATAATGTCGTTGTGCCGGTTTAAAGTCAGAATGTCTATGTATCGTCTACGACGCCTTCATACTTTACAAATCCGTATTTATTCAAATCCCTTACTGTCCATCTCCTTAAGCCACATACAATCAGGCACACATCATAATGAATTGAGTCAATTATCCTGACTCTGAAATATTTTATAACAATAAACACTGGTCTGTCGCTCTCACATAAATATCCGTACACTTTGAAAACACAAGCCCAAACTTCACTGTGCTAACGATAACCTTTGTTCCCCCCGCAGCAGACCCTGTCCACGTCATACACTAAATACCTGGGTCACACACATTCCACAACTCACACGCTTTTACACTCGAAGCGTATTCGCGTTCTGCTCCATTGCGCACAGCGATGAATTACACGCCTGTGAGCAAAGTGATAGGTAACACTCCCCTTTCCATCTTTAACACTTACGTACCTAGACGCTTCCCATTATTACACGTATGCCATAACTGACACTTCTCGTCTTTACACTTCACGCTGACCAGGGCCAACAGTGAGTGCCTTGTCAGGTGGGATTTCCAGACAAACGTCTCAAACTGCGCCGTGGAGATGTCGGTTATCGCGACTCACCTGAGCGCTCAGCCGAAGAAACCGCGCGTGTCAGCTGAAAGTGCAGACAAAAGTGTGCTCGTATGTCTGAGATTAGCGAAAATCACAGTTTTGTCCACTGACATCTAATGCAATAGAATGCATTTTAACGCTCTCCCGTCTGGTGTAGAGACTGATACGTTATGTCATAAATGCGTTTACCAGTATGAGAAAGAAAACGGTAAAGTTGAGAAAGGGGAAGAAAATATTTTTCGTAAACGAGTGGATGCGAAAAATACAGGAAAAGGGTAAAGAGTAATAATAAAATAGAGGACACGGGTGAAGAAAAGAAGAGGATATAGACCATTTATTGATCATAAATGTCTGTGACACTAGCTGAGCCACAAATTGATGAGGTTCAATATGGCTTTCGAGCAAACCGAAGTACTCAAGACCTGGTCTTCACACTCAGACAGCTGAGTGAAAAGGCCCTTGAGTATAAAGGTGAGATGCACCTTTGTTTCTTGGATCTGGAAAAGGCATTTGACAAGGTCCCTTGGAGCAAACTTTGGGACTGCTTGGCAAGGGAGAACATTCCAGCACTTCTTATACGTGCTATACAGACATGTTACAAGTCTTGCAGAAATTATATGAGGACGGCAAACCATAAGTTAAAAGAGTTCAGGGACCACGACTGGTGTAAGACAAGGTGATACCCTATCACCAAATCTGTTCATACTCCTCATGGATGATGTCATCAAATAATGTAAGGACAGTACAATACACTATTAAGTGGGGTACAGGAAGATGAGACATGTTTGTATTTCAGAGCTGGCATTTGCTGATGATGTTGCCATGATTGCTAAATCAGAGGCTCATCTTCTGTCCAACCTGCAAGTCTAGAAAGAAGAGCTGGAGAAGAGAGGGATGGTCATCAGCAGCTCCAAAACAAAAAGAATGGTGATTACATGAGAGGAAAGAAGTCATCAGAATAAGCTGGGAGAACAAGTCTTGGAGCAGGTTAAACCCCTTTAAATCCTCGCAGCTGTCATAGATTGGAAGGGAGGCATCAAAGACGATTTGGTTTAACGAAGAGCAGCAGATTGGATACTTTATCAGGCCACAAATCGAAGCTTCCTCAGCAAAAGAGAAGTTAGCAAGTAAACGAAGATGGCTGTATACTGCTCCACCTATGTCAAAGCCTTGACGTATAGATGCGAGGCAATGACTACAATCCAAAAAAAGTCAGATCCAAACCTCAGAAATGAGTATCTAAGAAAGTTGGTTGAAGTAACAAGAAGATACATGGTCCGCAACCAGACGATAGGACAAGACAACAAGGCCTATTAACCAAACCTATGCAGACCCAAGTAGAATAAACCCAACTAAGATGGTCTGGCCATGTCTGCCGATTGGGAGGAGATCGGCTACTACGGCCGGTATGGGAGGCCAGGATTCCAGACCTCCAGGACGACCCAGAGTCCGCTGGAAGGAAAACATTAGATAATCTCTGAAAGACCGAGGACTAGAATGGAACCGGGTCAGAGGTCAGCCGATGGGATAGAATGGTGCTCTTTCTTCCAAACCTCTACACATCACGGTAGATGAGAAAAGACTAAGTAAGCATATACGAGTACATATATATATATATATATATATATATATATATATATATATATATATATATATATATATATATATATATATATATCATAATAGAAATAATCGTAATAGAAAGAAGCAAACTCTCAGATTGGAATGCTGGAACGTCCGGACTATGTTAACTGGACTATCCGAAAACCTACAGGATATAAACGATGTCAGGAAGACAGCCATAATCAATGATGAGCTTAAACGACTTTATGTGGATATCGCTGCACTGCAGGAAACGCGCCTAGCAAGCTCTGGAATGGTGAACGAGAAAGACTACACATTTTATTGGCAAGAGAAAGACCTTAATAAAACTAGAAAACACGGAGTAGGTTTTGCGGTCAAGAAATCGTTAACTAAAATGGTTGAACCAGGTAAGAATGGATCAGAACGCCTGTTAACGCTCCGCCTGCAAACTAGCGCAGGTCTCATCACCATTGTCAGTGTGTATGCTCCTACTATGTACTCTGCCTAAGAAGCTAAAGATGAGTTCTAGGAGAATCTAGCAGCAGTCATTAAAAGCATACCTAGGCAAGAACAGCTTGTTCTCCTTGGTGACTTTAACGCTAGAGTGGATGCCGACAATGTTTCATGGCCTTCATGTCTGGGCAGGATTGGTATTGGCATGATGAATGAAAATGGACAACGGCTCTTAGAGTTGTGTGTTAGAGTTGTGTGTTAGAGTTGTGTGTAAATCATGACCTTTGCGTGACCAACACCTCCTTTCAGACAAAACCCGAGCATAAGGTGTCGTGAGGGCTACGAGAAGCAAAGTTCAACAAACTGCTCGACGCAGTGCAGATGACTATTGGCTCCAGTTCAGTGAGAGCATCCTGACCGCAGCGCAAACAGGCAACATTAGACAAATGTATGACGGTATAAAGAAAGCCCTTGGTCTCACAAAAGTAAGAAGGCACTGCTAAAAACCACCGGGGGGGGGGAGGGGGTAAGCTAACGGATAAGTGTAAGCAGATAGAGAGGTCGGTCGAGCACTATTCTGAGCTTTACGCTACAGAAAATACTTTACGCCTGCAGCCCTTGATGCTGTCAAATGTCTGCCAACTATGGAGGAGCTGGATGCCGTACCAACATTAGAGGAAGTCAGCAAGGCCATAGATAGCTTGGCCTCTGGCAAAGCACCAGCCAATGATGGGATTCCTCTTCATTTAATTAAATGCTGTAAGAGCACCCAATTACATCCCCTGTATAGAGTGCTGTGCCAGTGCAGGGAAGAGACAATTAGTCCTCAAGACATGAGAGATGCCAAAATTGTATCACTGTATCAAAATAAAGGAGACAGAAGTGATTGCAATAACTACAGAGGTATCTCTTTTCTTAGTATTGTCGGTAAGGTTTTTGCCAAAGTCATCTTAATGTGACGACACAAGTTAGCTGAGCGCATATATCCAGAGTCACAATGTAGATTCTGAGCTGGTAGATCAAGAACAGACATGATCTTTTCTCTCCGCCAGCTTCAGGAAAAATCAAGAGAGCAGAAAAGTGCCTATATTGCCTTTACAGACCTCACAAAAGCATTTGACCTGGTTAGTAGGGATGAACTCTTCAAAATCGTCCTGAAAATAGGCTGCACTGCTAAATTGCTGGAAATGATAGTCATTCAGTGGGAGCAGTCCAATATGCTGGAAGCACATCACATGCCTTTGACATATGAAGTGGCGTTAAACAAGGCTGAGTTCTGCCTCCGACCCTTTTCTATATCTTCTTTACCTTACTCTTGAAACATGCATTCAGAAATACAACTAAAGGAATATGCCTTCGCACTAGGTCAGATGGCCGCCTGTTTAATCTTTCAAGGCTGAAGGCAAAAACAAAAAATAGAAGGGTCATTATAAGAGACTTTGCTGATGACGCTACAGTCGTCACTCAAAGCCAGCTGGAGCTTAAAAGCTTGGTGAATCGCTTCACCCAAGTATGCAAGGACTTTGGCCTCACAAAAAGTCTAAAGAAAACGAATGTGCTGAGTCAGGATGTGGGTGCTGCACCAGTTATCACTATCGATAACTATGAATTGGCAGTGGTGCACCACTTCACATACCTAGGGTTCACCATCAATGGCAAGCTCTCACCGGACACAGAAACTGACAGCTGCATTGACATAGCTGCAGCTACCTTTGCCTGCCTCACATCGCGTGTTTGGGGAAACTCCAAACTCACAACGAAGACCCCGGCTGCGGCCTATAACTCCTGCGTCAACAGCACACTCCTATATGGCAGCGAGAGCTGGACAACTTATACTAAGCAAGATAGAAGCCTCAATACCTTCCATTTACAGTGTCTACGCCACATCCTCGGCATCTCGTGGAAAGATAAAGTGACAAATGTCTAGGTGTTGTCACGTGCTGGCCTTCAAAGCTGGCTTGGCCATGTCTGCTTCATGGAAGATGGTCGCATCCCAAAGGATATCTTCAACGGATAATTAGCAGATGGCAAGAGAACCGTTGGGCGACCGCCGCTGAGGTTTTAAAATGTGTGCAAGAGAGATATGAGGGCATTGGACATGGATCCAGCAACATGGGAGGATGAAGCCGCTGATCGGACTAAGTGGCGATGCTATTTACGGCGCCAGCTCAGATTTCGCGAAAAGAAGCTTGGGAACAAGGACATCAGAACCAATGCGCATGTCCCCGGAATTACCCCAGGTTTCTCTACTATCACCGGTGCTGTTTATCATTTACACAGCAAAAGTAGCCACTATTAAGCCAGCTGGGCTGGGACAAACATTGACATTTGCTGATGACATACTCATTTACATGACTGGTTCTGACCGCGAAGAAATGATCAATAGCATACACGGGACATAGGTAGGACGGATAAAGATAGAAGACACAACATAGTAAATAGGTAGGACGGATAAAGATAAAAGACACAACATAGTAAATACATGAAGTAGTTAAATGATGTGAGGACACCGGTTCCAAGATCAATCTCAACAAAGCCTGTGTGCTAGGGTGCTGCTTGAACAACTCCATATTGAAAGCAGATCTTCCAGATATTACTTTCAGTGGGCAGAAAATTGAAAGGCAAGACAAGCTGAAGTACCTCGAAATAACATTCGATCGCGGGTTAACCCTACAAGTACTATGTTGATCTAATCATACAGAGGTGCAGCAGGGTTTAACTGCCCTAAAAACAATTGCTGCAGCGCACCTGAAATAGAGACTACTGTTTCTGCTTTATAATTAATTAGTCATGTCTGTCATCACGTATCGTCTAGAAATACTCACGCTGTCAATATCACAATGTGAACGATTGGAACGCATTCAAAATGAAGGAATGCGTGTAGTCTTGCCACAGTTGAAAATGTATTTAAAGGGGCAGACTATAGTACATCAGATGAGAACTGGATTAATTACCATCAAGACATCACCAGTCTTGAGTAGAGAGTGCAGAACTTGGGACAATGGGAGGGCACAGCTGGAAATTGATCAACTGATAAATGATCATCCTGGGGATGATGATGTCATTGTGTACACTGATGGGTCTGTCATCCGTGGTGAGAAATCAGAGTGGGGCTTCTCTGTTAGAGTAAAGAGCAGAATCGTCGAGGCTTATATAAGCGAGGCTTATATGACAACAATCTTCATCATGAGAATGGAGGTAGAGGCAGCTACTGCAGCCTTGAGGTGGTTGTCTGAGACTTCAATAACAAGGGTGGTTATTGTGTCAGACTCACAATCCATGCTTCAGAAGGTCCAAAGCGGATAGCTCCGGCATGAATAGACAACGTCCATAATAGGCTCGAATCTGGTGTGGATCTACTGTCCTAGTCATGCAGGGGAACGCGGTAATGAAAGAGCTATTAGACAAGCTTCAAGAGCACCCATAAAAGGTACATTGTATATGGATAAATGAGAGATACTGAGACAATTAATAATCGCCTATTAGAGAATGACATTGCAATCGATGAATATTAAGGCTAAGATTGATGGAGTTTGACATCAAACGTAAGACCAGCAAGGATGGACGAATAAGAGGATGCATACGGCGTGTATACAACCAACGCGCAACAGGAACAATTAGCATTCATACCCTTCGACATTTTCTAAAGGGAGTCTGAACACCTATGGAATTGCCTGGGGTGCAGCGATATCGATTCTGATTACACTAGTCAACAAATTTTCAAACGTTTTTTGTACCAGAAATTAAATGTACCATTTCTTATTGATTTTGACATGCTGATTTCAAATATCATAATGAAATTCACCAATTGGCTCTGGTTTTTTTTTAAATGATGAATTTACATTACAGTAATACAAATAATGTATGCTTGTTTACTTCTCTGGGCTAAACAGCTAGTCTTTCTACTTTAGCATTATAAAAATTGTGGTTACATACTCAATTAATTGATATTTTAACATAAAATGATAGAAAAAATAAAAACATTATTTAAAGTTCACATATCATGCTTTAAAAAGGCACATTTGAACCCATTCCGTCATTATTCAGTCGCTGTTCGAGCTCTCTTTGCTTGCTTCTTGTAGTCAATCGATGAGGTGTCTCTTGTCACAGTCCAACAGTAATCAACAAGCATTGAAGGGCTCCAATTGCCTTGATACCTTGTCTCCATAGCAGCAATGTCCTGGTGAAATCGTTCACCATGCTCATCACTGACCGCTCCACAGTTTGACGTAAAGAAATCCAGATGAGAATCCAGAAAATGAATTTTCAAAGACATGTTGCAGCCAAGACTCTTATACTTCTGAAGGAGATTTTCTACAATTTCATTGTAATTATCAGATCTGTTGTTTCCAAGAAAATTGTCCACCACTGACTTAAATGCTAGCCATGCTGCTTTTTCCTTGCCATGCAACACGCAAAGAAACTCGTCATCATGAAGAAGTTTTCGAATTTGCGGACCAACAAATACTCCCTCTCTTATTTTAGCTTCACTCAGTCTTGGAAATTTTCTGATGAGGTATTTGAAAGCCTCATCTGTTTTCTCCATTGCCTTGACAAAGTTTTTCATGAGACCCAGCTTAATGTGCAAGGGTGGCAACAAAATCTTGCTGGTGTCGACAACTGCTGGGTTCTCAACGTTCTTACTGCAGGCTGCAATGACTGCCTGATTGGCCAATGTCTTCTGATGTAATGGTCACTTCGTGCACGGCTATCCCACTCACAGAGAAAGCAACAGTACTTGGTGTATCCACCCTGTAGTCCAAGCAAAAGAGCGACCACTTTTAAGTCACCGCAAAGTGACCAATGATGATGATCGTAGTTTATACACTTCAAAAGCTGCTTAATGTTTTCATAAGTTTCTTTCATATGAACTGCGTGACCAACTGGAATTGACGGTAACACATTACCATTATTCAACAAAACAGCTTTAAGACTTGTCTTGGATGAATCAATGAAAAGCCTCCACTCTTCCGGTATGTAATTGATGTTGAGGGCTGCCATTAAACCAGAAATGTTGTGGCAGGCAGAAAGGTCACCCTCTTTGAAAAAGAATGTAATAAGCGGCTTCTGGCGGTTCCTATACACAGAAATTGTAACATCTTCTGCCAGGAGATTCCACTGTTGCAATCTGGAACCCAAAAGCTCCACCTTGTTCTTCGGTAAATTCAGATCTCTTACAAGATCATTCAGTTCTACTTGGGTTAGTGGATGTAGTTTGCTCAAAATCTGTGTCACTTGAGGTTGATGGTTCAGGACCACCAATGTCCTCTTCATCAGTGGAAGCAGCTGAAAAGGATTCTGGCACTTTGGGAACTGGTAGGTCATCGCCATGTGGTACCGGAAGTATTGCAGAGGGGATGTTTGGATATTCCAGTCCATTTTTTCTTCTTTGATATGCCTTTCCCGATTGGAGGGACCATGCAAAAGTAACAGTTGTTGAGATAATCAGTGGGCTCTCTCCAAATCATTGGGACTGCAAAAGGCATAGCTTGCCTTTTGCCAGTCAACCACAGTTTAAGATGTGCTGCACATGTATTGCAGCATATGTGTGGCACCCAGCTCTTATCTTGATCTCCTATTCTGCAGCCAAAATACAAACTGTACGCCTTCTGGCATTTCTAACTACGATACTTTTGATAAGGACAAATGCACTAACTAATGGCAAAATTTTATCAGAGATAAGGTATTTACACACAAAGGTGATGTAATCATAGGTAGGATTGCATCATCAACTTCTAGTAACATTTTTATTGGTCATTAGAAAAAATTATGCAATCGCCCACAACAGTTGCGTCATATATATATAAATTGACCGTAATTAAATAAACTAGTAGCATATATCTTGAAAACTAGAGCCAATCAACATTTTTTAATGTCATTTTCGTTTTCAGCACACCAAAATTAGTTAAGATCAGCTATTTTCATTTCTGGTACATTTTGGTTGTTGACTAGTGTTATCTATCTATCTATCTATCTATCTATCTATCTATCTATCTATCTATCTATCTATCTATCTATCTATCTATCTATCTATCTATCTATCTATCTATATGTATGTCTATCTGTCTATCTGTCTGTCTGTCTATCTGTCTATCTCTCTGTCTCTATCTCTCTCTGTCTCTCTCTGTCTCTTTCTCTCTCTGTCTCTTTCTCTGTCTCTCTATCTCTCTCTGTCTCTCTATGTCTGTATTTCTGTCTCTCTCCGTCTCTCTATGTCTCTTTCTGTCTCTCTGGCTCTCTGCGCCTCTCTCTGTCTCTCTGTGTGTGTGTCTCTATCTGTCTCTCTGTCTCTGTCTTTCTCTCTGTCTGTCTCTGTCTTTCTCTGTCTCTCTGTCTCTTTCTGTCTCTCTGTCTCTCTCTGTCTCTCTCTGTCTCACTCTGTATATCGCTGTCTCTCTCTGTCTCTCTATCTGTCTCACTATGTCTCTCTCTGTCTCTCTGTCTCTCTCTATCTGTTTCTCTCTGTCTCTCTCTGTTTCTCTCTCTGTCTATCTCTGTCTCTCTGCCTCTCTCTGTCGTCTCTCTGTCTCTCTGTGTCTCTCTGTCTCTGTCCGTCTCTGTCTGTCTCTCTCTGTTTCACTCTGTTCCTGTCTCTGTCTCTCTGCCTCTCTGTCTCTCTATGTCTCTCTCTGTCTCACTCTGTCTCTGTCTCTCTGTCTCTCTCTCTGTCTCTCTATTTCTCTCTGCCTCTCTCTGTCTGTCTCTCTCGCTGTCTCTTTCTCTGTCTATGTCTCTGTCTCTCTGTCTCTCTATCTCTCTCTGTTCTCTATGTCTCTCTCTGTCTCTCCCTGTCTCTCTCTGTTCTCTATGTCTCTCTGTCTCTCTCTGTCTCTGTCTGTCTGTCTGTCTCTCTCTATCTATCTATCTATCTATCTATCTATCTATCTATCTATCTATCTATCTATCTATCTATCTATCCATCCATCCATTTACCCATCCATCTATCTATCTATCTATCTATCTATCTATCTATCTATCTATCTATCTATCTATCTATCTATCTATCTATCTATCTATCTATCTATCTATCTATCTTCCTATCTATCTGTCTGTCTTTCTGTCTGTTTGTCTTACTGTCTGTTTGTTCATTCTACTTTTTGAGCTGAGTTTACCACTTGTTACCAAACTTTTTCTCTTTTAATGAAGAATCAAATGATCTTTTATTGTCTGCGCCTGATGGTGTTGGTTCATTGACGATTTCCTTCTGTTTTACTGTGAGCTTTTTATTTTGGTGTTCTCACTGTCTAAAGTGTCCGATGCATCTTTGTGTAGGAACCACTACAACTAATCTCTGTAGAACATTAACAACATTTCGATGTCTCTGACCAGCACCTACAGCTTATTATAATTCCCAGTATAAGGTTAATCCTTTAATGTGGTTTAACTTAAAAGAATAACATTATGCATATTTTTGTTTCGTTTCCACGGCTACAGAGTGCTATGAGCCAGTATCTTCCGGGCGCCACTGCAAACTCGGCAAGCTTTGGTATTATTACGATCTTCGTCGAAATCGTTGCTTGACGTTTATATACGGAGGCTGCGACGGGACCCAAAATAGATTCTTGACTCGACAAGAGTGTCTCGACACATGTCATCATCTTTAGGAAGAATTAATTTCTATAGGATCGTGACCTCGGTTTAGTTATTGACAACGTAGGCTTATATGACCTTTTTTCGTTGATTTACATAAAACACTTTTTTGTGCTGCGTATCTTCAGTTGAAATTTTGTCATGATAATGAAAACAAATATCACGTTTCCACATGTTTAATTAATACGATTTGGCAGTAAATATATTTGAAAAATTAACAAGATTGATTTTAATTATTAAAATACGTATTACAATCTGTTCAAAATTGGTTTACTTTTGTAAACGTGTGTCGTTATTATAGATAGAGAGAAATATAAACAGACAGACAAAAACATACATAGACAAATAGACGGACACATAGGACACAACATAGTAAATAGGTAGGACGGATAAAGATAGAGGACACAACATTGTAAATAGGCAGGACAGATAAAGATAGAGGACACAACATAGTAAATAGGTAGGACGGATAAAGATAGAAGACAGAACATAGCAAATAGATAGGACGGATAAAGATAGAAGACACAACATAGTAAAAAGGTAGGACGGATAAAGATAGAAGACACAACATAGTAAACAGATAGGACGGATAAAGATAGAAGGCACAACATAGTAAATAGGTAGGACGGATAAAGATAGAAAACACAACATAGTAAATAGGTAGGACGGATAAAGATAGAAGACACAACATAGTAAATAGGTAGGACGGATAAGGATAGAAGACACAACATAGTCAATATGTAGGACGGATAAAGATAGAAGACAGAACATAGTAAATAGGTAGGACGGATAAAGATAGAGGACACAACATAGTAAATATGTAGGACGGATAAAGATAGAAGACAGAACATAGTAAATAGGTAGGACGGATAAAGATAGAGCACACAACAAAGTAAATAGGTAGGACGGATAAAGATAGAAGACAGAACATTGTAAATAGGTAGGACGGATAAAGATAGAGTATATAACATAGTAAATAGGTAGGACGGATAAAGATAGAGGACACAACATAGTAAAAAGGTAGGACGGATAAAGATAGAAGACACAACATAGTAAACAGATAGGACGGATAAAGATAGAAGGCACAACATAGTAAATAGGTAGGACGGATAAAGATAGAGTATATAACATAGTAAATAGGTAGGACGGATAAAGATAGAGGACGCAACATAGTAAATAGGTAGGACGGATAAAGATAGAGAACATAACATAGTAAATATGTAGGACGGATAAAGATAGGGGACACAACATAGTAAATAGGTAGGACGGATAAAGATAGAAGACAGAACATAGCAAATAGGTAGGACGGATAAAGATAGAAGACAGAACATAGCAAATAGGTAGGACGGATAAAGATAGAAGACAGAACATTGTAAATAGGTAGGACGGATAAAGATAGAGTATACAACATAGTAAATAGGTAGGACGGATAAAGATAGAAGACAGAACATTGTAAATAGGTAGGACGGATAAAGATAGAGGACGCAACATAGAAAATAGATAGGACGGATAAAGATAGAGAACACAACATAGTAAATAGGTAGGACGGATAAAGATAGAGGACACAACATAGTAAATAGGTAGGACGGATAAAGATAAAACACAACATAGTAAATAGGTAGAACGGATAAAGATAGAGGACACTACATAGTAAATAGGTAGGACGGATAAAGATAGAAGACACAACATAGAAAATACAGGACGGATAAAGATAAAAGACACAACATAGTAAATAGGTAGGACGGATAAAGATAGAAGACACAACATAGTAAATACATTAGACGGATAAAGATAGAAGACACAACATAGTAAATAGGTAGGACGGATAAAGATAGAAAACACAACATAGTATATAGGTAGGACGGATAAAGATAGAGAACACAACATAGTAAATAGGTAAGACGGATAAAGATAGAAGACACAACATAGTAAATAGGTAAGACGGATAAAGATAGAAGACACAACATAGTAAAAAAGGTAAGACGGATAAAGATAGAGTATACAACATAGTAAATAGGTAGGACGGATAAAGATAGAAGACAGAACATAGTAAATATGTAGGACGGAAAAGATAGAGGACGCAGCATAGTATATAGGTAGGACGGATACAGATAGAAGACACAACATAGTAAATAGGTAGGGCGGATAAAGATAGAGTATACAACATAGAAATAGGTAGGACGGATAAAGATAGAAGACAGAACATAGTAAATATGTAGGACGGATAAAGATAGAGGACACAACATAGTAAAGAGGTAGGACGGATAAAGATAGAGGACACAACATAGTAAATAGGTAGGACGGATAAAGATAGAAAACACAACATATTAAATAGGTAGGACGGATAAAGATAGAGGAAACAACATAGTAAATAGGTAGGACGGATAAAGATAGAGGACACAACATAGTAAATAGGTAGGACAAATATAGAGGACAACAAAGACGAAAGATACTGGACAGTTTGACGTCATGTTATGGAAAGAAGTCATGATGACGGGAAGTTGTTAAGAGACATGATCGCCTGTGCCACCAAGTATGGTGAGAGAAAGAGAATAATTACTCCCCTTGATGGTGAAAAAGGGGAGGGAAAAAGGACGCCCCCTTCAAAACCAGCAACAACAAACTTTGAATGTCCTTGCAGTGGTGGTTTTTGACTACCTTGTTTTTTTATGCTGAGACTGCAAGCCGCTTGTATGACCTCTCATTAGTTGCCTCTTACGACATGTCTGTGTGAGTGTCACGGATTGCCTCACCTTGCTCTGCAGTGATGGTCCAACACTGGCCAAAACATAGAGTATCGACTGTGGGTCTTCAAGGGATCTACCTTCGCACAAGATTACTCCTGGCAGAGACGCAGATAGAAGGATGATGTTGCTTCTACCTCGAGGGAGTGTTCACAAGATATTTAGAAATCAAGAACAATGCTGAAAACGTCTTAGCAATTTTAACTTTTTATCTGCCCGCCGCTTTTTGTGAAGGATTATTCTGTAATTTATTATTAGCTGGTACACGCCCCACATTGCGTGTGCACTCGAATCAGAAATAACTAAATTATCTGTGAATTAAAAAAGAAACCATAACAAATTTAATGATCAATTATTTTTTATCAAAGATGAGACAAATAAATGATTGATGAGTTAATAATGGTTTCTTCACTGAAACCTCGCTAGAAACATATGATTAAAGTGTTCATTTGGTTCTGGCCTGGTAAGTTTCACTAAGCTGTCAGATTGATGAAGTGTTTCTGTTGGCTGCTGACTGCTCCGTCGATCTACGATGTCTGTGGCGAGGGCACGTCCCAAAAACGCGAGTGCTGAGGTAATCACTCCTAGGGTCAATAGCAAGTATCTTCACAAGCCGTTGAAGGTAGGCGTCTCGTGTCGACTACAAGCTATAAACCACAGATTTGCCTTCCAAACTGGTATCGTATATTGGTACCACAAATGCCTTGTACACACGTACCACGAATTTAGAGGAAACCAAAGACCTCTGCTACGTTTTATGTTCTCTGATGCTAATCAGGTGCCTTCCCGTTATCTCTTCCAACGCCTCTATTTCTCGGAAATTTTATCCCCTCTAAGTATGCAGTATAGCTCTGTCGATATGATAAAAATTACCTTAACATTCAGTTAGTCTAAGCGAAAAGTGTGTCTGAGCAGCGGAGAATGCAATGGCTTGTGCCTGGGTGAACATGTCTAAGTATACATATAATTTATTACAAATGATAATAAATATATACACATGATGTCATCATCACCCACTAATTGCTCCACTCTGAGTTTGGTGTTACCTGTGCTTTTGGTTCCCTTTGAGAACTAGCACAAAGCAATCACCAGCGCTTTGCTGTGGTGGTTCATGAATATATCATTTTTCCATCCTGTAGTTCCCAGCCTCATAAGGACCTATATAACCACCAGCACAACAAATTCAAAATATAAAATAAATGTTACAACTCACCCCAATAATTTTTGGGACCTCTAGACTTCTTACCAAGTTGAATAGTCATGGCAACTTGATGCAAAAGCCTTAAGCACGCGTCTGGGGTATTATTTCTATTTAGAATCCCTCTGTGACTTGTGAGTGGTCCAGCAGAATCCGGTTTTCGTATTTCTATTGACGATTTTCTGCTGATGTTTCGGCATATGCTCTAATACGTTTTTTCTGGTCCTTTAAGTTCAGAATTCTGACTCTGTTCTTCCCTGGCTTTATCTGGTTTGTCTACTGTGACAATCTTGGAATGCAGTGTCTTATATATAAAATGTGTTACGCTATATCGCAGCTTTCGGTCCAAGTGAAATTTAAACAGTGGCTTCCCATTTAAGGAATTGTTATTTCCGTCGATAATCGGTCATGTTCACTATTACTACATTTTTAATTTACTTCTTTAAATGTCTCCCAAGATTGAGATTATCTGTACTTATTATCACAGACAATTTCCGAGGTAATAAGTACATAGCTTATTAGATACTCCCGATTGCTTAACTTAACGCTGGAGCGATACAAATTCGTTTGCCTGTCTACACTGACGTGGTTATGCAACCCATATTTTAAGTTCGTCTTGCCTGGAGTCAATCTGGTTGTTATCACGTTTAGTGATTCGATTAATTTTTCGGGAAGGTCAGTTACGATATGACCTGACATGAATCGAAGTGTGAAAATAAAACCGTGACCGCAGTACGGATTTCTGGGTTCTGAAAGTGAGAAATAGCTAGAGAATGGGAAAGAGAGAGAAAATACGAAAAAAAGAACGATCAAATTATGTGACAGTCAGCAGCGGTTATATTCTTTCTTTGTTCTGACAATGACTTCCATAAACCACACAGCAGATCCGGATTAAGCTTCTGGACTTTTTGGTGTTTGGGCTTGTGGTGGGTCGATATTAGTTATGTATGTAATTGTGTAGCAGATGTGAAGTCAGCTATGCAAGCCCCTGAGGTAGTTTAATTTCTAAATATATGTCAGGGAACCTGTCTTGCTTCCACCAATGACTACCACCCGCTATGTATATTATCCCCAATTTATATGTTCTGATGTATGGGTGTTGTGTAGCTACGTGTCTAGGGTATATGCAATGTATTTGAAGAAAATAACAACAACCACACTTTAAGGTTAATAAACAATTAAGTAAACAACTCCCTATTGAATTTTGGTCTGAACAATTTTTTACAAATGTATTAATTATAATTGGGTTGATTCATAAAAGATTAAACGTCAAGATATATTTACACACAAACTAGTTTAACTATTTGAGTCTATTATTTCCTGAACTAGGAAGTGTTCTTAGTGTAATACTTTTGTCCAAAATTAAGCACATATTTGGGGGATCAATATTGTCATCATGCTTTTAAAATCTTGTTGATATAACTGGTGGTGGAGGATAAGTCAGTGAATCAACAAGGCCCCAAAACACAAGGCCTTATCTGTAAATAGGTGTAGAAAATTCTGCGATGTCCTGGTATTAAATCTTCCTGCTCCCAGCACTGCTCAGCTTTCAGGATTCAAGATAAGGTAGGGCCCTCAAATCGTATGGCCTCAAACAGGTACCAGGGTTGAACAACAACGTGACTGGCTCACTTCAATTTCTCACCCAGAAACTCGAAATATCGAATTTTTTCACTATGTAAGTTAATTACAGGCCATAAATGGTCATACAAGATCTCCAGCTGAATAACAGAACAGCTAAGGCATCTGATCACACTTGTCTGTAAACGTTATTAACTTTACATGAGAAAATTTAATTTGAAAGTGGCAAGGAACGCTCGTCTTTCTGAGTATTTATTTCACTTTCTTAGTTATGCTCAGCAACCAATCAGGGTACTTCCGTTCCTACGCGTCTATTTTCAAAAAGTTAACCTACTATTTTCAAATCAGGAGACACCCCTTTCTATCCCCTCAATATGGCCAGCATCAGTAAAGAAGCCCCATGCACGTCTATATATGTCTTCATTCTACCATATCGCTAGTATTATCTAAGTCATTTTAATACAGAATGATAATATTCACTTAGTCTACCGTTTTGTCATCTAATGCATAAGGTTTTACACTTCTGGCTATTATTTTACCATTTTCGTCTTTCCTTTATA
Source organism: Oreohelix idahoensis (assembly GCA_024509875.1). NCBI lineage: Eukaryota > Metazoa > Mollusca > Gastropoda > Stylommatophora > Oreohelicidae > Oreohelix > Oreohelix idahoensis. The sequence continues at coordinate 299,889 of JAMPIV010015241.1, forward strand.
TTTATTCAAATAACATATCTTTCTTTCTACATTAAGCTAATATATTTAGACTAACGCATAATATATATATATATATTCAAAGAGGTAACGTCGTCCTTTTCAGGGGCATGAAATGGAATAGTCCTGAAATGGACTACGAGCGCCACTAAAACAAGGGTTTTCAATAGAGGTTTCCATTCAATTTTAATGTGAGAACGTGCTTTTCCCCCAAAAAATAAGTGTCATGCATTCATTAGCGTTTGATGCCGACAGTTCACCGCCATGTTGTAACAGTCGTACTTGGTTCTCGACTTCCCCGAAGGTTTCAGTCCAATTTTGTGTCAGGCAATAGTGAGGGCTTTTCCCTCTGTGAACAGCGTGCCACGTTACTATTTCCTAGTGACAGGGACGGACTGACGGTGATCGGAACACTGAGGACAATAAGAGTCACTGGCCCATGATTAACGATTCCACATGGTGAGATTATTGCTGTGGCCCCACAGAAAGGATGTCCGAAATGCCAAATACTCACTCCACCCCTGACTGGTGATAATGTTCAACGGTGATTACATTTTTATATGTCACATGTATTCGTTTGGGAACTGTATTTCTGGTTATCAAATTCGAATGACCTCGCCTTAGGACCTCTCAGGACAATCTGAAGTTTGTGACTTAGGTTTCCTGTACGTTTCCATGTCTTAGAACAAGTGGCCGCACACCAGTAGTACTGTGAATCTTTACATAGTGGACTTTGTTTTAACGTTATATATTTTAACTTGCCCGTAACGTATTGTTGAAGAATCAAACAAGCGCCAGTGGAACAAGAGATGAGAAAAAGAACCTGGCGATGAATAGGGCATACATTTAAGAAACCTGTCGATAGCATTACAAGGCAGCCCTTGATCTGAAATTCCCAGTGTAAGAGAGGTAGAGGGAGATACGGAACACATGAAGAAGAGAAGTGAAAAAAGACATGAACGAGATAAAGAAGACATGAACAGACTTTAAGCTGATACACGGTACAGGAAGTTTCGGCACACGTTTGTTGAAGGTGTGTGCTCCATGGAGAGCTGAGGAGAAGTGATGGTTCTGATCATGAGACGATGACGATGATTAGACACGGAGGACGTTATGGAAGATTTTATTAGTGAACGTCTTGAGTTCGGACGTAAGATTCTTAACGCCATGCTACGTTTCTGAGCTATAAAGTAGGACAGATTTTACACTAGTATTTTTTCTCTTTTACCGCTTTTTCCGAGTGCCTTATTGTGTATATTGTTGTGTGTCTCATTTTTCAATCCATAACATTGAGCAACATCGTTGGTATGAAAGCAAGGCTCTTTGCTCGACTCGACATTGTGTCACCTGGGGTGTGAACTGAGAACTGGTCCAAAGGCACCAATTAGTCAATATGTGACCGCGCCTGCGTCCTAGGTGATGGTTGTAGTGGATTTGATGGTACTGTATGGTTGTGATATTACCTAGTGTGATGCATGAGGTCAGCTGTGAAGGCTCCTGAGATAAATGTAGCTGTGAATTTACAGAAGGTCCTTCTTGCTACCACTTACGACCTCACACATATCTTTTTTTACTAATGAATGTGGCTACGTTAAAAATCTAGGGTACTGAAATGTAAGGTGTTGTATTAGTATATACAAACACACAAAGAGATATTTAATAAGTCTAATAATATTAATAGAATTTATAACACACTGAACTAACTCAAGCTGTTTAAAATTTTGATATTAAATTTTCTTTAAGTTTATTTGTTCTGAACCAAGGTTTTATTTTGGTCAGAACATATGAAAGATTTTGAAATTATGAATGAAATGCATGAATATATGGCATAATAAATGAAAGGTGTGTACATATGTATTTTACAAGACTAGTTAATATTAATACTGTTTATATTTGTAATTCATCTGGGAGAACGATTAATGGATGTGCTGTTGGGGTGACTTCATCCCTCCCAGTCTATGACTACCAAACATTGTCCATTTACTGATGGGAAAATACAAGTTTATTTCCCAACATGGTATGTTCTAGTTGATGGGAATATAGTTGGTGTTAGTTAGAAAATAAGTTGGTGAATGTCCAGCAGGCCAGACGCTCACGTATCTTTGACTGAGTAGTTCTGGTGCTGGAATCTGGTGGCCCCACCTCTCCGTGCTTGGGGGCAATATAGGCTGCTCTGCCAAAATACTAGACTGCACGGGTCCACACTTGTATTTTACAACACAGCATTTGACACCACTTTGGTGCCAAATAAAAAAACTCACAGTTCTGAAATAAAAGTATTGGGTCATGTGTCAGAACTCTACCTCCTGAGCCACTTCTACACTCAACACTACACAACAACACCACATAGACGGGGTCATATCTCTCTGACCATACAGCACATCTTACCAAGTTGGTTTCACATAGTATAAGTTCCCCAAGACTACATATTCTGAAATATGTTCATTAGCTTCCTGCCATTGAATAGGATAGGTGATATGTTCCACTGATCTCAACACTTGATCAGCCCTTCATAATCCTTGCTGGCGTTTATGTATTTTGTTTGTCTCTAGACCCTGAACTGGGGCTGGGGATCTAGAGCGAATCCTTACTTGTTGTAAGGGATAGATTTTGATATGGCAGTATCAAATCACTCGAAACATTAAACAATATTAAAATATACAAAGAAATACTTTCAGTCTTACCAGAATTATGAATAGAGAACACAGTTATATGCTAGCAAAACTCAGCTGAGCTGCTGGCTCTAGTATGGCGTCCCTCTAAATATTGCAATTAGCTTCTGGGAATTACACCACTGAAGAATTACTGTGTCTACTACTGGACAATTTATGATGAATGGCAAAAATGCGCGTCTGAGCGCCGATAATATGTTTATCTGTGGCCAATCACCGCCTTTCCCCCTTTTCAAATTCAAACCTCCTACCAAAAGTCAATTCAGTCATACCTCAGTCAAGTATGTATTATTGTCTGTTGGTCCGTCTGTCTCTACTTGCGTTTTTTACAAAAACACACTTGTTTATACATGCATTTCCTACACGAATCTGCCTCTAGAGTTATTTTTAGCCACAACTTTCCACTAATTCTCCCTCTCTTTCATTCTAACTAGATTTTAGCACTTGAGTCTCAAGGCCGCAATTTTTTGAAAATTAGTGACATTTTTTTGTTTCAATGCAGTCGCTCGCTGATATGAACAACACAGTCTTTTGTCAATATCTTCATTATTATCTATCCGTCTGTATAAATGAAAGCATATTATTTCTCTGCTCAAGATGGGCCATCAGGCCAGCTAGGTTTTATATTCCTAACATTATTATTAAGAAAAAGTTACTTTTCAAGGTTAGTTGTTTTTTTTAAATATGTTCGAGCATCTTCTGTAATGCGTTTGCCGCTGAATTCAAATAAAGGGACTAAGTATCGTAAAAGCGTCCAAGAAATGACTGTTGCGTATAATAGCTAAGGTCCCTTTTGTCCATTTCTTTACCTCGTGTCAACTTGAGGACGTGAATTTTTTTTTTCCTTTCCCCACCAATTGCGTCTTTTTAGCCTTGCTAGTTTCAAGCACGTGTTCAGTCATATTTTTCTTTTTGATCTCCGTTCTCATCCCGTCTACAAGGGTAAACGTTTTGCCTTCACGTCTAACAAGTTAATTTCCATGGCGGGTAGTGACCCGCGGCATGGGCGATCATGTCTTCTAGTAGCTTACGCATTATTTTTATCCCTACATTTTATCTTTGGAGATATTTTAACGTTGTATCACGGTTAATTTTATCACAATGGTGTTATTAGCTTTCAACAAAGTACTTTCTTTTAACTAGGTGGCAGGTGGCAGGCCTAGTTAAGTAACTCACACCAGTCTCTTTTCTTGTTTGTATATCTTCCAAGTTAAGGTAATAGTATATGAGTACTGGCCCTCTCCGCCAGAGTTGGTAATTCTTGGATGAACTACTTTCCTTCCTTCATTCAACCCTTGACTCGTTCGTTCCCTTCTCCGTTGTTATATAGTGTGACTGATCGTATAGTGGATTTATATAAAGGCTAATAGTCTGGCATACACCAACCTCTCACAAGGATCGACTCAAGCATTTGTTTTTCCTCTTGCAAAAACATATTTATTTACATGTAATATATTTCAATGATGTAGATACCTCTTCATAGAGCATACCTACAGTTGTAGCATAGTTGCTTCATGTATACTGTCTTTATCTCATATATATATGTAGACACTTAATCTCCCTTTGTTCCTCTATCAACTCCATGAACTTATTTAACCTCTTTAAATTCTGTTTCAGTATACCTCAATACAACTGATCAACATTATGCAATTCATTATTTTGTACTTTTATTCTTCCTGTACAAAACTTGGTCAGACCTGCCTGTATCCGTTTCTGGGAAAAAAACATCCTATAGTTCTATACATGAAGTAAACCTTATATATTCCTTACTTACATGTGAGAGCATTCAAGTAGTTCTTAAAGAAGTCGACCATCGCTGTCACTTACTTGTCGTAACTAATTCCGTGTACAACTCATTGTTTCACTCACTGTGAACTCTCTCCCTCTCTGACGAAAAATATGTAGCTCCCTTCTTGGGATTCATTCAAATCATCCATTTAATAGATGACTGCACCAAGCTTGACCTTCAATATTTAATTCAATTCCTTCTCTGGTTTGCTTGGTCATTAAAGTTCTCATTGCTCATATGGCTTGTCGACCTGGGAGTTCAGTTTTATTTCTTCTGTAAAACTTTCATCAATGTACATAATAATTAAAAAACCAATACTTACAGGCGATTCCCTGAATCTCTCCTGAAAATTCACTCACTACTGTCACTATTAAAGCTCTATTAATCATCTTCCACTCTAACTATGTGACACTTCTTAGTTATATCTTATTGTTACTTCCTAGTACTAATGTCACTTCTCTTTAACCACTGACTTCTTTTAAACTTCTAAGTTTTTCTATACAGCTTGTGCATCTTCTGTATAACTTCTAAAACTATCTGTAATACCACAGAACTTATTAAAACTGGTGGCAACCGCACAACAGTATTTCTTGTTCCTTCGTCTTCGGAAACACGACTGCCCTCTAGCAAGCCGTGAGCTGTTCTGACCTCTGGCCATCGTCAGCTGATATGTTTTTTCCTCCACCCTACTTCTGATTCGTTCTTTCACCTGTTTACCAGCTGAAACCATTGGTCGGCTTTATTTACTACTCACTAGAAACATACTCACGCTTTACCGTCACTAGCGAATTCAGTGAACCATCGTCTGTTATTTTTAATCTTCCCTCTATCTTTTTTTCTCGTGAGCCGTTTTCAACGCTCACGCAACATTGGCAAATATTTACAATGCCTGGGCAAACCCTACGGCACCCTACTTTAAGCATTCATATTAACTCTGCCAGAAGCATAAACAATGCCTGGCAAACCCTACGGCACCCTACTTTAAGCATTCATATTAACTCTGCCAGAAGCACAAGCAATGCCTGGGCAAACCCTACGGTGGCAATTGTACTGGAACAGGTTGTGAACAGTTTATTTTGTGGTCAGTTCTGTAGGTAGCCTCTGGTAAAAGTCTTAAAAGTTTCTAAATTATTATTGTATTAGTCTCTAATCGCTTTTGTTTGCTCGATAGGGATCCTGACTGTTTCTATCTGATAACTGGACAATCTTCTAATTCAAATCCCTTACTGCTACATGTGTTTTCCATTTAAATACCTTTTTAGTAACACTCGGGTCAATATTTTGTCTCCAATGTTGCTGTCTATTTTGCATATATGTTTAAAGACATCAACCTGTTAATTATTTTGACAGTCTAAGAAATGGAACTGGTGATTTACGTTAGTGACATGTTTGATTCCTGGTTATCTTCCCTTGTCTTATGCTGACTGTTCGTCTTGTCTTAGTTTCGCTCAGGTCTGTGCCATCTCTGGGCATGCGCAGGTTTTGGCGCGAGACCGGGGAACTTCCGTCTTAGTGGTGTACCCTGGGCGTTCTGATCGGAGAGAGGTCCGATAAGTTTTCCTAGCCATTTTTCGGGGATCTGGAAGTCCTTTGTATGACTAAGATGTCATCTTTCCTTCCCAAAGTGAATTCTATATGCCAGGAATGGCAGTGTAGTGTTTTGTGTTATATAGGATTCTGAAATAAGGTAATAAAGTCAATTTTACTACACTTCGATTACCTTTAGAAGCTATTATGAACAGAGCTCACAGCTGACTTATTACATAGAGCCCCATCTTGGATTCTTGAGACGGGAACCAAGACCAAGTTGTCTTTTGTACCTTGGAAACCCAGAGGAAAGTTATTTACTGGAGTATCCCGCCATTCAGACGGTGGGAGTGGCAGGAATTGGTACACAAATATATATAACACTATAAGGTACTGATATGTGAGGCCCGCTACTGGCGGCCTAATGATATCGCCGTTAAGGTCCGTTGTCACGGCCTTTATTCTTCAGGAGAAGAAGTATCTGGCATGAGACGCCAGCAGAAGTCCTAGCCTTTTGGTTAGGCCAGTAAACCGCCTTGTCCCGTGCGGTATATTTTGTACAGGAGTAGCTGACAGGGGTTCTGTCAGGGTACCAGAACTTTTCAAGTATATAGAAGCAAAAAGGGGATTGACAGGCCATCATTGTTGGCTCCATACATCTGTGATTATGCAAGTGCTTACCATCATAATATGTTCCATGATTATTGTGTCATTGACTGTGTCGTCCATAATACTATCGTATGTCGTGCAATAAATGTAATGAAACGTCAGCAGCAGTTCCTTCCTTCACTGACCTCTGCATGTGGATGAGAGTGGGTTCAGTGTAAAGCTGTTTAGAACCCAACAACGCATTCGTCTACACACACACCTACCACATCATCCCACAGCAATATTTTAGTACTACACGTCAGAATACATGTATGCTGTTTCTGTGAGTGACTACAGTACACCCTGGCAGCACCTCACGTTGGTGACCTAAATCCTCATTACAACTTGGTACTGTCCAGGATAACACGACACGCTCAATCTACTAACATTCACTTCACACCGAAACAGTACTTTACATCTGGTAGACCAGATTCGTGGGGTTTTCAGATAAAATTATTTTCATGCCCACATCTGGCGTTACATCGAAACACACAAGACAGTGCTAAATAGGTCAACGACTGCTGACTCAGATAAACACTGACGTTAGGACCATTACATTTCTGCTACAGAAATATTGCTACATGGACCACAGCTGCTACAGCAATATCGCTACATGGACCACGGCAGTTACAGAAATGTTGCTACATGGACCACTGCACTACGAATAAGCTGCTACTAGAGTTCTTTAGACGATGTCTGCTTACTTTGAGTAAACAAGTCACGTCGTTTGCTGTCAAGCTCTGATTGTAAACAACTCAGCTGTTTATTTACAGTTTACAGTCTACAAACTCGTCAACGTTGGAGCATCCAGTCTCAACTGGTTTTCGAGAAAGTTTTTGTAGTTGTACGTGTGAAGACCACCACATTTGTCGTCGTTCTTTTCCCGTCGACGGTGGATCTTCTATTTTGCAGTTCTAGCATTGTACTTCTGTGTTGACAAAGGGCCAGGAAATTACTTAAAGATAAGGGGCGAGTTATTTTGGAAACTGTGCCGTTATATTGTGTAACTGAGCCTTCTTTGTAACACATTATATGCTATTATATGCTGTTTGTTTTTGTCACTTGTGTTATTAGTGTGTTATTTTTGTTTATTTCAGCGGGCATGGTTGGGTTGGTGGCTCCAATAGAATATCTCACATAAACGAGGGTCTATTGGAGTGTTCTTTAAGGAATTTATCGTAAATTTCCCCATTTGTGGAAATTTGAGCGACTTTTGGTTGCTTACAGGATATTTTTTGTTAGTTGTGACGAGATGTGTTAGTGTTGTTTTCGTCATTTTTTCACATTCTTTAGTTGTGTTCTAATTTGTTTGTATTTGTCTGCCTTCTCTTTTCTATTGTTTATTTCTATACACCCTTATGTTTATACACTGTGTTGTCATTGTATTATAGTATAATTTCGCAGTTATCACTACAATTTTTTGTAACATTTTCTTTAGTTTTGCTTTTCAGTTCATTTGACCTCTGCGAATGTTTTCATTTGTCAAGATGTTTGTCTCTGTTTAATTGGTGTTAGAAAGTGTTGTCACATACAGTCTACATATACATTTAATCATGAACTGTTATTAATATGATGCACATAAGATACTGAAGTGATTTGGTGACATTATAAACAGGGTAACTGTATAAAGTCTTTGACAAAAGACTTGTCTCCCACTGAGATTGGGATAAGTGTATTATTGTTTCAGGTACTAATAGATAATTATAAGACAGGATGTCTACATTGGATTTCTTCATCCAGCAAGGGTTGGCCCTTGGCAAAACTGGTGAGAAATTGGAAGAGTTCGCATTGGCTCAACATGCAAAAGCACAGAAGGCTGAAGAGAAGAAGATGCAAATGCAACTGGATAGAGAAGCTGAAGATAGAAGAATTCAGCAACAACAGAAGCTACAAATGGAACTTGAAGAGAAAAAGCATGAAAGAGAACTTGAAGAGAAAATACTGCAAGCTGAAGAGAGGAAAATTCAGCATGAAAGAGAACTTGAAGAGAAAAAACTGCAAGCTGAAGAGAGGAAAATTCGGCATGAAAGAGAACTTGAAGAGAAAAAGCATGAAAGAGAACTTGAAGAGAAAAAACTGCAAGCTGAAGAAAGGAAGATTCAGCAGGACAGAGAATTTGAGGACAGAAAGTTACAAAGAGAACATGAAGAAAAACTCTTAGCTTTGGAGATAGAGAAAACAAAAGTGATGAATATGAGTAGTTCTCAAGCGACTTCTGGTAAGACAGATCATAATACTTATAAAGTCAAACTACCCCCTTTCAATGCAGCAAAGGACGACATAACTTTTTATCTTGATAGGTTCCAACTGTCATGCGAAGGGCATAAGGTAGATAAGGGTAGTATGTCGGTCAAATAATGGATATACTTACAGGTGAACCATTGAATACTATTATGGCAATAGAAGAGCCTAACAAAACTAACTATGATGTGGTTAGAGAAACCTTATTAAAGAGGTATCAGCTCAAAGAAGATGATTATCGTCTTCAATTTAAGACGATGTTACCAGAAACTGGGGTGGAGTTCTCAGACTTTATCACAAAGATACGTCTTACTTTCAATCGATGGATTGAGTTGTCCAAGACTGAACACACATATGAAGCACTTATGGACTTGTTGTTTAGGGACAAAGTAATGTCATCAACTAATGAGTCCTTTCTCGCCTTTATTCGTGAACGTAAACTTAAAGACATAAGAGAGATGGAACAATACTGTTGCCAGTATGTCACTGCACACCCACAACAATCAATTAGTAATTCTAAGATTAAAGAGGGTTTGCCAGTGGCTTCTGCGACACCATATGGACCTAATTTTCAGGCTAAGTTTCAGGGTAATAAACGCAACTTTGATTTTAAAAAAAGTAATCGTAATTACGGACAGGATCAGGGTGATCCATCCTACAGGGGTTCATCTTCTAATAAGTCTAGTGGACGACAATCCAGTCTCAGTTCTTTTTTATTCTGGATGTACTACTATTGGGATTAGGCAATCTCTGGTAGATCCTTCCTGTGCTACTAGGAAAGAGATCAAATGTGTGACATTTGGTGGCACAGTAGAAAAATATTCTACTGCTATCATACACATAGCTACTCCTTTCTTTACGGGAGATGTCCACGCGTGTCTTCTACCGAATCCTATTGCGGATCTTACCTTCGGGCGTATACACGGGGTTAAGCAGTGTACCCCGCAGCAAATTTTTGCCTGGGAGGAGCGAAATATGGAAACTGCTAATGCAGTTATCACTAGAGCACAGGCTCAGAACATGTCTCCGTCTTCACCCACCAAAGGTGATGAAGTACAGGAGCAAGATAATCAGTCAGTAATTTCGCGAGACTCTTTTATAAAAAGTCAACAAGAAGACATTTCTTTAAAAAAATTCTTCCTCCTTGTTAAAGATGGTAACCCAAATCAGTACACAAATCGTAAATCCTGGATCACTATGAGGAATGGTGTGCTAGTGCGTATGGTACAGCACTCAGACACATCTATGCATTCCCAAATTCTTGTACCCAAAAATATGAGATTTCGTATACTGCAACATGCTCACGACTCCCAATGCGCTGGTCATATGGGATTTTCACGTACTACGTCGAGAGTTCTTGCGGCTTGCTTTTGGCCATTCGTAAATAGAGACATACGTCTGTATTACCGCTCGTGCAAAGTATGTCAGGAAGTCAAGTCGAAGGGTCCTCGCCATGCAGCACCTATTCAGGCTGCGGACATTTCTATCCGTCTGTTTCAAAAAATGGCGATAGATATAATTGGTCCTTTTAAAATCAAATCAGCCAGAGGACACCAATATATTCTTACATGCGTAGACATGTGTACTCGTTGGCCAGAGGCAATACCTCTTAAGAGCATTTCTACTGCCGACATTGCAGACGCTCTTTGGGTGGTATTTTCACGTCTGGGATTTCCTGGGGAAATCTTATCAGACCATGGCACCCAACTGATATCTGACACTATGTCACAATTAATGTCTACTCTTAAAATTGATAGGTCTTTGAGTAGCATCTATCATCCGATGTCTAATGGGTTAGTCGAACGTCTCAATAGAACCATCAACAATTTACTTGGGAAGATAACTGATGATCATCCCGAGGATTGGGACAGAGTCTTACCCGTGGCTCTCTTCGCATACAGAGAGGTTTCTAATGAACACACCGGATTTTCTCCTTTTGAGCTTGTCTTTGGCGCGCGTCTGCGCGGCCCTATGTCGTTGCTTCACGATCTGATAGCTGCCGATGATATTAGTGATGACACACAATCTTCTTATGAATATGTCATTGCACTAAGGCAGAAAATCATTGAAGCATGCAAATTAGCAACTTCTGCATCGGAATTTGCTAAAGAAAGAGCAAGGCAATTTGCGAATAAGAATAGACGCCTACGACAACTTTGTCCAGGTGACAAAGCGTTTGTATTACTCCCTACCAGGGAAAATAGACTTCTCATTGGATGGAAGGGTCCTTTTATGATTGTCTCTAAAACTTCTGATGTCGATTATGTTGTCGATATAGAGGGAAAACATAAAACCTTCCATATAAATATCTTTCTCTTCTTTGATCCTTAGCCGCCGACCGTCAAAGCAGTCAGTGGCCATCACGCCTAGTGGCGTCTTGTAGGGCAACAACAAATTGATTCCACTTTGCTCGGTCAGTGGCCATCCTTCGTACAGTGCCCCAACTCTGGTTCATTCTTTGCATCTCAGCCTCCACAGTCCTCCGCCAGGTTGTTTTTGGTCGGCCTCTCTTTCGTTTTCCTTCAGGGGTCCATAGCATAGCTGTTCTTGTGATGGCATCGGGGTCTCTTCTGAGGACATGACCAACCCAGATCCAGCGTCTGCCAGCTATGATGGTGTGCATGTCCTCTTGCTTGCTACGAGTAAGCAGATCTTGGTTAGTGATGGTATTTGGTCAAAAGATTCGGTGAATTTTTCTTAGGCACGTTGCGTTAAAAGAGGACAATTTCGACATTTCCTTCTCTGTAACTCTCCAGCATTCCGCACCATAGAGAGGCACAGAAAGCACACAGCTCTGATATAATCTTAATTTTGTGATTGTGCTGTATTGGGAGGACTTCCAGATGTTGTTTAGGCTAAAGAAGGCTATTCTTGCCTTATTCATTCTGATGTTGATGTCTTTGCCTGCCCTGCCGTCTGGTGTTACTATGCTTCCTAGGTATGTGAAGGTATCTGTCTGTACCAATTGCTGATTCCTTACTGATATGGGCTCAGGGTTGCTCACATTGAGCGTCATGACCTCAGACTTCTTTAAATTGATATTCAAGCCCACCTGCTGGCTAAACTTATTAAGTCTATCCGTTTTTTCCTGGATGTGTTGATGTGAATGTGCTAGTAGTGCAATGTCATCTGCATATTCCAGATCTTCCAATGTAGAAAATGTTGTCCATCTTATTCCTCTTGGACTGCCCTCTGTTGTCTGGCGCATCACCCAGTCTATGACTGTTAAAAATAGAGTGGTTGATAAGGGGCATCCCTGTCGTACTCCTGTCTTCACCTCAAAGGTTAGGTTGCTCTGACCAACACTACACGTAAAGTTGGCATAGAGGCTTTTTATGATTGACACTATGCAGCTTGGAATTCCATAAGCCCTCAGTATTTTCCATAAACTGTCCCTATGTATGCTGTCGAAAGCCTTTTCAAAATCAGCAAAATTAATGTAAAGCTGTCTTTGCCATTCTGAGCACTGCTCTATAATGTTCCTGAGAGTGAATATATGATCTACACATCTCCTGTTCTTTCTAAATCCTGCTTGTTATTTCTTCAGTTTGTGGTCTACTGCCTTTGAAATTCTCTGTATAATTATCCTGCCTAATATTTTGCTGGGAACTGAGAGAAGAGTGATTCCTCTCCAATTATTGCAGTCTGCAAGATCTCCCTTCTTGGGCAATTTGACAATTATTCCTTTGTTCCTCTCTGATGGTGTTGTCCCCGTTTTCCAGACTTGTGCAAATAGTGGTTCTAATAGTTCTGCTGCTAGCTCAGGGTCTGTCTTAAATAGTTCTGCATTTAAGTTCTCATGGCCCGGAGCTTTGCCGTTCTTTAACCCTTTGATTGCTGTGATGATTTCTTCTTTGCGTGGAATGTCTGTATTCACATCTAGATCGTTTTCAGCTTCAGGAACATTCAATTGTGTCTCTGGTGGTTCCTTGTTCAGAGTTTCTTTGAAGTGCTCTGCCCATCTTGTTTCCTGTCCCTCTGCTGTCGTGATGAGATTACCTTGCTTATCTCTTACTAATGTAATATTGTTTGCACCTCGTTTTCCGCTGATGAATTTAGTTATTTTGTATACTGTGCTTTGTTCATTTCTCAGTGCTGCCTCCTCTGCCTGTCTTGCAAGATCGTCTAGGAAATTCCTTTTGTTGGCTCGGGTTTGGCGTTTAACTTCCTTGTCCAGCTGACTGTACTGTTCGCTATATAGTTGCTTTAACCTGGGGGACTTCGCTTCTGTTTTCTTTCTTTTCATTTCCTTTCTCATCGTTATGGTGTTTAATGTTTCTGGTGTTATCCATTCTTGCTTCTTCCTTTCCTGGAATCCCAAGCATGATTTGCTGCTTTCTTTGTATATTGTTGAAATGGTGTTGAAATTCTGGTCTATATCATCAGTCGATGTCTTTTCCTGACTTTTGGCAAATTGATATCGTTTCTTTATGTCGGCCGCAAAAGCTTTTCTGGTAAGGGAGTCCTTCAATTTGCTGATGTCAAACCTTTTCTGTGTAGTTACAGTTGGTGCAGCCCTTCTTAGTTTCACTTTCAGTTTTGCTACTACTAAATGGTGATCACTTCCCACATCTGCACCTCTTCTTACCTTCACATCTTGTAATGCATGTCTCCATCTACCGTTAACCATGATGTGGTCTATCTGGTTTCTGTCCCGACCATTTGGTGATTCCCATGTTAATTTGTGAATTTCTTTATGTGGGAAGAGTGTTCCTCCAATGACCAGGTTGTTAATGCTACAGAAACTTATTAGTTTATCCCCATTTTCGTTTGCTGTTCCGCTGCCGCATTTCCCCATTGTTCTTTCGTTATATGTATTGTGTGTACCAACTTTCGCATTGAGGTCTCCCATTACTATAACAAGATCATATCTAGGTGTGTCTTCCATTTCTTTCTGCAGTTGTTGATAGAATTCATCCTTGACCTCCTCATCGCTATCATTTGTTGGTGCGTAGCATTGTATTATTGTAGTGTTGGTGAATCTCCCTCTCAATCTTAATCTTATCAGTCTGTTGTTGATGGGTTTCCATTCCAGTAATGTCCTTTCTATTCCTTTCTGTAGAATAATGGCTACGCCTTCATTGTGCTGTCCATCCTCTCTTCCAGAGTAAAGTACTGTTTCTCCTGCTGCTGTTTTAACTTTTCCTGCCCCTGTCCATCTGCTCTCGCTTATCCCTAGAATGTGTACCCTATAGTTTCTCATTGCTGCCGTGACCTGTCTTAGTTTACCTGTCTCGTACATTGTCCTGACATTCCAAAAACCTATTCTTGTATCCTGTTTTGCGGTCAGGACATCCGTTTTCATGTCAGTGGCTTCCTTTCGGCTTTCACCACTGACAGTCATACGAGTTACAGACTCCGAATGTCCATCCCGCAGCAAAGTTTGTTCATTTATTGTTGTTTCCGTAACTTCATTGTTTTTTTTACACAGACAGGGGTGTCAGCCCTATGCTAAAACCCCCAACCTGGAGGACCAGGGTACCAGCTTTTGTCTGACCCTTACCCACACAGACCAGTCCAGCTTGGTTGAACCTACCAGGAGTAAAACTCCCGCTGGCATAGCTCTGGGGATTGTCAGGGTACGCAAGCTGCCATACCGCTACAAAGTATAGGATATAAATATGCTTACGGAATTTTTTGAACGTCCAGAGTTCTTGCACCCTATCTTTCGAGCGACGGACGACACTCCAGTCCCTCAGGGTTGTTACTCATCGCTGTCAGTTATACAGGATGAAGAATCTACTTTCTCGGACCTTAATCTTCCTCTTCCGATGATTCCACTTCATTCTACGGAATCATGGGAAAACGTTTCTATTTCTCCTAAATTGTCTACTGGGGAACGACTTCAAGTCTATTCTACTTTACGTGAATTTCAGGATGTTCTCACAGACATTCCTGGACATACATCGGTCATTAAGCATGACATAATACTAACTGACCATACTCCTATCAGGGTCAGACCTTACCCTATCCCTATTCATTTCCAAACACAGGTCGAGAAAGAATTGGATGAAATGATACAGTTAGGGATAATTGAACCATCCAATTCGGCATACTCGTCGTCTATGGTTATTGTTCGAAAGAAGGACAATAACATACGCCTTTGCGTCAATTACCGTAAACTAAATCAGGTAACGAAGTTCCATGCAGAGCCTATGCCGCTATTGGATGAGCTACTTACTAGACTGTCTAACTCTCGGTTCTTCACCAAACTAGACTTGAGTAAAGGTTATTGGCAAGTTCCGCTGAATGAACGTGCCAGACATCTCACTGCTTTCTCTACACCCAGGTGTTTGTTCCAATGGAACTTCATGCCTTTCGGCCTTATGAATGCCCCTGCTACATTCGTACGCATGATGCGTCGTATTCTTTCACATCGTTCAGATGTTATAGCATACTTGGACGATATCTGTCTCTTTAGTGATTCTTGGGAAGATCACTATTTGGGGTTATGTGAACTGCTGTCTACTCTGCGCGAGCATAACTTGACAGCTAAACAATCTAAAGCCTATGTTGGATTTGGTGAAATTTCTTTTCTTGGACACCGTGTTGGACATGGTCTCTTAAAGACAGAGGACCCCAACACGTCTAAGATACTCAACATCACTATTCCTAAGACTAAGAAACAGATCCGTAGTCTCTTAGGTCTAATATGGTTCTACGGAAGATTCATTCCGAATCTCTCTTCTATTACGGCTCCACTCTCAACCCTATTGAAGAAAGGGTCTCCTAATGTGGTGCGCTGGTCACAAGAATGCCAATCTTCATTGGATCAGATTAAGTCTTTATTTTCATCTCCTCCTATCTTAAGACTACCTATAGCTGAGAAGACGTTCTTTGGAGTGACGCCTCATCAACAGGGATAGGGGCGGCACTGATGCAAGAGTATTCAGGCACTCTGCATCCAGTAATGTACGTCTCTAGGAAACTGAATGCGGCAGAGAGGAATTATTCCGTTCTAGACCGAGAGTTGTTGGCTATGGTTTGGGCGATTCTTACACTGCAAAGATTCCTTCTCGGCGCGCATTTCATTGTAGAAACGGACCAAAAAGCTCTCACAGCTATGCAGAGTAAGGATTTGAAGAGCTCAAGATCCACGCAATATGCTATTGCTCTTCAACCTTTTCATTTTACGGTACGAGCTATCCGTGGTTCGGATAATGTGATGGCAGACATATTGTCGCGATGCCCACATGAATCTACTTAACTCTGATGTCTAGATCTCATAATATAGAACTAGATTTAAGTCTGTATCTTATAATAACATACTACTAGAACATTTGTTGACACTTTACTTAAATTCAGTGTTAGGAATTTATTGTTCTTTCTCTGTTGCCGTTCTTGGTATAACAGAGAACGTTTGGTTGACACAATATAATATAAAGGTCGAAAATTAATAAGGCCACATTTAATTATTGTAAATGTAATAGTGACTATGGTACATTATAACATTCTAAGAATTGTGTTATTTGGATTGTTCTCAGCAAACCACTACATTGTCCAAGAGTGCCGTTACAGACTATCTTGATGCTGTGTGACTTTCAGGCTATTCATTGGATCATACAAGCGTCCTCCGGACAAGGCTTCTGAGATCAACACCTGTTAGTTAGAATGTATGCTGATGTGGAAAAACTTTGCAAATTGTGTAATGTTCAACCATAAGATACTAATGACTTTGTTACATTAATCTTTGAGAGACTTCTATGCTAAATTGGATTTCTCTATATACATGTTGTAATTCATCATTGCTACACATATTTATGGATATTGTATGTACATATTATTGACATTGCAACATTTGCAGCACCTTAAGGTTCTTCAGTGGCACCTCCCGGATATATTTTATCTGGAGAATATATATTTTCTCTTGTCTTGTGAGATAACTGTTGGTCTCACCAGACGCGCTATCGTGCGTCGTTTGGGTCTGACATTATGTCATTAAATTTATGTTGATCCTTTCATCGGCGCATTATTCATGCGTTTTGTGCTTGTTGCATCTTGCTCAATGAAGTATTTCAAAAAAAATGTTCATTTTTTTTTACCGGGGGGGGGGTGGGGGGGGGGGGGGGGGTAACCGGTTGCTGTCTATTTTGCATATATGTTTAAAGACATCAACCTGTTAATTATTTTGACAGTCTAAGAAATGGAACTGGTGATTTACGTTAGTGACAGCTTTGATTCCTGGTTATCTTCCCTTGTCTTATGCTGACTGTTCGTCTTGTCTTAGTTTCGCTCAGGTCTGTGCCATCTCTGGGCATGCGCAGGTTTTGGCGCGAGACCGGGGAACTTCCGTCTTAGTGGTGTACCCTGGGCGTTCTGATCGGAGAGAGGTCCGATAAGTTTTCCTAGCCATTTTTCGGGGATCTGGAAGTCCTTTGTATGACTAAGATGTCATCTTTCCTTCCCAAAGTGAATTCTATATGCCAGGAATGGCAGTGTAGAGTTTTGTGTTATATAGGATTCTGAAATAAGGTAATAAAGTCAATTTTACTACACTTCGATTACCTTTAGAAGCCATTATGAACAGAGCTCTCAGCTGACTTATTACATAGAGCCCCATCTTGGGTTCTTGAGACGGGAACCAAGACCAAGTTGTCTTTTGTACCTTGGAAACCGAGAGGAAAGTTATTTACTGGAGTATCCCGCCATTCAGACGGTGGGAGTGGCAGAAATTGGTACACAAATATATATATAACACTATAAGGTACTGATATGTGAGGCCCGCTACTGGCGGCCTAATGATATCGCCGTAAAGGTCCGTTGTCACGGCCTTTATTCTTCAGGAGAAGAAGTGTCTGGCATGAGACGCCAGCAGAAGTCCTATCCTTTTGGTTAGGCCAATAAACCGCCTTGTCTCGTTCGGTATATTTTGTACAGGGGTACCTGACAGGGGTTCTGTCAGGGTACCAGAACTTTTCTAGTATATAGAAGCAGAAAGTGGATTGACAGGCCATCATTGTTGGCTCCATACATCTGTGATTATGCAAGTGCTTACCATCATAATATGTTCCATAATTATTGTGCCATTGACTGTGTCGTCCATAATACTATCGTATGTCGTGCAATAAATGTAATGAAACGTCAGCAGCAATTCCTTCCTTCACTGACCTCTGCATGTGGATGAGAGTGGGTTCAGTGTAAAGCTGTTCAGAACCCAACAACGCATTCGTCTACACACACATCTACCACATCATCCCACAGCAATATTTTAGTACTACACGTCAGAATACATGTATGCTGTTTCTGTGAGTGACTACAGTACACCCTGGCAGCACCTCACGCTGGTGACTTAAATCCTCATTACAACTTGGTACTGTCCAGGATAACACGACACGCTCAACCTACTAACATTCACTTCACACCGAAACAGTACTTTACAAATACCTTTTTAGTAACACTCGGGTCAATATTTTTGTGACTACTAGAAATACATGCTATACCTCGTCGTATGCTTCATACAGTCGAGTTGTCTGACGTTGACATTTTAAATGTGCTATGTCTTCCCGTCCTTGGCGATGATTTCGAGTGCTATGTCTTCTAGTTTTTTGTTGATGGTTTCGTGTTCTATGTCTTCTAGTTCTTGGCGATTGTTTCGTGTTCTATGTCTTCTAGTTCTTGGCGATTGTTTCGTGTTCTATGTCTTCTAGTTCTTGTCGATTGTTTCGTGCGTCCAGATTTTGTTGTGAATGAAATATCATCATTCAATTATTTCTGGGCATCTCATATTCAGTAGATTCATTATGTTTAAATTTGGACTGTCCTTTTCGAATGTCTATGTTGGTCTGCTGTATCGGTTAATTAATGCTTAGAACTAATTTAAAAAGTAGACCACTTATTTGGTCCGTTGTTGCACTTTATTGCTGATGATTTTTTCCTCACCTTTTTTCCCTGGTGTATTGTTGGTTTATCGACTGTCTGTTCTAGTGATCCCGTGAGATGTATTCGAGAGTCCAACTTTTTTATCATCTCAGCTTTCTGTGTTAAGATTTTGATGTACTTTGATTTGTCCTGTCTAGTACTGCATTTCTTTTTTAAAATAAATGTGCGTGGCTTCTGTTCATAAGGTTTGTTTTTGTATTTTTACTGGGACTCAGAGGAAAATCATTTTGCGTCTGGATTGCAAATTAATCAGAAAGATGGCTCACAACTGGCAGACACAAATAGGTCTCATGTAGCTACTAAATCAAGGTCTATACATGGAATATTTGACATCCTCACTGTCCACGTTTAATGTTAACTTTCTACTTCCTCTCAGGAGGGAGAACAATCCTATGCTTGTAATGCAGTCATCACCGACAAAACATACGTGTTTTACATTTCGGTGTAATCGGGTCATTTCAGACCACCAAGCTTGACAGAAGAAACACCCACAACTTGGAAGTCGAGTGCACGAACTTTTGGTGTCGTTATTCCGGTTAGTTGATAAGGAAAACACAATATTTATAATTATTAAAAGTGAATAGGTTGTTTCCTTTTATAAAGGCTGATCTTGTCTGATAAACCTGCAGCGGCAGAGACTTTAGTTTGATTGGCGGAACTTATCTGTTTGTGTGCTAGAGATTCTGAGAACACTGAGGAGTTTCTCAAGTTTTGGTGTATTATCTATGACTAGCCAAATGTGGTAGTTACTAAGTGTGGTGTCCGGGAATTGCTGAGAAGACAAAGAAAAAAAATATAACATCTAGTCCCCCATTTATTCATTATTTCTTTTCTAAGTAATTTCGACTTAACCCTTAAGTGCCATGTTCATCATGTAAAACAAGTTGGTCACAAACCGCTTTTGAGTTAAGGTAGGAAAAGGCAGCGACGAAGGTTACTTGTCACTTCGCCTCTCGATGCTGGACCTATTAAAGTGAAATCTCTTACACTTTCCTTCCCTAGGGCAGCCTCTGGGATGAGACTACCTGTTTCTTTTAACCACTTTCTTAAACATCATTTTTGAAGCTCCTACAGATTTTTGTGTTGTTTCTATTTTTTTGTGTTTAATCTTTTGCATACCACCAGGCACATTGTTTGTGCTGTGTAACCTTTATCGTCTGCGTACATACCACCAGGCACATTGATTGTGCTGTGTAACCTTTATCGTCTGCGTACATAACACCAGGCACATTGTTTGTGCTGTGTAACCTTTATCGTCTGCGTACATACCACCAGGCACATTGTTTGTGCTGTGTAACCTTTATCGTCTGCGTATATACCACCCGTCACATTATTTGTGCTGTGTAACGTTTATCGTCTGCGTACATACCTTATATCAGTGGTTCTCAACATGGGACATATTTTCATGCCATATTTCTAGAGGGGGTGGGGGGGGGGCCACAGTAAAATGGTAAAGTACCTTGTTTCCAGTTAACAGCGACTGTGGGGGGGGGAGGGGGGGAGCACATAGGTAAATGAGGCTTAAAAGGGAACATGAGCATAAAAAGGCTGAGAACCCCTGACTTATATAATTGTGGTTACGTGTAGCATAGACGATTTTTTTTCAGATGACATTGTCAAGGTTACCTCGTATTGTTCCCGAGAGTCTCTGAAGAAACAGAGACGAACTAGTACTACTGTTCCGTCAGGCATGTCGTAATAGGCGGATTAGCATGTAGTTGTGCAGGGTGCTGGTAAAATGACCATGTACAAGTAATTGCTACAAGAAATGCTACAAAAGCACATACACGCTTTGGTGTAGGCTTTCTAAAAATGGTCTAGCTGCCACAGATGCTCCATGTTCAGGAAGATGCGATAGGGCGATGATGGTTGACGACGATGACACAATGTTTTCAATTGTCTTTTATTTCGGTGTCTTTGTTTTTGTTTTTATTTTGTGTTTGTTTTTATTTCAGCTTTCCAATTTTACAGGCTTTCCCTTCCCTGCCACGGGTTGTCTCCCGTGCTCTGATGTGATTGTCCAGCAGTGGTTAAAGTTTAGAGTATAGAATGAAGGTCTTTAAAGGTTACCTACCTTCCCTCATGATTACTCTTGGCAGAGTTGTAAATAGAAGGATGGTGCTCCATAGGGAGTCTTCCAAAGATATTTCAGAAATCAAGCACAACGCTGACATTTGCCAGGATTTTGTGAACTGTGCATCTGCCTGTCACAGCTATTAAGAAAACAATGTATTACCTCGTTCTGAGGCCCCTAACTGAATTATTCTTACTTACTTACTTAGTCGTTCCCCTTCTACCGTGAGGTGTAGAGGTTTGGAAGAGAGAGCGCCAGACCATTCTACCAGCTGTCTTCTTCCTGGCCTGGTTCCATTCTAGTCCTCGGTCCTTCAAAGATTATCTAATGTTGTCCTCCCAGCGGACTCTGGGTCGTCCTGGAGGTCTGGATCCCTGGCTCTTTGTTTCCCATGCTTGTCGTGGTAGCCGATCTTCTCCCATTCTGCAGACATGGCCAAACCATCTTAGTTGGGACTGTTCTATTTGGGTCTGCAGCGGATGGGATTTTAGGCCTTGACGGATCGTCTGGTTGCGGACCATGTCTCTTCTTGTTACTTCAACCACTTTCCTCAGATACCTCATTTCTGAGGTTTGGATCTGGCTTTTGTGGGTTGTAGTCATTGCCCACGACTCGCATCCATATGTCAAGACTGGGACATAGGTGGAGCGGTATACAGCCATCTTCGTTTTCTTACCAACCTCTTTCTTGCTGAGGAATCCACGATTTATGGCCTGAAAAAGTCTCCCAGCCGCTGCTTTTCGAGTGGCCAACTCTTCTTTGATGCCTCCCTTTCGGTCTATAATAGCTCCGAGATATTTAAAGTGGTCGACCTGCTCCAGGACCTGTTCTCCCAACTTAATCTGATGTTTTCTTTCTTCTCGTGATATCACCATGGATTTTGTTTTAGAGCTGCTTATGACCATCCCTCTCTTCTCCAGCTCTTCCTTCCAGACTTGCAGGTTGGATTGGAGATGTGCCTCTGATTTAGCAATCAGGGCAACATCATCAGCAAATGCCAGCTCCGAAATATAGACCTGTCTCATCTTCCAGTACCCCACTGAATACTTTCTTGTTCTCTCCTTACATGCCTTGATGACATCGTCCATAAGGAGTATGAAGAGGTAAGGTGATAGGATATCACCTTGTCTTACACCAGTGGTGGTCCTGAACTCTTCTGACTTATGGTTTGCTGTCCTCACATAATTTCTGCAAGACTTGTAGAAGCTCTGTATAGCATGAATCAGAGGTGCTGGAATATTCTTCCTTGCCAAACAGTCCCAAAGTTTGCTCCAGGGGACCCTGTCAAACGCCTTTTCCAGATCTATGAAACAAAGATGGATCTCACTCTTATACTCAAGGGCCTTTTCACTCAGCTGTCTGAGTGTGAAGATTAGGTCTTGAGTACTTCGGTTTGCTCGGAATCCGCACTGGACCTCATCCAATTGTGGCTCAGCTAGGCGTCGGAGTCTCTGCTCTAGGATTCTAGAGTAGATTTTACCAGGGACACTGAGAAGGGATATGCCTCTATGGTTTCCACATTGTCGATTGTCACCCTTTTTGAAAATTGGTGTTATGATGGCAATCTCCCAATCCTTTGGTATGGTCTTGTTGCACCATGCTGCCTGTAGGACCTTTAAGAGTAATAGGTCGCCTGATGCTCCCATGTACTTAACCATTTCTGGTGTTATACCATCATGCCCTGCTGCTTTGCCCATCTTGATTTTCTCTAGTGCTGCCCTCAGTTCTTCCATCTTTATGTCATCTTCACCATCATTGGTTTCCTCTTCTGTGCTAGTGGTTATCATTTCTGATGCTTCACCATGCTCACCATCCAGGAGTTCTGAGAAATATTCTTTCCATCTTTCCATTACTTCCTTCGGGGCAGTAAGCAATTTGCCTTGCTTGTCCTTTATAAATTTGAGAGGGCATTGTTTTTCTTTCCTCATGTTCTTTAGGGTCTTATAGAACAATTTCTGGTTTTCTTGTGCATCTTTTTCTAGCTTTTCTCCAAATTCTTCCCAGGACTTCTGTTTTGCTGCTAGCACTTTGTTCTTTGCTTCTGTTCTGAGTGTCACATATTCTCTATATTTTTCCATTTGTCCTGTTGTGTTTTTAGCTCCTAAGTATTGTTTCCATGCCATTTTCTTCTCTCTTATTTTCTCTTTGACTTCCTCTGTCCACCAAGGTGTCCTCTTTCTCTGGTTCCCAAGTCGGACTTCACCGCATGCTTCTGCAGCAGCTGTCTTTATGATATCCTTGAATTTATTCCAGAGGGTTTCCAAGTCATCAGGTCGTTCTTCTGTGTTGCTCACTGCTGTAGCAATAAGCCCCTGATATCTGGTCTTAATTTCTGGCTCTCTCAGCTTGTAGGTCCTAATGCTCATTTCTCCTGCTCGTTTACTTGGTTTCTTGCGTGATGTTGGGCAGTTCCTAGGCTGAGCAACTCTTTCAGTTGTTCGTTTGATTGTTAGCAGGTAGTGATCACTTCCAATCTCTGGCCCCCTCCAGACTCTTGCATCTCGGACATATCTGAATGAGCTTCTCCGAACAATGGCATAGTCGATCACTGACTTCTCATTCCCATAAGCGCATACATGCATACACTAGATGTGAACTGAATTATTCAGTAAAATATTCCTTAAGTAGCTCTGTTGCATGTATGTTTAAGATAACACATTCATAAGTTCGCACTTCTGTCTGTAATAATTAAATCAAATATTGATTTATAAATACATATAACAAATTTAATAAATTTTAAAATTTAACATGAGTAAATAAATGTGAAGTTGGTGGATAAAAACAGATGTGGAGTTTTTCTTCACCGAAATTAGTTCACGGCGTGGTATTTTTTTTTTTTGGGGTGGGGAGAATTCTTTGTTTTAACCAGATTAAAGTCACTTATCTGGCCAGCTGTTGGATTGGTTTGCTGACTGGTCCGTCAATTATTGACTTCTGTGATGAGGGCGCGCCAAAAAAAGTAGTTGCTGGGGTAACCGCTCCAACGTCAAAGCAAGGGTCTTCACAACCCGCCAAAGGTAAACATCTAGTGTAGGCCTCAAGAACCTGATCCACAGACTAGTATTAGCTATTATCACATACTTTGTACCTGTTACGACATATTTTAAAGATGTCGTCTGCTAGGAGTATTAGCGCGTAAGGAGTACGCATCAGAGGTTAAGCGGTTTTTTATGTAGAATGTTTTTTATACTTCATGGTCTTTGGTGAACGCAAATCGCATGGTTCGATTGTGACGCGGTAGCGTTGATATGGTCACGCTTGGTGACTAATGTACTTGACCCTTTTTATTCTGACCGTCAAGCCATGAAGACGTGTATTATTCCTTCAAGTGTTAGGCTTCATATTATGCCGAATTCTATATTTTTAAAATGAGGACAGAGGGTCAGTCCTTACTATTATAATGAATTTCATGGAATGTTACATGGTTGTTGGATAACCATGGACAGAAGGATTTATTGATCATGTATGATCTGTGTTCGCAACTAATTGGGTCTCACTACCGGTTGACTGCGCTGCGGCAACGCGAGTATATAGCCCAGGATGTTCTGACGACACTTAAGTAACTGGAAGACGGACGGTAACATGTTTTAATTAGAATGCAATGCAATGTACTATTCATGAACTAATTTCTTATGATGTCGTCGTATATTTCGTCAATAAAAATCTGTATCCATGTTTGGACTCAAAACCCGAGAACTTACCAGAAATCAATCAATTTGAACTTGGCTCGTTGTCACATATTATTATTGATTTGTTAATTCATGCACGATGCACTCTTTGTGGTAAGAGATAATATTACCCACATTCATTAATGGAAGTTCATAAGGAACCTGAACGGTTGTCAACCATTTACGCTAACCGAGTTCAGACAACCTGATCATTGACCCACAGTAAAACGTTGAAGAAAAGACGGTCTTCAACAACTGGCGGCCAGATGTGGCTGTGAAATTGTATTTCACGTTAAATAACTAATCTATGATCAGAAATATCGAGTTTACAAAATGTCCTTTTGATCGACATTGACATCTCTTACGCATGCACACCTGACGTCACACCCTTAGCAACAGTACGAACGTTTATCAAAGTCATCCAACAAGTCAGCGACATTGAAGAAGATAAAAAATTTTTTTAAATGCTTCAACCAACGGAAGAAGTTATACCAAACAGTCATCATTACTGCATGCAATCTCCATAGTTCGTTGGCGCATGTTGTCACTTTAGGAACTTGTCGCGATTCAAAAGTTAAGTACTTGTTTGTAACCTACGCAGAATAAGTCCATATTGTCGATTTCATAGGCATTTTTTGAGGTCATTTTAAAATGTTAAATGTTTTATTAATATGTATCTATGTTGTAATGTATAGATCAGCGGGCTTTGGTTGGCAGGGAGTTTCAAATCAACCAATATCTCGTACAGAGGTCGGTCGATTTGAAACCGTTCTAGTAGATTAGTTGAGTAGTTCCATTTGCAAAGAACCCATTGAGAATTGCCGATGGTTAACTTCGTTTGCATCTGAAATTATTTGACCTTAAGTGTTAGCTGTAAAGTTATGTAAATAACTGTTGTATTTTTCTGTACTAAGTTTTATTTTATTCATTTTTCGTCATATGCTCGTTAGCTATCTCGTTTATTCTGATCTAACTATTGTTTAGTTCATATTTATAACATATTTGTCAGTTATATGAGTCCATTGTGACGTCACCGTTTTTAGTGTACGTGCTTTAACCTAGATTCAGTTTCAACCTTGACTCTACTTAAGTACTTCCAATTTTTATATTTCGTTCATAAAATCATTTTAATGTCTGAAAATGTCCATTGTGGTGTGAATTCGTGTTGTAATATTTTATTTTTATTTTGGTCTTGTATCTATTAATGTTATAAATTGATAATATAATAATAATATTATAAATTGATTAGGAAATAAGATGATAAAATAATTTGATTAATTTTGACTAAATTACTTGAGGACTTAGATGATTTCATCAAGTTGCACTAGTAGTCTAAGTCACTATTAGTTGTTTATTATGACTAGGGCATGATGGCATGATATATTGATAAATAACTATAAAGTTATAGTTTGCCTTGAGTATAATAAGCATATTAGAGATTAATTAGTACAGTTGTTTTAGACATAGTATTACTTTGTCCACTGGACACATATAAATAATTGAATATATTACATTGTTGATTAATACAAATTACTGAATAAATAAATAGATTATTAATTTAAAGATGCTTACTTGAGACCAGTTTTATGGAGATATAATTAGTATTTTGGTCATGCAGGGTACTACGTGAGCCATTAGGCATAAAAAGTTGAATAATATGATTATGGATGGATGATACCCATAATTATTAAGTGAAGATAAAATTTTGAACTTACAGTTATCTATAAGGGAGCATGATAGGTAGTTGATGGAGTTTATTGAATAACAATCCTTTATTGTATGTACATATAATTGGCTGATTGATTAAGTAAATATATTACTGAACTAATATGGCTACTTTTGATCAGTTTGTTAAAATGGGTAAAAATGTTGGCCTAAAAGGACCAGAACTTCGTGAATATGCAGAAAAAGTACTTGCGAAATATAAGGCAGAATTAGAAGAGCAGAAGGCTATTGCAAAGCGTGAAGAAGAAGAACGTGAGGCCAAATTAGAAAAACAAAAAGCAATTGCTAAACAAGAACGAGAAGAATTAAAGCAAGAAGAAGAAAGAAGAAAGGCAAGAGAGGAAAGGGAAGAAATTGAAAAAGAAAACAGAAGAAAACAGGAAAGAGAATCAGAGGAAAGGTTAATACAGTTGCGTATATCTGAATTAAACTTAAAAGCTCAAGTGGCTTCAAATATAAATAATAACACTGATACACAGAATGCTTCGTCATCCAACCAAACTAAAAGCAACTATTATTTCAAATTACCAACATTCAAATTGAATATTGACGATTTATCAGCATGGCTGTCACGCTTTGAGGGGGTGTGTAAGGTAAATAAACTTGATAAATCTGCATGGTCATTAAAACTCATGGAATTTTTAGATGGTGAGCCTGCAAGTGCAGCTCAGAACGTTGACCCAACAATAGCTAGTGATTATGACACCATTAAAGCCTTATTATTACGGCGTTTTCATTTAGATGAAGAGGGATACAGAGTCAGATTTAAAACTATTCTACCAGATTCCAATAATGATTTCACAGGTTTTATTGCGAATATACGCAACACCTTTAATAGATGGGTGGAACGTGCAGGTGTGAACAAATCTTATGATAAATTAGTTGATTTGTTACTCAGGGATAAGGTACTATCCTCTGTCAGTCCACCGTTCTTGTCTTTCTTACAGGAACGAAAACCATCTACCATTGCTGCCTTAGAAGAAATGGCAATAAATTATTGTACTGCACATTCTAATGTCAGCATTTCTAATTCACAAATAACAGAACCTTTACCAGTGGCGTCCAATATGTCGTACTATAGTTATGACAAATCTAGAGCACAAAGCCTCGATAGAAATCATTTCAGGGGAAATTATAAGGATAATTATAATAAGGGGCGAAATAACTATAACAATAATAGTAATTTTAACAGAGGTAGGCAACGATATGGGAATCACTCACCTCAATTCAGGCATAATAAAAATTATCAACAAAGGTCAAATTGGAATAGACAATTTAATAGTAATACCAGTAACAATGGTAACAATTGGCAAAATAATAATTCTAGATCTGAAAACCATATCTATAATGGTAGACAACGAAATAATTCTGTTGACCGTCCCCGAAATAGGTCTCAGTCACGCAGACCAACACATGTTGATCACAATGCAGGAGCGGCACTCACAGATGGTATGACCTCTAGCGATTCTGATAATAATAATAATCAGTCACTATCTTCATCTTCATGTTGTGCTGTCAATTATAAAGTGGCAAATAGTTGCCGAGATTGTAATGCTGTTTTTCGGAAGGCCAAGGAAACAGTGCTGAATTGTGAACACCTTCAGACAGCAGTTGGTCTTTCGGCGAACGACGGCACAGGCACCCTGATGTTCAATAGAGGATTGGTTAATGGTACTGTGGTCTCAGTTTTGAGGGATACGGGATCAACTACCATTGGCGTCAGGCAGTCACTAGTCCATCCAAGTTGTGCTACTAACGAATACGTCAGGTGTATGACTTTTGGGGGTACTGTTAAGTACTACCCCACCGCAATAATTTATGTTAACACACCATTTTTTACAGGTAATGTCAAGGTGTGCATGTTGCAGAATCCAGCAGCTGATCTTACGGTGGGACGGATCCACGGCAGTAAGGACTGCACCCCAGAAGAAATTAATGAATGGGAAAGGAAAATTTGCAATTTTATAGCAATGCTAACGCTGTCGTTACGATGGCTAAACTCCGTGCCAACACGATGAATGCATGTGGCACAGTATTTTCACATTTTTTTCTTAGCACTATTTTGGAAAGTGATGAGGATGATAAAGATACCCCTCGTGTTGACAGGGTCGAGGACAAAATCATATCTGATGTGTCTTGTATTGAAGACCTTCATACTAAATGTACATCAATTGTCAATAAACTTGACAATGATGTTACTAAATCTTACTATGTATATTTAAGTACTTCCAACATTGTGAAGGCTACAACTGGTCTTACAAATTTTTCTCTTTACTTTTTTGTCTGTTATCTCTAGTTTGGTTTTCAAGGTGAACGTGAAATATTTTCATGTGATCAAAAAACTATCTACAGTCAATTACTCACGTGTCCTCAACACTTTACTTCTGATCTTATTGGTCAGTTATTTTTTCAGAACCATCTCTTTTGCTCATGACTACGAGCAAATGTCAGGGATAAATCACTCTACCAATGACTTCTCTATGACTGTTATGATACAATCCGAGATGACTGAACACTCTCAGTATTCAATAGTCGATCTTTCCAATAATATGTTTGGGTTATTCCATACCCGTCCTAAAGGGTTACAAATTTCTTTTCTCGATCTTTACGTTCAGATCGCCACTTCGTGTTATGATTATGATATATTCTTATTTCAGGAAGATGAATTGTCTCTTCCTGACACACCTAAGTCTTTACATCTACCTACTTCGCCAACTACATTATCTTTTCAATATGATCATATAGAACATGATCTTAATAAAAAGGTATATATGGTCAACAGTAATAAAAGGGTTAATAATAAAATTAACATCATCAATTTTAGGTGTACCTCTTACGGAAACCTGAAACCGATAAGCTGGTCATCAAATTTTTCAGTTTAAGTATTACGCTGTCACATACGACAGGTATTACACATTACTATTGTTCACATATTATAGACACTATGACTACCTATAATAGAAAAAGAGCATATTCTTGCACTATGTTGCTATACTATCTGCCACTAGATCCCACATGGCAATCACTTGTTAATTCCTTTAACTACAAGGCAGACTATGTTTGCGTGTCTATTGCCACCTACCAATAACCGGCATGTTGACGCTGTGGTTACATTACTTAACAATAGAGATGCTCGAATAGTTATCGAGCGGGTCCATGGTGTGTATTTTCATCACCAATTCACTGAGAATGCAACTAGTACTTGAGCCTAGCTCGCATAGGTAATACTTTACACGTACAATGGTTGTCACATCCTTGATGACTCAGCATGGTCAGTCATCAGTTCTTTTCTTTTCAAATTCATCTATTCTATTATAGATTGATTTAGTAAGTTTTCTTGTAGAAAACATTGTGGTGACATCTCTATTTTGTACACACGTTTTCCTGTCTTTAGGTGATTTTACCATGCCTAAGTTAAGCAGTAACGTGATTGATTGTTCTAACTATGCTCAGCAAAGCAGCATAAGTTTCGTATATCGTCTATGGTCTTAAGAAAAATAGACAGGCCTATGAAAGTGACATGGATTAAATAAGTGCTCACTAAATTTCTAGAAATTTTATTTTATTAAATACCTCCAAAATTTGAGGTCAACATTTGCTACTAACTTTTACGCAAATGTATCTCTCCGTCAGATGTCAGCAATTACGGACTAGGAGCGAGTTTACTCCAATATCATGATGGAATACTTCACCCAACCATCTTTATACCAAAAGGCGGTTGCTTCACTACATCGCTCAAATCATAAAAGCCCGAAGTTGGCCAGATTTGCAATTCTTTTGCAACCTTTTGACTTTGTTATTGAATCAATACCAGGAACGGAAAAGGTCATGGCCGACACACTCTCCAGAAATCCTGTGGAAGTCAACTGAACGAAAATTATAATTCAAGATTTCAAGATTGGAAATAAGACTATACGTACATGCTTATAAACGTTACACGGCTGGAACTATCCATGTTTGCAGTTTTCCCAAGAAACGTTACGATATTCCACGAAAACTTATTGTTACTTTTCAACGTTTGGACTTTGGTTTGTGTCCACTCGGCTTCCACTTGGTATCATACACTCGAAAGGAAATTTTCGTGTGGTCTTTGAATTTTGTTTCGTGTTCAAATTGGAATCAGACGGACTGAAAGAATTATGTGAAATTCTTGATCCAACCTTACACGAAAGCCAGATGAACATTCCTCACTCATTCTTCATGATGAACAATGTATATCAAGTTTTATGGAATGAAACTCACTCGTCATATGGTACAAACTCATAGATCCACAAAGGGGAATAACGACGTCTGGATCTTCATAACTAACATTATTAGTTTTATTACTTATTGTTTAAATAAATAAAATAAAAGTATAATGTGAGGAAAAGATGAAATACATAATACAAAGAAAAGATAAAAATAAAATAACCTCACACATTTGAATAATTTAAGTAAATGTATTCATTATTATATGAATTTAGATAATATGTGTGAGTAATATTATATGTATTATTTTCTTAGTTGATAGTTAATTAAATAGATATTAGTTAATCTATACATTTGTTTTATTAAGTCATTCACATCTCACTAGTTAACTTATCCTTTATTCTTTTCTTTACTTTACTTGTCTGTACTTTTAGTTACTTTCTTTACTATGACACGAAACTTTAGTGTAGGTAATTAAATTACAAACACCTGTTTTGAAACTTCCAAGAGAAAATTTTGTTGTTGGAACTTGGAATGTACGCACGCTATATGCGTGTGGAAAAGTCAAAGAACTAACACATGAACTTGTTAGATACTCGTGGGACATCCTGGGCCTAGCAGAAGTCAGATGGGCAGGATTAGGTGAATCAATAACGGATGATGGTCACAAAATTTGGTTTAGTGGAGATGAGTCTAAACATCAGCATGGAGTAGGTTTTATCGTACATAAAGATAGATTGAACTCTGTCATCAGCTGCACCCCAATAAATAGCAGGCTAATCACCATTCGTATTGCAGCACATCCAAAAAACATCTCCATCATACAGGTATATGCCCCCACTACTGACTATGAGGATGAGGCAAGTGATACATTTTATGACAATCTGGATGAAGCAATTAAGAAAATTCCAAAGAAAGATCTTCTCATCGTGCTAGGTGATTGGAATGCTAAAATAGGGCCAGATGCATACGGTCACTGGGCTGGCACAGTGGGGAAATTTGGGACAGGAGAAACCAACGATCGAGGACTAAGGCTACTAGAATTTGCCAGCAACTATAAACTAACCCTTGCAAATACACTATTTCCTCATAAGTTATCAAGAAGAACAACGTGGCATGCCCCAAAAACTGAGATACATGGCCAAATTGATTTTATTCTTGTATCCAAAAGATTCAAGTCCAGCATTAATAAAGCCAAGACTAGGACTTTTCCTGGCGCCGACATTGGTAGTGATCACGACATGGTATTGATGACGCTCAAGCTTAAACTCAACAAGAACTATAATCAAAACAGATGTTCTCAGTTAAGATTCAATTTAGACAAACTGAAAGATCCAAAAATCGCGGGAATCTTTGAGGCAATTGTTGGAGGAAAATTCGAAGCTCTCAACTTTTTGGAGGATGATATCAACGCAATCACAGAGAACATGAAAGACGTGCTCATTGAATCAGCAACAGAAATACTTGGTAAAAGAAAGAAAATAAACAAACCATGGGTTACAGATGACATTCTGAAGTTATGTGATACACGGCAGGAAATGAAAAAGGTTAAGAAAGAGGTTCCTGAAGCAGCATGGCAATACAGTATGCTGAATAAAAATATTAGAAAGAAAATGAAACAGGCCAAAGAAAAATGGGTAGCTGATCAATGTGAGTCCATTAATACGGGGCTAATAAAAGGTAACAGCAAGGCAGCTTTTGACACATTAAGAAGACTATCAAAACCCCAACAGCGCAGGGTAACTGTCATAGAAGATAGCAATGGGGCTCTGCTCAATGAAAAAACAGCTGTAATGAGAAGGTGGACAGAATATTGTAAAGAATTATATAACTGTAAACTTGACACTGACTTAGGCATATTAAACAACATTAAGTGAGAAAACAGGGAACTCGGAAATGCAGCAATAATACAGGAAGAAGTGGAAGAGGCTATATGTTCGATGAAAGGAGGGAAGTCACCGGGTGTGGATAATATACCAGCAGAGCTCTTGAAATATGGAGGACCAGATATAGTAAAAATCATGACAACAATTTGCCAAAAGATATGGAGTACAAAAATATTGGCCAAAAGAATGGACGCAGTCATTAGTAATACCGCTTCCAAAGAAAGGAAATCTAAAAATGTGCAAGAACTACAGAACCATTAACCTTATTAGTCATCCAAGTAAGGTGATGTTAAGGATACTTTTGAACAGAATAAAACAGAAATCAGAAGAAATCTTGTCAGAGGAACAGGCTGGCTTTAGACTAAAAAGAAGTACCTCAGAACAAATCATCAATATTAGATTACTGATCGAAAAACATCTCCAGCACCAACACGATTTATACCATAACTTCATCGATTTCACAAAAGCCTTCGATCGAGTCTGGCATGAAGGCTTATGGCAAATAATGAGAAAATTCAATTTTGAGACCAACATCACAGATATCATTGAAGCACTATACAAGGACGCAAGCAGTGCTGTTTTTGCAAGCAACGACATTAGACAATTTTTCAAAACAACTGTAGGAGTTCGCCAGGGATGTATCTTGTCACCAGTGCTCTTTAATATATATCTAGAACATATTATGCAGGAGGCTCTCTACGATTATAAATCAACCATATTGATTGGAGGCCGACCTCTGTGTAATCTACGTTTTGCTGATGATATTGATCTGATAGCTGGAACAGAATCAGAACTTCAAGACCTTACCTCTAGACTGGAGAAAGTAACAAGAACGTATGGGATGGAAATTAATATAGACAAAAGCAAGATATTGGTGAATAGCCATAAGAAACATGTTCCGACCAACATTACGTTAAATGGGCAAACGTTAGAAGAAGTTAACACCTTTAAATATCTCGGGTCCACTATATGTAGTGATGGAAGATCAAGTAAAGAAATCAAGACAAGACTTGAGATGGCCTCAGCTGCCATGACAAGGTTTAATGTGATCTGGAAAAGTAACATCAGTTTTCCTGTGAAGATCAAATTATACAAATCACTTGTATTATCTATTCTCTTGTATGGGTGTGAGGGCTGGACACTCACTGCAGATACGGAGCGAAGGATTCAGGCTTTCGAGCATAAATGTTATAGAAGAATTTTGCGCATTTGCTATAAAGAGCACAAAACAAATGTCTATGTTAGAGAGAAGATAAACACCAATGGAGGCCACCAAGAACCACTTTTGTCAATAGTGAAACGTCGAAAGCTTGCCTGGTTTGGGCATGTAACTCGTCATGACTCCCTTTCGAAAACGCTCCTCCGGGGAACAGTCGAAGGTAAACGGAGAAGAGGAAGGCAAAGAAAATCCTGGGCTGATAACATCAAAGAATGAGCAGGACACGGTTTTTCCACACTTGTACGCATTGCTGAGAATAGAGAGCAGTGGAGGACCCTGTCTGCTGATGCGTCCACCATGGCACCCATACGACCCATGACGGGTTATGGGTTGAGATGAGATGATGAATTAAATTTTAATTATATTATTTCCAACACATATTACACTGAGCAATTAGTTAATTTTTAATTAGTTAGAATAATTTTTAGTACATAACACCTTATTATTTGGTGAAGACACACTTTTATTTAATCCTTGACTGACAGTTGACATTATCGTTAGTTACTTTAATATAATGTCCATATATTACATGACTGATATTATATTGACATGACTTACGACACTGTTCTAGACAGAACATCGTAGGCCATATGTTGATTTTTGTTAAATTTTTCAGATGATTAATTGGGATATTTCAAAACAAAAAAATCTATAGAATAGAATTTTTTCCCCCGTCGGGCAGGGAATTGTTACGACATATTTTAAAGATGTCGTCTGCTATGAGTATTAGCGCGTATGGAGTACGCATCAGAGGTTAAGGGTTTTTTATGCAGAATGTTTTTTTATACTTCATGGTCTTTGGTGAACGCAAATCGCATGGTTCGATTGTGACGCGGTAGCGTTGATATGGTCACGCTTGGTGACTAATGTACTTGACCCTTTTTATTCTGACCGTCAAGCCATGAAAACGTGTATTATTCCTTCAAGTGTTAGGCTTCATATTATGCCGAATTCTATTTTTTTAAAATGAGGACAGAGGGTCAGTCCCTACTATTATAATGAATTTTATGGAATGTTACATGGTTGTTGGATAACCATGGACAGAAGGATTTATTGATCATATATGATCTGTGTTCGCAACTAATTGGGTCTCACTACCGGTTGACTGTGCTGCGGCAACGCAAGTATATAGCCCAGGATGTTCTGACGACACTTAAGTAACTGGAAGACGGACGGTAACATGTTTTAATTAGAATGCAATGCAATGTACTATTCATGAACTAATTTCTTATGATGTCGTCGTATATTTCGTCAATAAAAATCTGTATCCATGTTTGGACTCAAAACCCGAGGACTTACCAGAAATCAATCAAGTTGAACTTGGCTCGTTGCCACATATTATTATTGATTTCTTAATTCATGCACGATGCACTCTTTGTGGTAAGAGATAATATTACCCACATTCATTAATGGAAGTTCATAAGGAACCTGAACGGTTGTCAACCATTTACGCTAACCGAGTTCAGACAACCTGATCATTGACCCACAAATAAACGTTGAAGAAAAGACGGTCTTCAACAGTACCCCAAACTGGTATCTCCAATTCGTACCTTACACTTTAGAGATAACAAATGTCTCTGCTAAGTATTTGTTTCCTGCACATAACGAGGCGCCTATATATATATATATATATATATATATATATATATATATATATATATATATATATATATATATATATATATATATATATATATATATATATATATATATATACATATATATAAACAGACGTCTGACACAGGAAGAGTTCCGAATAATGTCAGGCAACAGGTTTTGGGGGCTGTGACAGGTTATGTATATAGACTTCAATGATCCGTCCGCTTGCTTCCCACCGTCGCCCCCATTCCGTTCAACCTTGCGTTCCACCTTGCATACCTCATTAGTATGCACAGTTGTTACGCAAAATCCATGCCTTTCTCGCTATCTATCTAACTCACAGTTTAGCCACGCCTATTTGTCTTGTTTCACGCGCTGACGAGCGGCTACTCAGATCTATAACTGTCATTCCTTCTAAAGGGGACGAACTTAGTACATTTGCCTGAAGCTCGACGCGAGCAAAGCTGTCAAAATTATGACAACTGACAGTGCACGTCCCAAAAACACGTGCAAGGTAACGGCTTTTGAAGTTCGCTACAGCTCGAAATCGCTGAGATCTGAAGCCTTTTGTTGTCGATTTCACAGGGTAACAGAGCGAACGGAGAAATTCTTTATCTGGGAAAAAACCCCTCGCTGATTTCTGCTTATTTGCCGAGCCGCGACTTTCGTCATCCTCCAAAGAGATTACGCTAGTTCTGTTTATATACTTCATCTAACTAAACTCAGTTATCAGTCGCTTCAGGAAATTTTTGAAATATCTAGCTCGATTTCATGAGAGCCTTAGTACAATGTGGATTACTCACATTTCTTGGAGAAAGTTTAATTTTTCTGTTTTGAGGTATTAGCATTTTGGTGATTTCTTGTGTTAAGTTTATCAGTATAATTCACTGAAATTTCTAGGCGCTTAAAATGGTGTATTTAATAATGCATAGCTATTTTATTCCAGATGGTTTAATTAACTAATAAGATGCTAGGTGATTGATAATTGACGGAATACAATTTACTTCTATCCATTTTGTGTAATTTCATAAATGACTAGTGTTCATATCACGTATTAAAAGCGATAAGATAAGCTAGACATTTGCGGTTTCTAATCTAATTTAATAACGGAGTGGTTAAGAGGTCTTACCTTCACGCGTGTTAGGTTAGGATATTTATATTGTGGTAAAACTGTTTGTATTTCTTCCTAAATCTAGGCTGATCAAAAACTCAGCGAACTAGCGGTCTTATGGTCTTATGGTCTGTAGTGGATTTTGATGGTATTGTATGGTTGATGTTACCTAGTGTGATGTATGAGGTCAGCTGTGAAGGCTCCTGAGATAAATGTAGATGTGAATTACAGAAGGCCCTTCTTACTACCACTTACGACCTCACACATATCTTTTTTTACTAATGAATGTAGCTACGTTAAAAGTCTAGGGTACTGATATGTAATGTGTTGTGGTAGATTACACACACACACACAGATATTTAATAAGCCTAATAATAATAAACTTTATAACACACTGAACTAACTCAGGCTGTTTTAGTTTTAAAATTTAAATCTTTTGATAAATTTATTTGTTCTGAACCAAATGTTTAGTTGGTCAAAACATAAGAAATATTATGGAGTTATAAATGGAATGCATAATCATATGACATAATAAAATGGAAAATGTGTACCTAAGTATTTCAAATGACTGGTTAATAATAATTATATTAAGATAGTCCCAGGAGAACTTATTACTAGATATGCTGTTGGGGTGGTGTCATCACTCCCAGTCTATGACTACCAAACATTGTCCATTGACTTGGAGGATGAATACATAGTTTAATTTCCCACAATGGTATGTCTTTATTAGATGGTGAATTATTTGAAGGATTAGTTTGATAAGTTAGTTGATAATTCGTTGGTGAATTTGTTGGTGAATGTCCAGCAGGCCAGATATCACTTATCTCGCCTGCGTCGATCTTGTACAAGAGTCTGGTGGCCCCTCCTCTCCGTGCTGGGGGATAATATACGACTGCTCTGACACAATATTAGACTGCACTGGTCCACACTTGTGTATATCACTACAGCATTTGGCACCGCTTTGGTGCCAAACAGAAACTCACAATTCTGAAACAAAAGTATTGGGTCATGTGTCAGAACTCTACCTCCTGAGCCACTTCTGCACACAACACTACACAACAGCACCACACAGACTGGGTCAGATCTCTCTGACCACACAGCACATCTTATCCAGTTGGTTTCACATAGTACTAGTTCCCCAAGACTACATTACATCTGAGATATGTTCAATAGCTTCCTGCTATTGAATAAGATAGGTGATATATTCCACTGATCTCAACACTAGATCGTTTTTTCATAGTTTTATTTAGGCGTTCCTATATATTTTTTTTGTGTACGTATGTCTCTAGACCCTGAACTTGGGCTGGGGACCTAGAGCGAACACTTACTTGTCGTAATCATTTTTATGATATGGCAGTATCAATCACTCGAATTATTAAAATATACCAAATAAATATTGTTCATTCTTACCAGAATTCAGAATTGAGAACACAGTTAAATTTGCTAGCAAAACTCAGCTGAGCTGCTGGCTGTATGATGGCGTCCGACTATATATTTGTATTCTTCTGGAATCAACACCACTATTAATTTAAACTGCGTCTCTGAACAGACTTATGTCAAATGGCAAAATTTCACATCTCTGTCCCGCTACTATAAAATGCGTTGACCAATCGCCGACTTCCCCCCTACTTTCAAATCTACAACCAAAAGTCACTTCAGTCAAATCTCAGTCAAGTATGTATTACGGTCTGTTAGTCCGTCTGTCTCTACTTGGTTTTTCATAAAAAACACGTTTGGTTCTACATGCATTTCCTACACGAATCTGCCTCCTAAGTTATTTTTAGCTACAATTCTCCACCATATCCCCTATCTTTAATTACAGCTCGATTTTTACGTTTGCATGCTCAAGGCCAAAATTTTGGAAACTTTAGTGACATTGTTTAACAGTGCAGTCGCTCGTCTGATATGAACAATACAGTCTTTTGTCAATATCTTCCTTATTATCTATCCGTCTGTATAATTGAAAGCATATTATTTCTCTGCTCAAGATGGGCTATCAAACTAGCTAGGTTTTATTTTCATAACTCTATTATTAAGAAAAAACATATTTTTTTCTCAAGTTTAGTTTTTGAAATTTGTTCGAGAACCTTCTCTCATGTGTTTTGCCGCGGCATTCAAATAAAGACCAAGTATCGAAAAACGTCCAAGAAATGACTGTCTCGAATAAGAGCTAAGGTCCTTTTCTTGTCCATTTCCTTACTTATGTCAACTAGGGACGTGAATTTTTTTCCTTTCACCCCCAATTGCGTCTTTTTGCCGTTCGAACTTCAAACACGTGTTCAGTCATATTTTTCCTTTTTTGATCTCCGTTCTCTCCCGTCTACAAAGGGTAAACGTTTCGTCTGCACTTCTAACTAGATAATTTTTAAATGGCGGTGGGAAAGGCTGGCATGGGCGAGCATGTCTCCTAGTATCTTACGCATTATTTTTAACCCTACATTTTATCGTTAAATTTGGAGATATTTTAACGTTGTATCATGGTAAAATTATCACACATCTCCCCACCTGAGAACATGCACTACGGCAAGTTCCAAAACCAGTGATACACATAGATAAAATCTCTCCTCACGCCTGCCACTACTCTAATCTTGATCACAGGGGTGCCGACTGAGGAAATCTGCACCGACATTCAATGACCCTGGGATGTATTCGATAATAAACTGATAAGGTTGCAATAATAAAGACCACCTCAACAATCTTGCGTTTTCATGCTTAGCCTGAGATAAGAATACCAGGGGCTGATGATCCGTCTGGACCACAAAAGTCCTACCATACAGATAGATTTGGAACTTCTTTATTGCCCAGATTAACGCTAAACATTCCTTTTCGCTTGTAGAATATCCTTGTTCCGCTTTATTCAATTTGCGGCTTGCATAAGCGACTGGGTTCAGTTCCCCATCGGGTGAAGATGACCTCTGCAACAAGGCCGCCCCGAGGCCTACATTACTTGCATCTGTTCTCACCACAAAGTCCTGTGTCAAATCAGGCAATTTGAGAATAGGCTTGCTAGTGAGTTTTTCCTTTAATTCTTGGAAAGCTAATTCACATTGCGCAGTCCAAATAATTTTATCTGGAAGTCCCTTGCGAGTCAGATCAGTCAGAGGAGCACAAATAGAGTTAAAATTTTTGATATATTTTTGATAAAATCCGCATAACGACACGAATGATCGCACGTCCTTTTTTGTTTGTGGTCTAGGTGCTCTCTGCAGTTTTTCCAAGTTCTTGGGATCAGGGGTCATGTTACCCTGATATACAGTGTGTCCCAAGAATTCCAACTCTTTGCATCCAATACAACATTTTGTTGGCCTAGCAGTTAAGTTCGCCTCCCTAAGCCTATCAAATAACATTTTTAGAGCGTCAATGTGTTCTTCAAATGTCTCTGTGGCGACGAGAATATCATCCATGAAATTCGTGATACATGGGTTATTCAGGGGATCCAACAATTTGCGCATCATCCTTGAAAATACACTCGGAGCATTTTTCAATCCGAATGGTAGCATGTTGAATTCATAATGT
This sequence comes from Oreohelix idahoensis, assembly GCA_024509875.1. Taxonomy (NCBI): domain Eukaryota; kingdom Metazoa; phylum Mollusca; class Gastropoda; order Stylommatophora; family Oreohelicidae; genus Oreohelix; species Oreohelix idahoensis. The sequence goes on from JAMPIV010015241.1 coordinate 339,628, forward strand.
CCTTCCGATGTGCTAAACGCTAAATAAGGTCTCACTTCAGGCTTCACTGGAATCTGGTAATAGCCTTTACTAAGATCCACCTTTGAAAAGTATTTTGCCTTGTTTAATCTGGCAAATAACTGTTTTGTGTCTGGTAATGGATCCACTTGTCCTTCTGTGACAGCATTCAGTTTCCTGTAATCTATGCACAGTCTGTGTTCCCCAGACGGTTTCCTCAACAAAACTACACTGGAGCTAAAAGATGATTCACTGTGTGAAATAATCCCCTCCTTCAACAAATAATCTATTTCTTCCTTCAATGCCTTCTCCTTCGCGAACGGAATAGAATAGGCTCTCATACAGATTGGGTTTGAGTCTACCAGTTTCATGTCATACTGTAGCAAATTTGTATGTCCTGGTTTATCTGTTAATACATCTGTATGTTCCTCCAGAACCTGTTGAACTCTCTCCCTCTGATTTTTAGTCAGGTGCTTACTGACTTTTACCTGTGCGTCTGTTTCACAAGGATGTAATGGGTATTCATGCGAGGTGAGTGGTTCCTTTTGCATTTGAGTTGCGATAGCCAAGGTCAGTAAGGGGGTGCTTTCCTGGAGTGGTCTGTCCAGATACTTCTTTAAAAGGTTTACATGATAAACTTTCTCCTTCCCCTTTTTGTCAATTTTATAGTTTGTTCTAGACACCTTCTCTAGAACCGTATATGGACCTTGCCATCCAATTTGTAATTTATTCTGGCTGCCGGGTAGTAGAAGAAGCACCTTCTCTCCCACAGCTAGTTCTCTGTCCTTTGCCTTCCTATTAAAATATGCTGCATGTTTCTTCCTGGCTTGTCTCAAATTATCATTTGCCAGTTTCCATCCAGCTTTCAGACGAGTGGTCAGTTCGTTCACGTATTGATAAGATGAGGTAACAGTCTCTTCTGCCTTCTCATCTGTCCAGGTCCTTAATAAACTACATCTGGACCTTTAAATTTTCATACTTATTTTTCATGGAACCCGTCGGGTCCCTTCCATTAGAAGCTTTATAATGAGGACTTTTCTTCCTAGAATCATCACTCACAAATCGACCACTACCAATTTTTTTCTTGGGTTTATCTCCCCACTTTAGATTGCTTGTGAGAGATCTTCGCTCTCTTTTAGTTTCATCCAGTTTATATAATCCTGACCGAGGGATTGTCAGCTTATTCTGGGTTAAATTTCTTCTTTGTACTCGTCGCATAGTGGCCATGTTAATCCATTCAAGTGAAGACTGGGTGTGAAAAGGGGGCTCCCATTGCACTTTGTCTACCTGAGTATAATAATTTTTCCTTCCAGGCCTAAGTTTGCCCCGTGGCGTTTCTAGGTCCTGCCCATATTTTCCCTTTGTGGGTGTTCCCTCATGAAATACGCCACATGCTTCTACAAAGTTTTCAATATCGACATTTACGTCGGGCCAATAGTATTTTCGAGCAACTTTTTGGCAGATGGTACCGACTTTCTCATGGTCACCATCTTTTCCAACATGTAAGCTCCTTATTAAATTTGCCCTATATATCTTGGGAAGAACCAACTGTCCGTGACCAGTGGATCTAGTTCCTGTCTTCCTATATAATAATCTGTCCTTCATAAAATGGCAATTTTTTAAAACATGGCTTGAGTGTCCTATCCTCAGCCTGCGCCTTCCTCATCTCCTCTGGATGAGCATTTATAGGTTCACCTTCTTCCTCCTTTTTCTGTGACCTGGTCTGCACTGTCGCCATGATCACAGGTCTCTCGGGATTCCCCAAGAAGACGTATCTACACCCCAATATCAGAGGGTAGATTGGTTCATCTATCACTGCTGCTCTGATCTATCCTTCCTTAGTCGCCCCTTGTATTTCCACTGTTTCTGTGGTATACTGACTTGGGTCCACTAGGCTAGACTTCACAACTGAATCATAATCCAAACCTGTATCATAAAGGCACCTTATGGTGACCCCATTACAAATAACATCCTCACAAACTGGGGGGTGATAAGGTTCCTGCTGTCCATTAGGATTAACCTTTAATCTTTGAGTCCCCGACTTCATTGCAGCAATGTTTGAAGGTTTCCTTCTACAAAATTCGGTGTTATGGTTATCTTTCTTGCACCATTTGCACCATCTTTTTCCTTGGTTAAACGGTTTTCTTTCATTGTATTTTTGGTCATTGAACTGTGAGTTTCTGTCTCGATAGTCATTTCTTGGCCGTTCAAAGTTTGTCCTGCCTTTATTACCCTGTTCTCTATTTTCAAATTTATTAAATGGCTGTGGAGCTTTAAAAGTTTCTATGTGCTTCTTTTTAGTGCCACTTACCTCTGCCTGGGCTGCCTGATACCTCTCAGCGACATTTAAAACCTCCCCCAACTTCTCTGCACCTTGTTCCATGAGAAATTTTCTCAAGTCTGGAGCCATGGACTCTCTCAATTGCTCTATCATGATCATCTCTTTAAGATCTTGGGTCTTCCCCAGAGCAGTCCATTTCTCCAAATAGGTTTCCAGTCTGGCAGAGAATTGGTGGTATGTCTCCCCAGACAACAGTTTGGCATTTCTAAATTTCTTACGATAAAATTCACCATTTTTTTCGTACCTCAATAACAAAGCCTGCTTTAACATGTCATAATTGTCTTGGTCTTCTCTGTTCATTTTTGCGAAGACTTCATAAGAAGTACCTCTCAGTCCCTGTGATAACTTTAAACTCCACCTCTCTCTCTCTCTAACCCATATGTAGTAGCTAATAATTCAAAACGACTGAGGTACCCCTCGATGTCATCGTCTTTTTCAACAAAATGGTCTAAATGAAACCCCATAGCTGATGTTGAGGCTCCCTGACTAGGCGTAGCATCTGAGGCAAAAGGGCTGGCACCATTTTCAGGAGTCTGGTCTTGTAACTCCAGCTCCCTTAGTCGTAATTCGTGCTCCCTTTGCAACCTTCTATCTTCTGCCTCCCTTTCGGCAGTCAATCTTTTATCTTCTGCTTCCCTTTCGGCAGTCAATCTTTTTTCTTCTGACTCCCTTTGCTGTCGTTTTTCTTCTGCCTCAATCTGCAGCCTCTTAAGTTCTCTATCAGCCTCAATTTGTAACCTCTTCTCTTCAGCTAACCTCCTATCTTCCCTTTCAATATACTTGTCACATTCAGCAGTTACATACTGAATTAAAACCTGACCATCCATTCCCATTTCCTTCGCCGTTAGCACAGCAGCTGATCTGAACTTTGCCAGCTCAGCCATCACACAAAATAACAATGATCAAGGTAAAATTCTAACTAATCAATAACTAAAGTAATTCTAATTAACTATTGACTAAGGTAATTCTAATTAACCAATTAATTAATTAATTACCACTGGCTGTGAAGATTCACCAACTTTTATTTTCACTTTCAATTTTAAGGGACACTTTTAATTTTTACAATTTGTCCCCCTGATTTAATTCTCCCACCAGGAGATCCTAATATTACTGATAAGCTAATTATCCCTGGACAAGACCCCAATATATGTAGTGGATTTTGATGGTATTGTATGGTTGATGTTACCTAGTGTGATGTATGAGGTCAGCTGTGAAGGCTCCTGAGATAAATGTAGATGTGAATTACAGAAGGCCCTTCTTACTACCACTTACGACCTCACACATATCTTTTTTTACTAATGAATGTAGCTACGTTAAAAGTCTAGGGTACTGATATGTAATGTGTTGTGGTAGATTACACACACACACACACAGATATATTATTAAGTCTAATAATAATAAACTTTATAACACACTGAACTAACTCAGGCTGTTTTAGTTTTAAAATTTAAATCTTTTGATAAATTTATTTGTTCTGAACCAAATGTTTAGTTGGTCAGAACATAAGAAATATTATGGAGTTATAAATGGAATGCATAATCATATGACATAATAAAATGGAAAATGTGTACCTAATTATTTCAAATGACTGGTTAATAATAATTATATTAAGATAGTCCCAGGAGAACTTATTACTAGATATGCTGTTGGGGTGGTGTCATCACTCCCAGTCTATGACTACCAAACATTGTCCATTGACTTGGGGGATGAATACATAGTTTAATTTCCCACAATGGTATGTCTTTATTAGATGGTGAATTAGTTGAAGGATTAGTTAGATAAGTTGGTTGATAATTCGTTGGTGAATTTGTTGGTGAATGTCCAGCAGGCCAGATATCACTTATCTCGCCTGCGTCGATCTTGTAAAAGAGTCTGGTGGCCCCTCCTCTCCGTGCTGGGGGATAATATATGGCTGCTCTGACACAATATTAGACTGCACTGGTCCACACTTGTGTATATCACTACAGCATTTGGCACCGCTTTGGTGCCAAACAGAAACTCACAATTCTGAAACAAAAGTATTGGGTCATGTGTCAGAACTCTACCTCCTGAGCCACTTCTGCACACAACACTACACAACAACACCACACAGACTGGGTCAGATCTCTCTGACCACACAGCACATCTTACCCAGTTGGTTTCACATAGTACTAGTTCCCCAAGACTACATTACATCTGAGATATGTTCAATAGCTTCCTGCTATTGAATAAGATAGGTGATATGTTCCACTGATCTCAACACTAGATCTTTTTTTCATAGTTTTATTTAGGCGTTCCTATATATTTTTTTTGTACGTATGTCTCTAGACCCTGAACTTGGGCTGGGGACCTAGAGCGAACACTTACTTGTCGTAATCATTTTTATGATATGGCAGTATCAATCACTCGAATTATTAAAATATACCAAATAAAAATTGTTCATTCTTACCAGAATTCAGAATTGAGAACACAGTTAAATTTGCTAGCAAAACTCAGCTGAGCTGCTGGCTGTATGATGGCGTCCCACTATATATTTGTATTCTTCTGGAATCAACACCACTATTAATTTAAACTGCGTCTCTGAACAGACTTATGTCAAATGGCAAAATTTCACATCTCTGTCCCGCTACTATAAAATGCGTTGACCAATCGCCGACTTCCCCCCTACTTTTAAATCTACAACCAAAAGTCACTTCAGTCAAATCTCAGTCAAGTATGTATTACGGTCTGTTAGTCCGTCTGTCTCTACTTGGTTTTACATAAAAAACACGTTTGGTTCTACATGCATTTCCTACACGAATCTGCCTCCTAAGTTATTTTTAGCTACAATTCTCCACCATATCCCCTCTCTTTAATTACAGCTCGATTTTTACGTTTCCATGCTCAAGGCCAAAATTTTGGAAACTTTAGTGACATTGTTTAACAGTGCAGTCGCTCGTCTGATATGAACAATACAGTCTTTTGTCAATATCTTCCTTATTATCTATCCGTCTGTATAATTGAAAGCATATTATTTCTCTGCTCATGATGGGCTATCAAACTAGCTAGGTTTTATTTCATAACTCTATTATTAAGAAAAAACATATTTTTTTTCTCAAGTTTAGTTTTTGAAATTTGTTCGAGAACCTTCTCTCATGTGTTTTGCCGCGGCATTCAAATAAAGACCAAGTATCGAAAAACGTCCAAGAAATGACTGTCTCGAATAAGAGCTAAGGTCCTTTTCTTGTCCATTTTCTTACTTATGTCAACTAGGGACGTGAATTTTTTTCCTTTCACCCCCAATTGCGTCTTTTTGCCGTTCGAACTTCAAACACGTGTTCAGTCATATTTTTCCTTTTGGTGTCCTCCGTTCTCTCCCGTCTACAAAGGGTAAACGTTTCGTCTGCACTTCTAACTTGTTAGTTTTAAATGGCGGTGGGAAAGGCTGGCATGGGCGAGCATGTCTCCTAGTATCTGACGCATTATTTTTAACCCTACATTTTATCGTTAAATTTGGAGATATTTTAACGTTGTATCATGGTAAAATTATCACATGGTCATATGATCTTATGGTCTTATAGTCTTATAATCTTATAAGCATCCAGAGATATTATAATATTGTTGAGTCTTCGTGTTGTGACATGTGCGGTCCATTTTCTTCATTCATGAGAGAGACCAAACTAGAAACAATAATTATAATATTAGCTGGACCGGAACATTACCAGATTTTTATTTATATCAATCTCATCAGATAGCTGTGGCTATATATATTCTTAGCTCTTTGTTTCCCATGCTTGTCGTAGTAGCCAGTCTTCTCCCATTCTGCAGACATGGCTGTTACTACTAAGACTTATTCCAACCAACTAAACGCAGTGATACCAGAATTATCCAGGAACAATAATTAATGCACCAACTTCAGCGACTACCTTATTTGAGCAGTCAGCACCAAGGATAGTCTGGGGCTGGATTTGGCAAATAATCTGACACTGTAGAGTCAGAGTACTTATTAGCGTTTGTGTCCAAACAATACCTGCGACAACTATTGGGTAAGCGAATATGAGTGTGGCCACAGTATGACTGGATGAATGAACAGAAAGAGAGAAACTTATTTTCTGTTGGTCACTACCATCATACAAATCTTCTTTTTTTACTCACTAACCTGAGTATTTAGGAATAGTTTAATTAGGAACTGGCTCTTTTCCCGTACTGACTATTCCATACCTTATTGTTAAATTTTGATCTTTTGGGTTAATTAACCTCTGTTGGGATCTTCTTTTCTTTTCCTTTACAAAAGTGGAGTACCTATTGGGTTAATTTCATTTGTCTGTAAACCATACCTTATTAATGTATATGCTTGATGTTGTGAATTTCTAGTGATAATAAACGTAACAAATCTTAAGTTATCGTGTTGGTCAACCCCTGCTTATATATGTTATCCATAGTTTGATTTTACGTTTGTGCGTACTTGTCACAGAATTGTGTGTAAGTGGGTGCAGTGTAACTTGTATTGTGTATAATTGGAGAAAGTGCGTCTGATTTAAATATTGTTCTAAAGATAGGCTGGATTAGAGAAATTACTCAATCCAGAGACTGATCTTTCTCTAACACTATCACCCTCATGAGAAAAACTATTTCTTACACCTTTATCTCACATAGTTACCACTATCACCTCTGCTCGGACAGGACCTTAAATATCTCAGACCTATCTTGTAAAAATTACGACAGGGGCATCTTACAGTTAATCGAGAATTACTTTAAAAATACTTACTTACTTACTTACTTAGTCGTTCCCCTTCTACCGTGAGGTGTAGAGGTTTGGAAGAGAGAGCGCCAGACTATCCTATCGGCTGTCTTCCTCCTGGCCTGGTTCCATTCTAGTCCTCGGTCCTTCAAAGATTGTCTAATGTTTTGCTCCCAGTGGACTCTGGGTCGTCCTGGGGGTCTGGATCCTTAGCTCTTTGTTTCCCATGCTTGTCGTGGTAGCCAGTCTTCTCCCATTCTGCAGACATGGCCAAACCATCTTAGTTGGCACTGTTCTACTTGGGTCTGCAGGGGGTGGGATTTAAGGCCTTGACGTATCGTCTGGTTGCGTACCATGTCTCTTCTTGTTACTTCAACCACCTTCCTCAGATACCTCATTTCTGAGGTTTGGATCTGGCTTTTGTGGGTTGTAGTCATTGCCTATGACTCGCATCCATATGTCTAGACTGGGACATAGGTGGAGCGGTATACAGCCATCTTCGTTTTCTTACCAACCTCTCTCTTGCTGAGGAATCCTCGATTTATGGCCTGAAAAAGTCTCCCAGCTGCTGCTTTTCGAGTGGCCAACTCTTCTTTGATGCCTCCCTTTCGGTCAATAATAGCTCCGAGGTATTTAAAGTGGTCTACCTGCTCCAGGACCTGTTCTCCCAGCTTAATCTGATGTCTTCTTTCTTCTCGTGATATCACTATCGATTTTGTTTTAGAGCTGCTTTGACCATCCCTCTCTTCTCCAGCTCTTCCTTCCAGACTTGCAGGTTGAATTGGAGATGTGCCTCTGATTTAGCAATCAGGGCAACATCATCAGCAAATGCCAGCTCCGAAATACAGACCTGTCTCATCTTCCAGTACCCCACTGAATATTTTCTTGTTCTCTCCTTACATGCCGTGATGACATCGTCCATTAGGAGTATGAAAAGGTAAGGTGACAGGATATCACCTTGTCTTACACCAGTGGTGGTCCTGAACTCTTCTGACTTATGGTTTGCTGTCCTCACATAATTTCTGCAAGACTTGTAGAAGCTCTGTATAGCATGAATCAGAGGTGTTGGAATGTTCTTCCTTGCTAAACAATCCCAAAGTTTGCTCCAGGGGACCCTGTCAAACGCCTTTTTCAGATCTATGAAACAAAGATGGATCTCACTCTTATACTCAAGGGTACTTTAAAAATAATCCCTTTTTTTCCTGTTATATGTTCAGAGGAATGTGTGGTTTCCAGTATTATAACGTCGAGTCTTTGTATTGGTTAATTTCAGTAGATCGTCAATACTTGATCCACTCTTAGTTAATGAATTTCAATATTTCATCGGCCGTGGCTAGTCTGAAGGTGTCGTCTTGACTCAAAGGAACACAGTTCTGGAGTCGGAAAATGTGCTACATTATATGGGTCCTTGCACCCATGCTCCGTAAGCTTTCTACGCGGCAACGGTTTCCATTTAAACGCAGCATATTTGAATATATCTTGGCTAGATCAAGCAAATTAAACCGTTCGACTTTAGAGTATATCTCCTGTCCCCTTCTCTCATGAAATGCCGTATATACATATAATTTCAAACGCATCTCATATAAGGAAGGAATGTTTACTTCCAGTTTTAGGTGACCCATATCTGTACTTCACAACAAACCTTTTGTTTACATTGTTATTATGAATGTTGACGTACCCGAGTGTCCATCCCCTGGTGGGTTATGTAACTTAACTGCCTGCAATTCGTGTTTATGTTCCGATTGTCAATACAAGCAGTATGGGCACCATATTGGCACACGAGATCAATCCGCATGGTTTGTTTATTTTAACAAGGTAGCATGGTGTTTATCTTTCTGCTCCCAGTTGCATTTGTTTTTTATCTCTTCCTAGGATATATCAAGCAAAATAACAACCTGAAACCTGAGTCATGCGTTCAATATGAAAGAAAATATGGGTTCATGAAGAAGTAAGAAGAAGGCACAATGTGAGAGAGTAAAAGAGGTAGAACACAATAAAATTATAGCGCGGCTATTATGTGACACCCCTCCCCCCCCTCCCCCCGGCCAACCACCATGTACTGTCTTTTTAATATAAGGTATTATTTCTTCCTTCGCATCACTTATAACTGTTCTTATAAATATACTGTTCAAAAAAAGAAACGCATAGCTACTGAAGGCACACACATAGCCATAATTTTGACATTCAATAACTTTTTTAATTTAATGAGTTAATTCTTCAAATTGCACACAAGAAATACCTTAGGGTTCAACCAATCAATTGACAGTTGTTTTGGTCACGAGAGTTTTTTGGCGTACGGGCTTTCCCGTTAGTATGGTGTGTGGCCTCCTCTTGCATCGATCAGCGACTGACATCTCATGGGCATGGATGCGATCAGACGTCTGATGTGGTCCTGTGGGATAGCTGCCCACTCTTCCTGGAGTGCCTGGAACAGATCACGAGAATTGGCTGAAACAACGACTTGGCGACAAACACGTCTATGCAGCTCATCCCACAGGTGCTCAATCGGACTCATGTCTGGAGACAGGGATGGCCAGGGAAGAGTGAGAATGTTGTTGGCAGTCAGGAACTGCGTGGTCAACCGTGCACAATGGGGTCTGGAGTTGTCCTGTTGAAACACAGACCTTTGGGCAGCCAAAAGTGGAAGGACATGGGGTCGAAGAATTTCATTGACGTATCGTTGCGCATTCAAGCCTCCTTCAATGTGCACCAATCTACTCCTACCGTTGTAACTGATCATTCCCCACACCATTGCACCTCCACCACCGTGCGGCGGAGCTTCATCAACGCAATTTTGGGCAAAACGTTAATTTCGCCTTCGGTAGACCCTACGCCGTCTATCATGACGCTGCAACAAAACGAAAGATTCGTCACTAAACCAGACACGACTCCATTGATCGTCAGCTGCCCAGGGACGATGTTGGTTGGCCCAAAGAAGTCGATTTTGGCGATGGTGGCAACCTCTATGAGGTCGTTGTGCCCAAAGTTCAGCGTCATGCAGTCTATTCCGGAAAGTTTGATCAGGCACATGACGTCCTGCAGGCAATGACTGGGCAGTTGAGGAAGCTGTTGTAAACCTGTCTCTGAGGTGACGAAGCCGAATAAAGCGATCCTCCGCTGCTGTTGTCACTCTGGGTCGTCCACTGCGATGCCGGTCTTCAACTGAGCCAGTGGCTTGGAACCGGTGCCAAAGTCGACTGTTGGTACTCTGATGCACGTTTAGATGCCTGGCAACCTGACTTTGACTTTCGCCTGCATGCAGTCGGCCAATAGCAATGTTCCTTAAATTTATCGATAGAGACGCCATAAATATCTGCTTGAAAATGAACTGGTTTTTTTTTGTGTGTGTAGCGTTATCCTTTTATATGGTTTCAGTTGCGAAGTCAGTGAATAATGTTCACCCCAAATTTTGTTGCTTTTACGTGCGCGCAACATGAGCTGTGGTCAAAAATTGCGTCATAAACACTATTGACCACTGCGTTGTGGGGCAAAGTCTCACAGACAGGGGGTATGATGTGCTGGTGTTGTGGGTAGTGGGTTTCCCCCCTTGCTTCACCCTAGGCTTAGTGAATTCTTTCATGAAAGGAGCGACCATTGCGGTGTCAGTCTCTTGGCCTAGCAAAACCTCTCATACCCCAAGATCGTTGTGCGTGGTGAAGAGCTACACCCTCCCCGAGGTAGTCCTGGTAACTGAGGGTGCAAATCCTCAGGCAAAACACAACGGATCTAGAGGAGTAAACCTCGATAATAAATCCGGTGCACTACACCGTACACGCCCTCTGTGGGTGGGAAGGAGCCAGATGGATACTGAACAAGTCTTAGGAGTGGGAACGAGTATGAACTACTTCCTGAAGATCGGAACCCATCGTACAGGCACAGAGACTCAGGACGTGACGATCCTATTGGATCTTGGTCACATGCCTAGAGCCTCGGAGAACTCGGCGTAACCAGCAGGCAGTTTGGTGGCGGGGAATGAGCACTGTGAGCCCTACCTTGGCTACGTATCTCAGAGAGAGGCAGAAACACACCCTTTATCTCCCCCAGAGCTGGCACAGTACACTTCTGGCTTCTACCCGGGGCGGTAGGAAATCCACAGGCACCCCAGCATCATAATGCCATGAAGATGACAAAGTTAAAATGTATTAACTCAAACGAGATCGGACGACGCCTCGGTTATCAAGGTCCGCGCCAGACAGTGAGTAACCAGGCTGTGATGTGCGAAAAATTGATTACTGGAAAAACCCCAAAAGACAGACTCCCCAAGAAGAGGGAGAGTGGGAGGGAGAGCAAAAGGAAACCAGATCACACAAGGAAAAACACACCGACACTTAATATTCTGCAGCTAAACATCTGTGGCATAAGAAATAAAAAGCTTGAACTTGCCAAACTGCTGGACAGTCACAGAGTACATGTGGTTGCTCTACAAGAAACTTTACACAAAGATTTTGACCTGCACCTGTCCGGATACACTAGTTACGCCTGTAAGTGCATTGGTTGCAGTGGCATAGTAACCTACATCAGAAATGACATACAAGGAGATGTCACTCAGCTAACAACAGCCCATCCCACAGATGTACAAAAAGCGAATATCTGGCACAATGGAGGCAAATATACTATATACAATGTGTACAGCCCACCTCAGACAACATGCAACATACCAGAACTATACAAGACACAGTATCACAAAACCCTTCATGTAGGGGACTTCAACGGACACTCACCCCGTTGGGGTTACCCTGATTACAACAACACAGGAAAGTACATTGAAGAGACCTGTGAAACAACTAACCTGACAGTATTACAGGATACAGAGTCCCCACCAACTTTGCTGCATATGGCCCACCTCTCTCTCAGCCGACCTGACTTGACCATCTGCTCATCTGATTTGATAGATTTCAGTCATTTTCAGGTTCTGGATGACATTAGAAGTGATCATAAACCAATCCTCACCACTATAGGCACCCCCAGTAAAGCATGTTCCAAGCAGAGAACTCGCTGGAATTTTCGAAAAGCAAATTGGAGACTATTCCAGGAAACATTGGATTGCCTTCTAGAAAACATTGATACCAACTGTGTCGAAACATTCAGTGAAGAACTAACAAAATCAATCTTGAATGAAGCAGCGCAGTCCATCCCAAGGGGCAGCCAGAAGCTATATAAACCATTCTGGAACAAAGAAATACAAACTACTATATCTGAAAGAAACAAAGCCAGAACAACACTTGAGACCACACGTTCACAAGAGGCAAAGATTATGTACAATAAGGCATGTGCCAGAGTAAAACTTACAGTTAAGAAGGCCAAAAAAGATAAATGGACAGAAACGTGCTCCAACTTAGATCTCAGACAGAATGGAAATAAAGCATGGGCATTAGTTAATAATCTTTCTGGAGAAAGTAGAAGGATGAATCCAAAGCCAGTGATAGATGGAAGGAAGTCAATCGCTGAAGACCAAAAGAAAGCAGAACACTTCAACCGTTACTTTGCCAATGTGAATAGAGCAGGTAAACTCACAGAGCTGGACAGGAAACAACTACACCAGTTAAGGAAACAAAAGAAAGCCTCAGCGGTCAATGCTTCCCTATTCGAAGAAGAGTTCAGCATGAAGAAGTTAGAGCAAGCCCTAAAGAAATTAAAACCTAGAAAGTCCCCAGGGTCGGACAAGATCCACAATGAAATGCTACTCCACCTGGGCTCATCTGGGAGAGAAGCAATCCTCAAGCTGATCAATAAGACATGGAGATCAGGCAAACTTCCAAAAGCCTGGAGGAATGCACATATCGTCCCCATTTCAAAAACCAACAAACCCCCAGATGAACCCAAAAGCTACCGTCCGATATCTTTAACATCATGCCTGGGGAAAATTGCTGAAAGAATGATAAACACACGTCTCTATTGGTTCCTTGAGAGCTCCAGTATTCTATGTCATGAACAGGCAGGCTTCAGAACGAGCAGCTGCACAGAAGACCAGCTTTTCCGTTTGACGCAGAGAATTCATGATGGCTTCCAGAGTAAGAAACATACTGTGGCCATCTTCTTCGACCTCCAGCAGGCCTATGACCGTGTATGGAGAAAAGGCCTCCTGATGAGGATGATTGGCATGGGAATACATGGCAGGTTATACAACTGGATAAAATATTTTTTTGGTTGATCGAACAATCCAGACAAAGATTAACAATGCAATCTCATCTAAAGAAGTCTTAGAGGAGGGCTTACCACAAGGCTCCTCATTGAGCTGCAATCTATTTCTTATCTATATCAATGACTTAGCAGAACAGATCAAAGCTGAAAAAGCTCTTTACGCTGATGACCTGGCGATATGGCAGAGTCATGAGAATCTAGAAAGTGGAGCTCAAAGATTAAACGGAGACCTTAGAAGACTACATGAGTACTGCAAAACATGGAAATTAAAGGTCAACTATACAAAGACTGTGTACACTATCTTCACCAAAAGCCATAAAGTAGCCAAGAAGAATATCAGTCTGTGGCTAGACAAACAACAAGTGACAAAAGAAGAACATCCCACATATCTTGGAGTCACACTTGATCGGCAGCTCAACCTCAAGAACCACATTGAGAATACAAAGAACAAAGCACTGAGGTGATTACAACTGTTGAAGAGGCTTGCTAGCACTACATGGGGATCAGACAAGGATACTCTGAGAGGCTTGTACCTTGGCTATGTCCGTTCTGTGATAGAATATAACAACTCACTGCTTACTACTTGCTCCAAGACAAACCTGAAGTATCTCGACAGAGTGCAAAGCAATGCCCTTCGACTAATCAGTGGAGCTATGAGATCAACTCCAACTGCTGCATGGGAAATACACACAAATGTGGAACCCCCCAGTTTACGGAGAGATAAAGCCGCTTTAGAAGTTTATGAAAGATGTAAGAGAATGAACCGAAACCACCCTAACAAGCACCTTGTAGAAAACTGGGTACACAAGCAAAGAATAAAGCACAAGTCAGTCTTGCACCATGTCCATGAAATACAAGATGGATACTACCTCCCAGAAAGAAGACAAGAAATACAGAAAGTAGTAAGGAATTTACCACCACATACCCACTTAAAAACACCAGAAGTACAGATGAAATTAGTAGATGGAACAACCAAACAGGCCGACCCAGTCAGTCTTATGAGTGCATCACAAAGAACCATTGATGCCTACCCTGAAGAATGGTTACATGTCTATACTGACGGATCTGCATTTAAGGCCACCATCAAAGCAGGTTACGGAGTTTACATATGTTATCCAGACGGATCCTCCGACGAGCTGTTTGATGCATGCGGGGAGTTTTGCTCTAACTATGAAGCTGAAACTATTGCACTGGAAACAGCTGTATACCATCTGAAGACTGTATTTGATGCCTTTCCCTCAAAGGCTCAAAACATTGTCATTTTCACTGACTCATTGTCTGCATTACAAGCTCTGGAAGCCAGTGGACATTGTAAAACTGAATTAGCCAAACTAATCCTGGATGCTGATCAGCTTATCACTTCCTATGGCATCAGAATAGTTATGCAGTGGATCCCTGGCCACTCAAATACATCAGGTAATGACAGAGCAGACAGATTGGAAAAGAAAGGAACAAAACAAGAACAACCACTCACAGCAACAACTCTCCAAACAGCCAAAAGACTCATACGAACAACAAACAAAGAAACTTGGCTGAACAGATGGGCCATGGGAAACACTGGAAGAGAAGTTTACAGACATATGGCTGGTCCTGATCCTAACGAGAACATCAACCATCTCACAAGGAGGGACCAAAGCACCATTTTTCGACTCAGAACACAACATATACCACTCAACAGCCACTTGAACAGAATCCAACCACAACACCCTCCAGTGTGCCAGCTATGTAACTACCCCTATGAAACTGTTGACCACCACCTCTTTGAGTGACCGCACTCGATGATGTTAGAAAAATGCTTCTTCCTTCCAGGCCAGATAAGGGGAACACCTTGTACGGAGATACAAAACAACTTGCGAAAACACGCAGATATCACTACATGGCATTGTGCCGAAGGGCGAGAGCCCAAGTGCCGCTGGATCAATAACAACAACAACAACCACTGCGTTGTAACGATTACAAAAACGAACGCAATTCAGGTCAACACGTGCATTTGACACTGTAAAGAACATTTGAGGCTGGTTTTTATATACCCTAGCACCAAATTTTACTTACAAACTCATAAAAACGCGCCCTCGGATAGCTATGCGTTTCTTTTTTTGAACAGCATAATTATCTTATACCATTAATTGTTTGTACATTTAGTTGTTGCTAATGTTATGCTCGAGTTTGTTTGTGTAACAACCGCCATAATTCAATCGTCAAATTTTCATTGACCATGCATTGTACCATTCCTTTTTCTGTTCATCCAATCATTATCTTCCTCATCGCCTTTGTAAATACCTGGTTTCTTTTACTCGAGTTTGGCCATTAGTGGACAACTGCAGTAGATGAGGGAGGACAACCTGCGACCGTATGTTATAAATTTCTAGTTATCATTATTCATATCTTTTTGTGTTAACAGGGACTGACGTAGGGAGCGAAAGAATAGTAACCCTATAACTTATCATGACTGTTGTAAGTGGCGACTAAAAGGGTTTGGCATAGGACCGGCTACCCATTTCCTGTGTAAACATTAGGCCACAAAAAAACGTCAGCAAAAATAATGGATAAGGCAACTAAAGAAAATGAAACTCAAGCCATTCAAGAATGAAGATCCTGTGATAAGGAGGCGAATGACACAACACAGAGAAAGGCAAAAGGAGTCTGTGTTGCTGACTAACCTTTTTTTTTCTTCTAGGAGAATCTTCAGATTTTGGTACATGGCGATGAACTGGGCACACATTGACGAAACTTGTTGATACCAGGCAGTCTTTGTTCTGGAATCTCTGGGGTACGAAACATAGAGGTAGACAGAAGAAAGTCTGGAGAAGAGAAGTGACAATAATGAGGAAGGCAAGGAAGACATTGCGCTAATGGCAAAACTGGGAAGGTGTTTGTTAAAGGTCTATGCTTCTTCGGAGCTTAAAGGTATTGATTCACTGATTGAGCATTCCTGTCTACCTTTCATTCTCTCTCAACTGTTCTCCGAACTTTCCATATTATGTTCAGAGACTTTGTGGGGGCAGTAACAGTCAAAGTATACACCAAGACACAAGACTGTAAAAAGAATGACCTGATTTTGTGTTCTAGCTAGAACGAATCCAAATCAACGATCAGCATGTGTATTAACCCCCCCCCCCCTAAATAAGAGGACCCATCAATTAAAACATTAGATTGTATTGTGACAGACAATTTAAAGAAATTAGAGAAACTAGTCAATTCAATCAGCCATGCCCACAAGTCAGCTTTTCATTCGAGGCTTCACGGTATGAACAGAAAACAAATTAAATTAAATTAAGTACCAAAAAACAAGATACCATACTAAATACCTCCAAAAAATCGTGGCTGCTTTCTTCAGCAAGGAAATATAAATGCCAAGTCATAATAATAACGCAGTAGTAAAACTTGACTGATTAATTTCAAGTCAGCACAGTTTAACCTTCTTCTATTAACTTTCAGCTTATTGGGGAGTTCAGGTCTGGCAAACCTACAAATTTGGATGACAGATGACATCTTGAATAAAATGGCAGAAAGAAAGAAAGCAAAAAATACTCCAGAATATAAAACAATAGACAATGACATACGTACTATGTGTAGAGAAGCAAAAGAACGGTGGATAGAAACAAAATGTAAGGAAATAGAAGACTTGGAAGCGAAGCACATGACAAGAGATATGCATGAAGAAATAAAGAAATTATCAAATCGGTCGCGGTTTGCACAAGGAGGAAGCTGTATCAAGAACAAAAATGGTGTAATATTACTTGATGAGAAAGACATATCAAACAGATGGGCAGAATACGTAAAAGAACTATTCGAGGACAACAGAGGTAAAAAACCATCACCAGATTCTAATGAAGGCCCACACATTCTCAGATCAGAAGTAGAGAATGCCATTCATATGATACAAAAAGGAAGATCAGCAGGCATGGATAACATAAACATTGAAATGATAGAAGCTCTGGAGAGCTTTGGTATAGATACAATCACAGAAATATGCAATGATATATACAATACAGGATATTTACCACACGACATGAAGACATCAGTTTTTATAACATTGCCCAAAAAACCAAATGCAACAGAATGTTCAGACTTCAGAACAATCAGCCTGATGAGTCATGCAATTAAGATACTGCTCAAAATCATACAGGAAAGAATAAAAAGTAAAGTAGACAGCGAAATCCAAGAAGAACAGTTTGGTTTTAGACGGAACAGTGGAACAAGAGAGGCAATATTTTGCCTAAGAAGATTAGCAGAAAAATATACAGAGGTCCAAAAAAGTATGTATATGTGCTTCATTGACTATAAGAAGGCTTTTGACACAATCCATCATGAGAAAATAACACTGACAAACAACATTTTTCTTTCTTATATAAGAATAAGTGTTCTTAGGTCAGTTTCTTGCGCTGATTTCAAATCTGAAATCCGTTTATCTCTATCACGTCGGGTTCTTAAGATATTTGTGAATAAATATATTTTTGGGAAACCGTTATTTGCTCCGTTTCATTTTTACTATATAACTTATTAAAAATTAATAAAAAACAACATAATTCTACTTTTTATACTGCTAAAAGATGCATGACATATGTTACGCGATTTTCCAAATAGTTACTGTATTTTGAAATAATTCTGAGCAAAATATGGCTTCTAGAAGTTGTAGAAATTCGGCTGATCTGTTCTGTTACGTGTGCGGATATTTTACCGATCGTGTTGACCAGAAAAACTTTACACCATTACTAAAGATAGCATATGAACTTTATTTCGATTCGAAAGTTGATGATGCAAATAAATCTTGGAAGCCAAATGCGGTTTGTTTGATACATTGGCAGGTTGGTTACGAAAATCGCCGAAGCATAAGTCGATGCCTTTTGGCGTGCCAGTAATATGGCGTGAACATACAAATCACACTACTGATTGTTACTTCTGCTTGACAAATATCCATGGTTTCACTTTTAAAACTAGAAAGTCTGTGGTTTATCCAAATATTGAATCGGTTTCGAAACCAGTGCCTCGTGATCCAATCACGTGTCCGATCCAAGTACCACCAGAACAATATCCGTTGGACGTAAATGAACCATCAGAAAGTGATAGTTTACCTGCTTTAGAAATTAATTCTGACTCAGATTACATACCGATGAATGATGGTGTTTACTTAATTAACCATTCAGAACTTTCAGATCTAATATGTGATCTCGCTCTTACCAAAGGACAAGCGGAATTACTCGGTTCGCGACTCAAAGAATGGAATCTTTTAGCGCCCAATACTCCGATATCTAAATTTCGTCATAGACACAGAGAACTTGTTCAATACTTTGAGATGGATGATGACATTTGCTATTGCAAAGATGTAAACGGTCATGAGCACATAGTCAACGAATGGCGATTTTTCATCGATTCTTCCAAGACTAGTCTAAAAGCCGTGTTATTGCATAACAGAATTTTTTTTTCTTCAATTCCAGTCGCCTACTCTGTTCATATGAAAGAAACTTATGACAATATGGCTATACGTTTGGAAAAAATAAAGTACAATGACTACCAATGGCGGATTTGTAGAGACCTAAAGGTCATTGCAATTCTCACGGGCATGCAGACTGGGTATACTAAATTTTGTTGCTTCCGATGTGAATGGGACAGCCGCAACAGACAGGAACATTATGCAAGAAAGGTGTGGCCTATCCGGGATCGTATGCAGCTCGGGCATAAAAATGTAATACGCGAGCCATTAGTTAACAAAGACACCTTCATTTTACCACTGTTACATATAAAGTTGGGCTCATGAAGAATTTTGTAAAAGCGTTAGATAAAACGAGCAAAGCTTTCACTTATCTTCGAGAAAAGTTTCCGCAAGTTAGCGATGCAAAGATAAAGGAAGGTATCTTTGTAGGACCTCAGATTAGGAAAGTTATTGCAGACAAACAATTCGAGAACTTGTTACATGGTAGGGAACTTCGCGCATGGATGGCATTCAAATCGATCGTCGATAACTTTCTGGAAAATCACAAATCTGTCGACTATGTTGCATATTGTTAAGCAGTGCATAGATGCATACATAATTATGGGCTGTAACATGTCCCTCAAAATCCATTTGCTCGATTCGCATCTTAACTTTTTCCCTGACAACCTTGGCGAAGTCAGCGATGAACATGGAGAATGATTCCATCAAGATATCGCCGTAATGGAGTCACGTTATCAAGGATGGTGGAGTGTGACCATGCTTGCCGATTATTGTTGGATGCTTCATCGCGATGTAACACATGCCATTCACCGACGAAAGTCGACTGCAAAGAAATTCAAGCCTACATAACTGTTATACTTCTTGTACGAATGATGTTGTAATACTGTATGCGTTGTTAAAAAACTTTAATTGCGTATTTCTAGAGATCCCGACCTGATAGAGAAAAACGGTGTGCAGATTTAAAAACAGCGCATTAAAATTGACCAGAAAAACATAGAGATGTTAGAGAAAGAAAAAAAAAGTTTTTTTTTGTTAGTCAGTGTAATTGAATGCCTCAAAGACATAGGTATTGATGGAAAAGATATAAGAATACTCAGTAACCTTTATTGGGAGCAAACTGCCACAGTAAGATCGGGAAGGAATTATTCACCATACATAGACATAAAAAGAGGTGTCAGACAAGGTTGTGTGCTGTCCCCCTGCCTATTTAATTTATACACCGAAAAAATTTTCAAACAGATACAGGAAATACCAGGACTGAACATCAGTGGAAGATCAATAAACAACCTTAGATATGCAGATGATACCGTGTTGTTCGCTGAAAGCGAACAGGAGTTACAAGAACTAGTGAAGCAAGTGAACAGTATAAGTCATGAATATGGACTCGACATTAATATTGAGAAAACTAAAACTATGATAATTAGCAAAACAGACGATAAACCCACATTAAAGATAAGCGTAAATGGGAACAAGTCAAGAGCTACGTATATCTTGGTCATATAATAACAGAAGATGGCAGATGTGAA
The DNA here is from genome assembly GCA_024509875.1 of Oreohelix idahoensis. NCBI lineage: Eukaryota > Metazoa > Mollusca > Gastropoda > Stylommatophora > Oreohelicidae > Oreohelix > Oreohelix idahoensis. The sequence continues at coordinate 359,766 of JAMPIV010015241.1, forward strand.
ACAGAAATCAAGAAGAGAATAGGAATGGCCAAAGCTACATTCAACAACATGAAACATATACTGACATCCAAACAGTTATCTCATAAATTAAAACTGAGAATCATAAAGTGTTATATATATTCTGCATTTCTGTATGGTGCAGAAACATGGACGATGAATAAGCATTTGGAAGAAAGAATTGAGGCTCTTGAAATGTGGATATATAGAAGAATGGGGCGTATCTCATGGAAAGAGATGAAAACAAATAAGGAGGTCCTAGAAAATCTAGGTATGAAAAGAGAACTAATGAGAGAGGTCAAAGTTCGGCAGCTAAAATACTTTGGCCACATAAAAAGGCATAACACCTTGCAGAAGACCATAACAGAAGGGAGAGTTGAAGGTAAACGTGCAAGGGGAAGACAGCGCTATAAGTGGGAAGATAACATCAAGAGATGGACGGGAAAGAGTCTATCAGAGTGTACCACCAAGACAAGAGACAGAAGACGTTGGAGATCCATTACAGCCAACCTCCGTTGTGGAGATGGCAACTGATGATGATGATGAAACCTACACGTCAAGTCTTCATGTCCTTACCATGTATTCTTTATCTTTATTATGCCTATGGCTTCTTTATCTTCATCATGTCCATGTCTTCTTTATCTCGACCATGCTCATGTCTTTTTTATCTCCATCACCTCCATGTCTTCTTTATCTTTATCATTGTAACGGGCTGCCTTTCCTTTATCTCCTTCATGCTAATGTTTCCTTTATTTTCATTACATGGATGCATTCTTTATCGCCATCAGTACTATGTCTTCTTTATCTCCATCATGCCCATGTCTTCTTTATCTCCATCATGCCCATGTTTTCTTTATCTCCATCATGACCATGTCTTCTTTATCTCCTTCATGTCCATGTATTCTTTATCTCCATCATGCCCATGTATTCTTTATCTCCAACATGCCCATGTCTTCTTTATCTACATCATGTCCATGTATTCTGTATCTCCATCATGCCCATGTATTCTTTATCTCCATCATGCCCATGTATTCTTTATCTCCATCATTCCCATGTCTTCTTTATCTGCATCTGTCCGTTCTTCCTTATCTTCATCATGTCCATGTCTTCTTTATCTGCATCATGTCCATGGTCTTCTTTATCTCTATCATGTCCATGTCTTCTTTATCTGCATCATGTCCATGTATTCTTTATCTCCATCATGTCCATGTCTTCTTTATCTCCATCATGTCCATGTCTTCTTTATCTCCATCATGTCCATGTCTTCTTTATCTCCATCATGTCCATGTCTTCTTTATCTCCATCATGTCCATGTATTCTTTATCTCCATCATGTCCATGTCTTCTTTATCTCCATCATGTCCATCTATTCTTTATCTCCATCATGCCCATGTCTTCTTTATCTACATCATGTCCATGTCTTCTTTATCTCCATTATGCCCATGGCTTCTTTATCTTCATCATGCCCATGTCTTCTTTATCTCCATCATGTCCATGTCTTCTTCATCTCCATCATGTCCGTATATTCTTTATCATTATCATGCCCATGTATTCTTTATCTCCATCATGTCCGTATATTCTTTATCATTATCATGCCCATGTGTAGTGGTGTTTGATGGTATTGTATGATGTTGATATTACTAAATGTAATTGTATGAGGCCAGCTGTGAAGGCTCCTGAGATAAAATGTAGTTGAGAATTGTCAGAAGGCCTTTCTTGCTACCACTACAACCTCACACTTAATTTTTTTTAATGAATGTGGCTACGTAAAGTGTCTAGGGTTATGATATGTAGTGTGGTGTAATAGGTTATAGATATACCCACAGATATTTAACAAGACTAATAATATTAATAAATGTTAAAATACACTGAACTAACTCACGTGTGTAAAATTTTTTGATAGAATTATATTACATTTATTTTGTTCTGGATCAATTTTTTAGGTTGACCAGAACTTAAAAGGATTTAGAGATTATGAAAGAAATGCATGGAATATTATATCATAAATGCAATAGTGTACATATATATGTACTATACTAGTTAGTTTTATTAAAATGTTCTAGTAGTCATCTACTTGGGAGGATAGTTAATGTTTGTGCTGTTGGGGTGGCCTCATCACACCTGTCTATATTGACTACACAGTGTCCAGAAAATGGTGGGAATTTTTATGGGGTATTAGTAACTACACAGCGTTGGTGAATGTCCAGCAGACCAGAGGCTCACTCATCTTGTAGTTGTAGCTCTGGTGCTGAAATCAGGTGGTCCCACCTCTCCGTGCTGGCGGGCAATAATGGTGGTCTCTGTCACAAGTACTGCACAGATACACTCGAGTAAAGTCACCAACTGAATAGACACTGCTTTGTTGACAACAGAAACTCACAGCTCTGCAATCAAAGTATGGGCCATGTGTCAAAATCTATTCTCTACCCACGTCTGGACACAACACTGACACAACAACCACATCATACAGACAGGTCAGATCTCTCTGACCAAACAGCACATTTACCATGGTGGTTTTACATCAGATAGATCCTCCCAGACTATAGATTCTGAAAAATATTTATTAGTTTTCTGCCCTAAAAGAGGATAGGTAATATGTTTCATTATTCTCAACACTTGATCTGTCTTGCATAATCCTTGCTGGAGTTTATGTACATTGTTGGTCCCTAGACCCTGACTAGGGCGGGGGGTCTAGAGCAAATCCCTACTTGTTTGTAAGGCTAGATTTCGATATGGCAGTATCAAATCACTCAAACATGAAACAATATTCAAAATATATAAGGAAATAATTTCAATCTTACCAGATTATGAATAAATAACACAGAATTGCTAGCAAAACTCAGCTGAGCTGCTGGCTATAGTATGGCGTCCCTAAACTTCTTACACTTTCTTTCATATGGAAATCACCACACTTTAAAATCTGTGTCTATCACTGAACAACTATTGAGAAATGACCCCAAATCCGCGTCTGAGCGCTAATGATATGATTGTCTGTGGCCAATCACTGCCTAGGTTTATTTGAATTTCAAATTTCCTACACTAAAGTCATTTCAGTCATGCTTCAGTCAAGTATGGATGTTTATCTGTTAGTCTGTCCGTCTCTACTTGTGTTTCTACAAAATGTACTTGATTTTTGAACCAACCTTTCTCTCCCCTCCAAAATTTTGTCGTTAAAAGTTATTTTTAGACACAGCCACCACAATATCCCCTCTCCTCCATACTAAGTAGATTTGAACACCTGCGTCTCGAGGTCGTGTTTTTTTGTGCAATTAGCGACACTTTTAGATTCAATACAGTCTGTCGATGATGTGAACTACACTGTCTTTTGTCATTATCTTCAATATTATCTATCCGTCTGTAAAATTAAGAACATATTAGTTCACTGCTCAGAATAGGCCATCCGGCCAGCTAATTTTTATATTCCTAACATTAATATTAAGAAAAAAGTACTTTTTAATTTTTGTAATATTCCTAACATCTGCGTTTAGCCGCTGAATTCAAATCAAGGGCTTGGTATCGCAAAAGCGTCCAATAAATGACTGTGGCGTAACATATCTATGGTCCCTTCTGTCGAGTTGCTTACTTTTTATGTCAACTTGGGAAACGTGACTTTTCTCCGTTTCCCCCCCCCAATTGCGTCTCCTTAGCCTTTCTAGTCTCACGCAATCTTTCCAGTCCTATTTTTTCCTTTTTGATCCGCCGTTCCCCTCCTGTCTAGCAAGTCAATTATTATGGAGGATGATGACCCGCGGTCTAGGCGATCATGTACATCAGCAGCCTACGCATTATGTTTTTATCCTTAAATGTTATCTTTGGAGATATTTTACCGTTGTATCTCTGTCAATTTCACTACACATCTCCCCACTTGAAAACATGCCTATGGCAAGTTCCAAAACCAGCGATACACATAGGTAAAATTACTCCTCACGTCTGCCACTACTCTAATTTTGATCACAGGGGTGCCGACTGAGGAAATCTGCACCGACATTCAATTTGCCTGGGATATATTGGATACTAAACTGATAAGGTTGAAGCAATAAAGACCACCTCAGCAATCTTGCGTTTTCATGCTTAGCCTGAGACAAGAACACGAGAGGCTGATGGTCCGTCTCCACCACAAAAGTCCTACCATACAGATAGATTTGAAACTTCTTTATTGCCCAGATTAATGCTAAACATTCTTTTTCGCTTGTGGAGTATCCTTGTTCCGCCTTATTCAATTTGCGGCTTGCATAAGCGACTGGTTTCAGTTCCCCATCAGGTGAAGATGATCTTTGCAACAAAGCCCCTCCTAGTCCTACATTACTTGCATCGGTTCTTAAGACAAAGTCCTGTGTCAAATCAGGCAGTTTGAGAATAGGCTTGCTAGTGAGTTTTTCCTTTAACTCTTGGAACGCTAGTTCACATTGTGCAGTCCAAATGATTTTATCTGGAAGTCCCTTGCGAGTCAGATCAGTCAGAGGAGCACAAATAGCGTTAAAATTTTTGATGTATTTCTGATAAAATCCGCATAACGACACGAATGATCGCACGTCCTTTTTTGTTTGTGGCCTAGGTGCTCTCTGCAGTTTTTCCAAGTTCTTAGGATCAGGGGTCATATTACCCTGATATACAGTGTGTCCCAAGAATTCCAACTCTTTGCATCCAATACAACATTTTGTTGGCCTAGCAGTTAAGTTCACCGCCCGAAGTCTATCAAACAACATCTCCAGAGCTTCAATGTGTTCTTCAAATGTCTCTGTGGCGACGAGAATATCATCCATGAAATTCGTGATACATGGGTTATTCAGGGGATCCAACAATTTGCGCATCATCCTTGAAAACACACTCGGAGCATTTTTCAGTCCGAATGGTAGCATATTGAATTCATAATGTCCATCCGAAGTGCTAAAAGCCAAATAAGGTCTCACTTCAGGCTTCACTGGGATCTGGTAATAGCCTTTACTAAGATCCACCTTTGAAAAGTATTTTGCCTTGTTCAGTCTGGCAAATAACTGTTTTGTGTCTGGTAATGGATCCACTTGTCCTTCTGTGACAGCATTCAGTTTCCTGTAATCTATGCACAGTCTGTGTTCCCCAGACGGTTTTCTCAACAAAACGACACTAGAACTAAAAGATGATTCACTGTGCGAAATAATCCCCTCCTTCAACAAATACTCTATTTCTTCCTTCAATGCCTTCTCCTTCGCGAACGGAATAGAATAGGCTCTCATACAGATTGGGTTTGAGTCTACCAGTTTCATGTCATACTGTAGCAAATTTGTATGGCCTGGTTTATCTGTTAATACATCTGTATGTTCCTCCAGAACCTGTTGAACTCTCTCCCTCTGGTTTTTAGTCAGGTGCTTACTGACTTTTACCTGTGCTGCTGTTTCACAAGGATGTAATGGGTATTCATGTGAGGTGAGTGGTTCTTTTTGCATCTGGGTTGCAATAGCCAAGGTCAATAAGGGGGTGCTTTCCTGGAGTGGTCTGTCCAGATACTTCTTTAACAGGTTTACATGATAAACTTTTTCCTTCCCCTTTTTGTCAATTTTATAGTTTGTTCTAGACACCTTCTCTAGAACCGTATATGGACCTTGCCAACCAATTTGTAATTTATTCTGGCTTCCGGGTAGTAGAAGCAGCACCTTCTCTCCGACTGCCAGTTCCCTGTCCTTTGCCTTCCTATTAAAATATGCTGCATGTTTCTTCCTGGCTTGTTTCAAATTATCATTTGCCAGTTTCCATCCAGCTTTCAAACGATTGGTCAGTTCGTTCACATATTGATAAGATGAGGTAACAGTCTCTTCCGCCTTCTCATCTGTCCAGGTCCTTAATAAAGTTACATCTGGATCTTTAATTTATCATACGTATTTTTCCTGGAACCCGTCGGGTCCCGTCCATTAGAAGCTCTATAATGAGGACTTTTCTTCCTAGAATCATCACTCACAAATCGACCACTACCAATTTTTTTCTTGGGTTTATCTTCCCACTTTAGATTGCTTATGAGAGATCTTCGCTCTCTTTTCTGTTCTTCCAGTTTATAGAAGTCTGACCGAGGGATTGTCATCTTATCCTGGGTAAAATTTCTTCTTTGTACTCTTCGCATAGTGGCCATGTTAATCCATTCAAGTGAAGACTGGGTGTGAAAAGGGGGCTCCCATTCCACTTTGTCTACCCGAGTATAATTAGTTTTCCTTTCAGGCCTAAAGTTGCCCCGTGGCGTTTCTAGGTCCTGCACATATTTTCCCTTTGTGGGTGTTCCCTCATGAAATACGCCACATGCTTCTACAAAGTTTTCAACATCGACATTTACGTCGGGCCAATAGTATTTGCGAGCAACCTTTTGGCAGATGGTACCGACTGTTTCCAACATGTAAGCTCCTTATTAAATTTGCCCTATATACCTTGGGAAGAACCAACTGTCCGTGACCAGTGGATCTAGTTCCTGTCTTCCTATATAGTAATCTGTCCTTAATGAAATATTCCCCCTTGTTCGGAGGTGTGTGGCATTTGGGCAATTTTTTAAAACATGGCTTGAGTGTCCTATCCTCAGCCTGCGCCTTCCTCATCTCCTCTGGATGAGCATTTATAGGTTCACCTTCTTCCTCCTTCTTCTGTGACCTGGTCTGCACTGTCGCCATGATCACAGGTTTCTCGGGATTCCCCAAGAAGACGTATCTACACCCCAATATCAGAGGGTAGATTGGTTCATCTATCACTGCTGCTCTGATTTCTCCTTCCACATAGCGAGTTTTCACCGTTATCCTTGCGATGGGAAGTGTCATGAGTGGTATGTCCTTAGTCGCCCCTTGTATTTCCACTGTTTCTGTGGTATACTGACTTGGGTCCACTAGGCTAGACTTCACAACTGAATCATAATCCAAACCTGTATCATAAAGGCACCTTATGGTGACCCCATTACAAATAACATCCTCACAAACTGGGGGGTGATAAGGTTCCTGTTGTCCATTAGGATTAACCTTTAATCTTTGCGTCCCCGACTTCATTGCAGCAATGTTTGAAGGTTTCCTTCTACAAAATTCGGTGTTATGGTTATCCTTCTTGCACCATTTACACCATCTTTTTCCTTGGTTCAACGGTTTTCTTTCATTGAACTTTTGGTCATTGAACTGTGAGTTTCTGTCGCGATAGTCATTTCTTGGCCGCTCAAAGTTTGTCCTACCTTTATTTCCCTGCTCTCTATTATCAAATTTATTAAATTGCTGTGGAGCTTTAAAATTGTCTATGTGCTTCTTCTTAGCACCACTTACCTCTGCCTGGGCTGCCTGATACCTCTCAGCAACATTTAAAATTTCCCCCAACTTCTCTGCACCTTGTTCCATGAGAAATTTTCTCATGTCTGGAGCCATGGACTCTCTCAATTGCTCAATCATGATCATTTCTTTAAGATCTTGGGTCTTCCCCAGAGCCGTCCATTTCTCCAAATAGGTTTCTAGTCTAGCAGAGAATTGGTGGTATGTCTCCCCAGACAACAGTTTGGCATTTCTAAATTTCTTACGATAAAATTCACCATTCTTCTCGTACCTTAATAACAAAGCCTGCTTTAACATGTCATAATTGTCTTGGTCTTCCCTGTTCATTTTGGCAAATACTTCATAAGAAGTACCTCTCAATCCCTGTGATAGCTTTAAGCTCCACCTCTCTCTCTCTAACCCATATGTAGTAGCTAATAACTCAAAACGTCCTAGGTACCCCTCTATGTCATCGTCTTTTTCAACAAAATGGTCTAAATGAAACCCCATAGCTGAGTTTGAGGCTCCCAGACTGGGCGTAGCATCTGAGGCAAAAGGGCTGGCACCATTTTCAGGAGCCTGGCCTTGTAATTCCAGCTCCCTTAGTCGTAATTCGTGCTCCCTTTGCAACCTTCTATCTTCTGCCTCCCTTTCGGCCTTTGCCTCTTTGTCAGCCTCAATCTGCAACCTCTTAGTCTCAGCCTCTAACTTCTTCTCTTCAACCAACCTGTCAGACTCCAATTTTCTTTCAGCCTCTTTTTCTAATCTCCTTTCTTCCCGTTCAATATATTTATCACATTCAGCCGTTACGTATTGAATTAAAATTTGACCATCCATTCCCATCTCCTTCGCGGTGAGCACAGCAGCTGATCTAAATTTTGCCAGCTCCGCCATACTTTTTAGACAATATAATAATATACAAGATAAATCTCTAACCAGTAAATACACTAAGTACTTCTTATGACTATAGTCTAACCAATTCTAACTAACCAGTTAACTAATTAATTATTACTGGCTGTGAAGATTCACCAACTTTTATCTGCAGGGACACTTTTAATTTTAAAGGGAATTTTACAATTTATTTCCCTACTTTTATTTCTCCCACCAGGAGATCCTAATATTACTGTTGGGCTAATTATCCCTGGACAAGACCCCAATATATGTAGTGGTGTTTGATGGTATTGTATGATGGTGATATTACTAAATGTAATTGTATGAGGCCAGCTGTGAAGGCTCCTGAGATAAAATGTAGTTGAGAATTGTCAGAAGGCCTTTCTTGCTACCACTACGACCTCACACTTAATTTTTTTTAATGAATGTGGCTACGTAAAGTGTCTAGGGTTATGATATGTAGTGTGGTGTAATAGGTTATAGATATACCCACAGATATTTAACAAGACTAATAATATTAATAAATGTTAAAATACACTGAACTAACTCACGTGTGTAAAATTTTTTGATAGAATTATATTACATTTATTTTGTTCTGGATCAATTTTTTAGGTTGACCAGAACTTAAAAGGATTTAGAGATTATGAAAGAAATGCATGGAATATTATATCATAAATGCAATAGTGTACATATATATGTACTATACTAGTTAGTTTTATTAAAATGTTCTAGTAGTCATCTACTTGGGAGGATAGTTAATGTTTGTGCTGTTGGGGTGGCCTCATCACACCTGTCTATATTGACTACACAGTGTCCAGAAAATGGTGGGAATTTTTATGGGGGTATTAGTAACTACACAGCGTTGGTGAATGTCCAGCAGACCAGAGGCTCACTCATCTTGTAGTTGTAGCTCTGGTGCTGAAATCAGGTGGTCCCACCTCTCCGTGCTGGCGGGCAATAATGGTGGTCTCTGTCACAAGTACTGCACAGATACACTCGAGTAAAGTCACCAACTGAATAGACACTGCTTTGTTGACAACAGAAACTCACAGCTCTGCAATCAAAGTATGGGCCATGTGTCAAAATCTATTCTCTACCCACGTCTGGACACAACACTGACACAACAACCACATCATACAGACAGGTCAGATCTCTCTGACCAAACAGCACATTTACCATGGTGGTTTTACATCAGATAGATCCTCCCAGACTATAGATTCTGAAAAATATTTATTAGTTTTCTGCCCTAAAAGAGGATAGGTAATATGTTTCATTATTCTCAACACTTGATCTGTCTTGCATAATCCTTGCTGGAGTTTATGTACATTGTTGGTCCCTAGACCCTGACTAGGGCGGGGGGTCTAGAGCAAATCCCTACTTGTTTGTAAGGCTAGATTTCGATATGGCAGTATCAAATCACTCAAACATGAAACAATATTCAAAATATATAAGGAAATAATTTCAATCTTACCAGATTATGAATAAATAACACAGAATTGCTAGCAAAACTCAGCTGAGCTGCTGGCTATAGTATGGCGTCCCTAAACTTCTTACACTTTCTTTCATATGGAAATCACCACACTTTAAAATCTGTGTCTATCACTGAACAACTATTGAGAAATGACCCCAAATCCGCGTCTGAGCGCTAATGATATGATTGTCTGTGGCCAATCACTGCCTAGGTTTATTTGAATTTCAAATTTCCTACACTAAAGTCATTTCAGTCATGCTTCAGTCAAGTATGGATGTTTATCTGTTAGTCTGTCCGTCTCTACTTGTGTTTCTACAAAATGTACTTGATTTTTGAACCAACCTTTCTCTCCCCTCCAAAATTTTGTCGTTAAAAGTTATTTTTAGACACAGCCACCACAATATCCCCTCTCCTCCATACCAAGTAGATTTGAACACCTGCGTCTCGAGGTCGTGTTTTTTTGTGCAAAATAGCGACACTTTTAGATTCAATACAGTCTGTCGATGATGTAACTACACTGTCTTTTGTCATTATCTTCAATATTATCTATCCGTCTGTAAAATTAAGAACATATTAGTTCACTGCTCAGAATAGGCCATCCGGCCAGCTAATTTTTATATTCCTAACATTAATATTAAGAAAAAAGTACTTTTTAATTTTTGTAATATTCCTAACATCTGCGTTTAGCCGCTGAATTCAAATCAAGGGCTTGGTATCGCAAAAGCGTCCAATAAATGACTGTGGCGTAACATATCTATGGTCCCTTCTGTCGAGTTGCTTACTTTTTATGTCAACTTGGGAAACGTGACTTTTCTCCGTTTCCCCCCCAATTGCGTCTCCTTAGCCTTTCTAGTCTCACGCAATCTTTCCAGTCATATTTTTTTCCTTTTTGATCCGCCGTTCCCCTCCTGTCTAGCAAGTCAATTATTATGGAGGATGATGACCCGCGGTCTAGGCGATCATGTACATCAGCAGCCTACGCATTATGTTTTTATCCTTAAATGTTATCTTTGGAGATATTTTACCGTTGTATCTCTGTCAATTTCACTACACCATGTATTCTTTATCTCCATCATGTCCATGTATTCTTTATCTCCATCATGTCCATGTATTCTTTATCTCCATCATGCCCATGTCTTCTTTATTTGCATCATGTCCATGTCTTCTTTATCTCCATTATGCCCATGGCTTCTTTATCTTCATCATGCCCATGTATTTTTTATCTCCATCATGTCCATTTCATCTTTATCTCCATCATGTCAATGTCTTCATTATCTGCATCTTGTCCATGTCTTCTTTATCTCCATCATGTCCATGTATTTTTATCTCTATCATGTCCATGTCTTCATTATCTGCATTATGCCCATGTATTCTTTATCTCCATCATGCCCATGTAATCTTTATCTGCATCTTGTCCATGTCTTCTTTATCTCCATCATGCCCATGTATTCTTTATCACCATCATATTTGTGTATTTTTTATCTCCATCATGTCCATGTATTCTTTATCTGCATCATGTCCACGTCTTCTTTATCTCCATCATGTCCATGGCATCTTTATCTTCATCATGTCCATGTCTTCTTTATCTTCATCATGCACATGTCTTCTTTATCTTTATCATGTTCAAGTATTCTTTATCTCCATCATGCCCATGTCTTCTTTATCTGCATCTTGTCCATGTCTTCTTTATCTCCATGATGTTCATGTCTTTTTTATCTCCATCATGCCCATGTCTTCTTATCTCCATCATGTCCATGTATTCTTTATCTCCATCATGTCCATGTCTTCTTTATCTCCATCATGTCCATGTCTTGTTTATCTCCATCATGTCCAAGTATTCTGTATCTCCATCATGGCCATGTATTCTTTATCTCCATCATGTCCATGTATTCTTTATCTCCATCATGCCGATGTATTCTTTATCACCATCTTATTTGTGTATTTTTTATCTCCATCATGTCCATGTCTTCGTTATCTCCATCATGTCCATGTATTCTTTATCTCCATCATGCCCATGTATTCTTTATCTCCATCATGCCCATGCATTTTTTATCTCCATCATGTCCATGTATTCTTTATCTCCATCATGTCCATGTCTTCTTCATCTCCATCATGTCCGTATATTCTTTATTACTATCATGCCCATGTATTCTTTATCTCCATCAGGCCCATGTATTCTTTAGCTCCATCATGTCCATGTCTTCTTTATCTCCATCATGCCTGTGTATTCTTTATCACCATCATGTCCATGTCTTCTTTATCTCCATCATGCCCATTTCTTCATTGTCTCCATCTTTCCATGTCTTCTTTATCTTTATCATGTCCATGTATTTTTATCTCCATCATGTCCATGTCTTCTTTATCTGCATCATGCTTATGTATTCTTTATCTCCATCATGCCCGTGTCCTCTTTATGTGCATCTTGTCCATGTCTTCTTTATCTCCATCATGCCCGTGCATTCTGTATCACCATCATATTTGTTCATTTTTTATCTCCATCATGCCTGTATATTTTTTATCTCCATCATGGCCATGTATTCTTTATCTCCATCATGCCCATGTATTCTTTATCTCCATCATGTCCATGTCTTCTTTATCTCCATCATGTCCATGTCTTCTTTATCTCCATCATGTCCATGTCTTCTTTATCTCCATCATGCCTATGTATTCTTTAGCTCCATCATGTCCATGTCTTCTTTATCTCCATCATGCCTGTGTATTCTTTATCACCATCATGTCCATGTATTCTTTATCTCCATCAGGCCCATGTATTCTTTAGCTCCATCATGTCCATGTCTTCTTTATCTCCATCATGCCCATTTCTTCATTGTCTCCATCTTTCCATGTCTTCTTTATCTTTATCATGTCCATGTATTTTTATCGCCATCATGTCCATGTCTTCTTTATCTGCATCATGCTTATGTATTCTTTATCTCCATCATGCCCATGTCATCTTTATGGGCATCTTGTCCATGTCTTCTTTATCTCCATCATGCCCATGTATTCTGTATCACCATCATATTTGTGTATTTTTTATCTCCATCATGCCTGTGTATTTTTTATCTCCATCATGTCCATCTATTCTTTATCTCCATCATGCCCATGTCTTCTTTATCTACATCATGTCCATGTCTTCTTTATCTCCATTATGCCCATGGCTTCTTTATCTTCATCATGCCCATGTCTTCTTTATCTCCATCATGCCCATGTATTCTTTATCTCCATCATGTCCATGTCTTCTTTATCTCCATCATGTCCATCTATTCTTTATCTCCATCATGCCCATGTCTTCTTTATCTACATCATGTCCATGTCTTCTTTATCTCCATTATGCCCATGGCTTCTTTATTTTCATCATGCCCATGTATTTTTTATCTCCATCATGTCCATGTCATCTTTATCTCCATCATGTCCATGTCTTCATTATCTGCATCTTGTCCATGTCTTCTTTATCGCCATCATGTCCATGTCTTCTTTATCTCCATCATGCCAGTGTATTCTTTATCACCATCATGTCCATGTATTCTTTATCTCCATCAGGCCCATGTATTCTTTATCTCCATCATGTCCATGTCTTCTTTATCTCCATCATGAACATTTCTTTATTGTCTCCATCTTTCCATGTCTTCTTTATCTGCATCTTGTCCATGTCTTCTTTATCTCCATCATGTCCATGTCTTCTTTATCTGCATCATGCCCATGTATTCTTTATCTCCATCATGCCCATGTCATCTTTATCTGCATCTTGTAAATGTCTTCTTTATCTCCATCATGCCTATGTATTCTTTATCACCATCATGCCTGTGTATTTTTTATCTCCATCATGCCTGTGTATTTTTTATCTCCATCATGGCCATGTATTCTTTATCTCCATCATGCCCATGTATTCTTTATTTCCATCATGCCCATGTATTTTTTATCTCCATCATGTCCATGTATTCTTTATCTGAATCATGTCCATGTCTTCTTTATCTTCATCATGTCCATGGCATCTTTATCTTCATCATGTCCATGTCTTCTTTATCTTCATCATGCCCATGTCTTCTTTATCTTCATCATGTTCAAGTATTCTTTATCTCCATCATGCCCATGTCTTCTTTATCTGCATCTTGTCCATGTCTTCTTTATCTCCATGATGTTCATGTCTTCTTTATCTCCATCATGCCCATGTCTTCTTATCTCCATCATGTCCATGTATTCTTTATCTCCATCATGTCCATGTCTTCTTTATCTCCATCATGTCCATGTCTTGTTTATCTCCATCATGTCCAAGTATTATGTATCTCCATCATGGCCATGTATTCTTTATCTCCATCATGTCCATGTATTCTTTATCTCCATCATGGCCATGTATTCTTTATCTCCATCATGCCCATGTATTCTTTTCTTCATCATGTCCATGTATTCTTTATCTGCATCATGCCGATGTATTCTTTATCACCGTCTTATTTGTGTATTTTCTATCTCCATCATGTCCATGTCTTCGTTATCTCCATCATGTCCATGTATTCTTTATCTCCATCATGCCCTTGTATTCTTTATCTCCATCATGCCCATGCATTTTTTATCTCCATCATGTCCATGTATTCTTTATCTGCATCATGTCCATGTCTTCTTTATTTCCATCATGTCCATGTCTTCTTTATCTTCATCATGTCCATGTCTTCTTTATCTTCATCATGCCCATGTCTTCTTTATCTTAATCATGTCCAAGTATTCTTTATCTCCATAATGCCAAGATCTTCTTTATCTGCATCTTGTCCATGTCTTCCTTATCTCCATCATGCCCATGTCTTCTTTATCACCATCATGCCTGTGTCTTTTTTATCTGCATCTGTCCATGTCTTCTTTATCTCCATCATGTCCATTTTTTCTTCATCTCCATCATGTCCGTATATTCTTTATCATTATCATGCCCATGGATTCTTTATCTCCATCATGTCCATGTCATCTTTATCTCCATCATGTCCATGTCTTCATTATCTGCATCTTGTCCATGTCTTCTTTATCTCCATCATGTCCATGTCTTCTTTATCTCCATCATGCCCATGTCTTCTTTATCTCCATCATGTCCATGTATTCTTTATCTCCATCATGCCCATGTATTCTTTATCTCCATCATGTCCATGTCTTCTTTATCTCCATCATGCCTGTGTATTCTTTATCACCATCATGTCCATGTATTCTTTATCTCCATCAGGCCCAATTATTCTTTATCTCCATCATGTCCATGTCTTCTTTATCTCCATCATGCCCATTTCTTCATTGTCTCCATCTTTCCATGTCTTCTTTATCTTCATCATGTCCATGTATTTTTATCTCCATCATGTCCATGTCTTCTTTATCTGCATCATGCCCATGTATTCTTTATCTCCATCATGCCCATGTCATCTTTATCTGCATCTTGTCCATGTCTTCTTTATCTCCATCATGCCCATGTATTCTTTATCACCATCATATTTAGGTATTTTTTATCTCCATCATGCCTGTGTATTTTTTATCTCCATCATGGCCATGTATTCTTTATCTCCATCATGCCCGTGTATTCTTTATTTCCATCATGCCCATGTATTTTTTATCTCCATCATGTTCATGTATTCTTTATCTGCATCATGTCCATGTCTTCTTTATCTCCATCATGTCCATGGCATCTTTATCTTCATCATGTCCATGTCTTCTTTATCTTCATCATGCCCATGTCTTCTTTATCTTCATCATGTTCAAGTATTCTTTATCTCCATCATGTCCATGTCTTCTTTATCTGCATCTTGTTCATGTCTTCTTTATCTCCATGATGTTCATGTCTTCTTTATCTCCATCATGCCCATGTCTTCTTATCTCCATCATGTCCATGTATTCTTTATCTCCATCATGTCCATGTCTTCTTTATCTCCATCACGTCCATGTCTTGTTTATCTCCATCATGTCCAAGTATTATGTATCTCCATCATGGCCATGTATTCTTTATCTCCATCATGTCCATGTATTCTTTATCTCCATCATGGCCATGTATTCTTTATCTCCATCATGCCCATGTATTCTTTTCTTCATCATGTCCATGTATTCTTTATCTCCATTATGCCGATGTATTCTTTATCACCATCTTATTTGTGTATTTTTATCTCCATCATGTCCATGTCTTCGTTATCTCCATCATGTCCATATATTCTTTATCTCCATCATGCCCATGTATTCTTTATCTCCATCATGCCCATGCATTCTTTATCTCCATCATGTCCATGTATTCTTTATCTGCATCATGTCCATGTCTTCTTTATTTCCATCATGTCCATGGCTTCTTTATCTACATCATGTCCATGTCTTCTTTATTTCCATCATGTCCATTTCTTCTTTATCTTCATCATGTCCATGTCTTCTTTATCTTCATCATGCCCATGTCTTCTTTATCTTAATCATGTCCAAGTATTCTTTATCTCCATCATGCCAAGATCTTCTTTATCTGCATCTTGTCCATGTCTTCCTTATCTCCATCATGCCCATGTCTTCTTTATCACCATCATGCCTGTGTCTTTTTTATCTGCATCTGTCCATGTCTTCTTTATCTCCATCATGTCCATGTCTTCTTCATCTCCATCATGTCCGTATATTCTTTATCATTATCATGCCCATGTATTCTTTATATCCATCATGTCCATGTCATCTTTATCTCCATCATGTCCATGTCTTCATTATCTGCATCTTGTCCATGTCTTCTTTATCTCCATCATGTCCATGTCTTCTTTATCTCCATCATGCCCATGTCTTCTTTATCTCCATCATGTCCATGTATTCTTTATCTCCATCAGGCCCATGTATTCTTTAGCTCCATCATGTCCATGTCTTCTTTATCTCCATCATGCCCATTTCTTCATTGTCTCCATCTTTCCATGTCGTCTTTATCTTTATCATGTCCATGTATTTTTATCTCCATCATGTCCATGACTTCTTTATCTGCATCATGCTTATGTATTCTTTATCTCCATCATGCCCATGTCATCTTTATGTGCATCTTGTCCATGTCTTCTTTATCTCCATCATGCCCATGTATTCTGTATCACCATCATATTTGTGTATTTTTTATCTCCATCATGCCTGTGTATTTTTTATCTCCATCATGGCCATGTATTCTTTATCTCTATCATGCCCATGTATTCTTTATCTCCATCATGCCCATGTATTTTTTATCTCCATCATGTCCATGTATTCTTTATCTGCATCATGTCCATGTCTTATTTATCTCCACCATGTCCATGGCATCTTTATCTTCGTCATGTCCATGTCTTCTTTATCTCCATCATGCCCATGTCTTCTTTATCTGCATCTTGTCCATGTCTTCTTTATCTCCATGATGTTCATGTCTTCTTTATCTCCATCATACCCATGTCTTGTTATCTCCATCATGTCCATGTATTCTTTATCTCCATCATGTCCATGTCTTCTTTATCTCCATCATGTCCATGTCTTGTTTATCTCCATCATGTCCAAGTATTCTGTATCTTCGTCATGCCCATGTATTCTTTATCTCCATCATGTCCATGTATTCTTTATCTCCATCATGTCCATGTATTCTTTATCTCCATCATGCCCATGTATTCTTTTTCTTCATCATGTCCATGTATTCTTTATCTCCATCATGCCGATGTAATCTTTATCACCATCTTATTTGTGTGTTTTTTATCTCCATCATGTCCATGTCTTCGTTATCTCCATCATGTCCATGTATTCTTTATCTGCATCATGCCAATGTATTCTTTATCTCCATCATGCCCATGCATTTTTTATCTCCATCATGTCCATGTATTCTTGATCTGCATCATGTCCATGTCTTCTTTATTTCCATCATGTCCATGGCTTCTTTATCTTCATCATGTCCATGTCTTCTTTATCTTCATCATGCCCATGTCTTCTTTATCTTAATCATGTCCAAGTATTCTTTATCTCCATCATGTCCATGTCTTCTTTATCTGCATCTTGTCCATGTCTTCTTTATCTCCATCATGCCCATGCCTTCTTTATCTCCATTATGTCTGTGTTTTTATCTCCATCATGTCCATGTATTCTTTATCTCCATCATGTCCATGTCTTCTTTATCTCCATCATGTCCATGTCTTCTTTATCTCCATCATGTCCATGTATTCTTTATCTCCATCATGTCATGTATTCTTTATCTCCATCATGGCCATGTATTCTTTATCTCCATCATGCCCATGTATTCTTTATCTCCATCATGCCTGTGTATTTTTTATCTCCATCATGTCCATGTATTCCTTATCTGCATCATGTCCATGTCTTCTTTATCTTCATCATGCCCATGTCTTCTTTATCTTCATCATGTCCATGTCTTCTTTATCTCCATCATGTCCATGTCTTCTTTATCTCCATCATGTCCATGGCTTCTTTATCTCCATCATGTCCATGGCTTCTTTATCTCCATTATGCCCATGTCTTTTTTATCTCCATCATGTCCTTGTCTTCTTTATCTTCATCATTGTTACGAGTTGCTGTCCGTTTGCTCTGCATTAGTGGTCCACCAGTTGCCAAAACTCAAGAGTAGTAATTTGAGTCTTCAAAAGTGTCTACCTTCGCACAAGATGGCTCTTGGCAGAGTTGTAGGTAGAATGATGCTTCTACCTCAAGGGAGTAATTACAATATATTTTAGATTTCAAGAACAATGCTGCATGAGGTTGAGCACGTTAATTTTTGGTATTCTGACTAGCCGCCTTTTGTGAAGCATGGGTATGCAATGGTTTAGCTTGTTTAAGTCTACAGCTGAGTTAATTCCGCGAAATTCCTTATTATTATTAATTGGCTCTATAGATATTTTAAAGAGTCTGATACAAACATACGCTCTTTTATAACTATAATAATTGAATCACCTATGAATTTGAAAAATAACACGTAACAAATGTAATAGTCAATAATTCTTTAACAGTTTAAAATAAATATGAATGATGGATAAAATTTAGATAAAAAGTATCTTAATTAGAGACTTGATAGGGGAATTATAAAAGTCCGTTGGGTTCACTTTTTAATAAGCACTTAGCTCTTCAAATGACTGTGTACTGTCGCAGATGTTTAGTCAAGTGTGGCCGTACCGGCGGATGTGCAAATATTTGAGAGAGAAGTGTTGTATTATCGTATAGTTCGTTTCACTCCCCGACAGCAAGCAGTTAGTTAGATCAAGTATAGTTAATATAACCACTTAATGATTCTCCACAATGCTGACGAACACATAGGATGATGATGATCTTACATTCAGATGTATAGACCTCACGCTAACATCAGCTGAACGAAAATCAAGCTTTATTTACATACAAAGTCAATTTACTTCCACACTGGTTGGCTGTTACGTCCATTTTCACACAAGTGTTAAGTGTGTGGACTTAACAGATTACCAGATGCCTCAATCTAACTTTGTTGGATGTACTTTAGGTACGCATCCATGTAAGTAATTATAACTTATATTTATGTATACACTAAAGCGCACAAATTATGTGCGATATATTTGTTGGTTGCCAAAGAGAGCTTACGCGCCAGAGAGAGACAAAATGCCGGCTTAAGAAGGCAGACGTTGGTCTAGTCCAAGAGTCCCATATTACGGGAAGAGTCTACGAAGATATATTTTGTTACCTTCCAGGAGGAAGTGTCAGCTTCAGCCAATTCTGGCTCGTTTTTATATGTATCTTAAATTGATACCCGCTTTATAAATACCCAGCAAGATCTAGTCAGGGCTTCGGTGAGGTCCTTGGTGGCCCGTTGCTAGTGTGTACGGATCCTCTGAGGGAAAATATATTTGAATTTAAATGCACTGAAGTTTTCCAGTGAATATGTCCGGCGTCTCATTCATTGAATAAGGAGGGAATCTTTAAGCCAGGAGATTATTTATGAGGTCCATCAAATGAATATGGAATGTGGACATTATCTTCATGATATACATGCTTGATTTATATGCAACCGTCAATGTAAGAGTTTGTCTACTCTGGATTTGTCATCGTCTTCGATCGTTCATCAAAATTAAAGATGTTTGTTGGAAAAATAACTTACCAGCCAATGGATCAAGTATACTATATTACCAAGTTGGTCAAAGACCATATTTTGATGTTTGACCTAAATTAACCTTGATTTAAGTGTTTGAACTCATCACATGACATTCTCGTCTTGACACTGTAGTCGGCTACCTGTAAGCCCGACAGATACTGACAACGTTTTAAGTCAGTGAACATTATTAACTGTAATCAAAACCAATTTATAAATCAAGGCTACGATGTGTTTATTATCCAAGGCGACAAGAACAATAATAGTTACACACAATAACAGTCGGTGGCCACAATAACAGTGAGGTGGTAACAGTTAGGCTTCAACAGTTGGTGCTCCAGTTTAAGGGGACAAGATCAAGGTTACACGTTTCCAGATATTCTGAATCAATAGAATACTCGTTTTTTCTACAACGTCCAGTTTCTTTCAAGTCGACATCATCACTTGTTTTGGAGATCGAGATAACGGTCGTTCAGACTAATCTTCGAGTGGTCATCCAACGTCACAGTCAAGGTCAACTTTGGACGTCAACTGTCAGTGTCAACGTTGAACGACATCAAGTTTGTACTTCAAAATGTATATGGTAAAGCTGCTCATCCATGCAACACCCGAGGACCATAGTTGCTAACTTCGCGAAGGCCGGAAATTTTTTCTTATAAAAAGATAAGTGAACTGTTGTTCTATTCACCGTTGCATGTTGTAGTTGAGCCTTCCTTTAATATGTCCATATTTATACTTCATGTTTTCTGTTCCATGTTCCATATTTAACGCGGGTTGGTTGGGTCGGTGACTCACGAATGGTACATCCCAGATTCACTACAGGGCCTTCGTGGGTATTCTTTAGGTACATTTTTGCAGACCTCCCTTTGTGGAAGTTCCCAACACATGGTTGCTGGAGGATTATTTTAGTCCACTGCGCTGGTTCTCTGTGAACTATATTCGTTTAGTTGTGACGTTGAGTTTTTATTGTTGTTATCGTAATAATTTATTCTGTGTACTTTAGTTTCATGATGGATTTTCTTTGTGACCGTCCTTCTCAACCTGTCTATCACTTATTTATATGCACACTTTAATGTTTATATCTTGTGTTGTTAATTGTCTAGTTTCTTCCTCACAGCTGTCATTGCAAGTTTTGCAATATTATCTTTTAGTTCTGCTTTATTATTTCGTGGATTCCTGTGAATGTTTTCATCTGTTTCTCAGTGTATTATAGGTGTCACTATTGTTCTCGTTGTCTATTTTTTATGGTATCTATTTGCATGACTTATTACATGACTTTTAATGCATTAATAACTAATGTCTAAATAACAATTATAATATAATAATAATAAATTCTTTAAGCACCAAACACGGCGCATAAGGCAGAAACCAGTGCTCTCCAGGTTGTTCGTTGTGACGCCACTCCTCTTAGCTCTTGCACATTATTTAGGCCCAACGTTCTTCCTTCTCTTATTATTGTTCTTCTGAGTGTTTCTTTTGGTCTTCCTTTTTTCCTCTTACCCTCAGGAACCCAAGTGAGCGCCTGTAGTGGTATTCTGTTGTTTTGCATTCGTAGGACATGACCGATATATGACCATCGTCTTTTCCTTATATAGTCGGAGACATATTTCTGCCTAGAGTCATCTCTTATTTGTCGATTAGTCTTGAATTCTTTCCAACTGATGTTCATGAGTTTTCTAAGACATTTGTTCTCGAATGTATTCAGCTTGTTCTCCAATGATTTTGTTATTTTCCAACTCTCACAGCCGTATGTTAACACTGAGATAACATTTGAATTAAACAGACGAAGCTTGGTATGTATATTCAATGATCGTAATTTCCAAATGTTAGATAATCTATTGAAGGCGCTAGCTGCCAAAGCAATTCTAGTATGGATTTCTCTTGTTGTGTCACTATCCTGAGTCATTTTACTGCCTAAATAATTGAAACTTTCAACTTTCTGTAGTTTTTCCCCGTTCAAGATGATATCAAAGGTCTCGTTAGAAAAGTTCATAGCTTTAGTTTTAGAGGCATTTATTTGGAGACCTATTTTAACCGAGAGATGACACAAATTATTTATTGCTTCTTGGGATTGTCTTGGTGTTGAACTTAAGAATGCTACATCATCTGCGAAATCCAGGTCCCCCAGGAATTTTCCATTTGTCCATTTTATACCTAATTGTTCATTGTGGGTATAGTTTCTCATAACCCAATCAATAGCTATTCCAAAAAGTAGTGGTGACATAATACAGCCTTGTTTCACCCCTGTTTCTACTGTAAACCATTCTGTATTCCCTTTATTTGTTCTAACACAACATCTTGCATATAGCGCTTTGATTATATTCACATATTTTGTTGGAAAACCATAGATTGTAAGTATCTTCCACAATGATGGGCGGTGTAGACTATCAAAGGCTTTTTGAAAATCGACGAAGGTGATAATAAGTGGCGATTGCCTTTCCACTGATTCTTCTATAATTATAATATAGCATCTATCTTAATCATAATATATTTACTAATTGAGTCACAGTGAGTAGGAAACATGGCCACTCTCGAATCCTTCATGAGGATTGGAAAAGAATTTGGTTACAAAGCGGATGCTTTACGAGAATTTGCTTTTACAGAATTAGCTAAAGCAGAAAAAAAGGCAGCTAAAGCAAAACAAGAAGAGTCTGAACTCAAGCGTGAATTAGCTGAGAAGGAAGCTAAATTAAAACAAGAATTAGCTGAGAGGGAAGCTGGAGATGAGAAAAGGCGTCTTGAAGATAAGGAAATGGAGGAAAGAAAAATGCAATATAATAAAGAGATGGAGGAAAGTAGAATGCAATTTTAAAGAGAGATGGAGGAGAAGAAAGAAATGAACTTAGCACATGAAAAGGAAATGATGCTACTTCACCTAGAGGAATTAAACTTAAGGGGTCAAAATGCAAACAACGGTAACTCCAATAATACTGCACCTTCAGATAAAAATTATGGCAGTGATAAATTTAAATTGCCTAAATTTAATCCACATAGTGACGACGTGGCATGCTACCTGTCACGCTACGAAAGTGTATGTGAGTCACGGAGGCTGGATAAGGCTCTATGGAGTGTTAAGCTGATGGAATTTTTGGTGGGAGAACCTTTAACTATTGTACAGACAATGGAGCAAACTCTAAAAAAAACACTAAGATAATGTCAGAGCTGCTCTACTAAAAAAATATCAGCTTACCGAGGAAGGGTACCGTCTGCGCTTTAAATCCTTACTGCCGGAAACTTGGAAAGATTTCGCTGATTTTATATGCAAAATACGTCTCACACTCGATAGATGGATAGAGTTGTCAAAAATATAACATTCCTTTGACGCTCTTCATGATTTAATGTTGCGTGATAAAGTACTGTCATCAGTTAATGCGACATTCCTCTCGTTCTTACATGAACGGAAGCTTATGAATTTTAAAGATATGGATCATATCTGTACGCAATTCTGTACTGTACATCCTAATATGTTATACAGCCATTCACATATTAGAGAAGAATTGCCCGTTGCTTCGGCTATACAACACAATAATCACTTTCGAAGTCGATCACTCAGTCACGATAGAAACTTCAGAAAGGGAGATTATAAGAATTTCAATGGTTTCAAATGGACACCATTTCGTGGTGGTTCACCTTCACAAAATAATTGGAGACAGTCCAATAGGCCATATAATTTCAATAAAAATAATTATAGAAATTATCATGGTGATAATTATAAAAATTATGATCGATCACGTTTGCCCTCATTTTTTATAAACATAACTCACCGAACCGAAACTATGGTACAAGGGACAATAGTTATCACAGTTATTGGCGTTCAAACCAAAATGGTGATCATAACAGGTCAAATAATTGTAACAATTTCAGAGATGATAGTCGAAATGGATCCAGAGGTAGAGACAGAAATTTTAATAATAGACCACATCGCCAGGCTAATTCTGCTCATCATGATCTTCAACCTAATATAGATCAGGGTACAAATGTTGATGTACATAATGCGTCTTCTTGTTCTTTGGATTTTGAGCAGGCTAAACTTTGTCATGAATGCACAACATTGTTCCAGCCCGAGGTGATCACTACGTTGAGTTGCGGCCATGCCTTACCAAGCCTCCCTGCGATGTCTACCGCCATGTCAGCATCTACACACGACGGAAGAGGGTCTCTAACATTACACAAAGGATTTGCCAATAAAATTCCCGTGTCTATTTTATTTGACACTGGATGTTCAACAGTGGGGATTAGACAATCCTTGGTACACCCGTCATTAGCGACAGGGAAAAGTGTGAAATGTGTTACCTTCGGAGGCACAGTTGAGGTATTCCCAACTGCGATCATAGAAGTAGATGCACCATTTTTTACAGGGAAAATCCATGCTTGTCTACTTCCTTCACCAATCAGTGATTTAATAGTCGGTCGTATACATGGTGTTAAAGAGTGTACCCCACAACAGATTGCTTCTTGGTAAAAGCAACACATACATGCTGCCTTTGCAGTTACGTCTATGCCAAGAGTTTCTTCTCATGTACATACTGCTAACATGCTATGTACTGCAACGGTCCTGGAATCTAGCATCGAAAATGGTTCCATTATTTATTACGCCAATTTTGGTACTTCTTTACAACCTTTACGACATGCTTCTGATCGTCGGTGTGCAAATTATATCTCTCCATTATACTAATATTGAGAAAGATTCCTATGTTGTGCCTGACACACACACTAATGTTATCGACACAACTGAATCTCCATTCAGTCAGGTTAATTACACCTTTTATCCTACAATAACATCCGATTTCTGTTCGGACTTAGTTATCCGTGCATCAGTATTT
Organism: Oreohelix idahoensis; assembly: GCA_024509875.1. Taxonomy (NCBI): domain Eukaryota; kingdom Metazoa; phylum Mollusca; class Gastropoda; order Stylommatophora; family Oreohelicidae; genus Oreohelix; species Oreohelix idahoensis. Next base: position 384,221 of record JAMPIV010015241.1, read on the forward strand.
CTTGTCGGATTGTTTACCTTTCTTTCTGGACCGGTTAGCTCAGTATCTAGCTGGTCATGTGCTTTTTATTGCACTCACTACTATACATTTCAGTTACGATGCACATCCAGATTCACACATGTCTGGTTTTGTATCTTTGTTATCTTTCTAATGTCTTTCTTGTCATTACCCAGTACACAGGCTATGACATTAGTTCATCCTGTTTAATCCGTACTTTTACCGACTGAGTTTTCTTCGTCTCATAATCTGTCGGCTAAACCATCTAAAGCATATATTGGTTTCCATGAAATATCTTTTTTTGGGTCATCGTGTGGGTCATGGTCTCCGTACTGAAGATAATAAAGTTTAAAAAATTCTTAATATCTCTGCGCCTAAGACACAAAAAAACAGATTCGCAGTCTTTTGGGTTTAATTCAATTTTATGGAAGATTCACTTCTCATTTATCCACCATCACTGCGCCTTTCTCTAGTTTATTAAAGAATGTCTCAGCGAACATGATTCGGTGGTCGCAAGAACATCAAATCACGTTGGACCATATAAAATTACTGTTTTCATCTTCACCTGTGTTACGTTCACCAAACGCAGATTTACCTTTTGTCCTTCCCAGTGACGCTTCTAATTTTGGAATCGGGGCCGTATTGATGCAGTCTTACGCAGGCACATTGCATCCAGTGATGTTCTTGTCCAGAAAGCTTACACCTACAGAACGTAATTACTCGGTCCTGGACAAAGAATTATTGGCGTTAGTTTGCTCCATAACCAAGCTACAACGGTTTCTTTTGGGCGCCCACTTTGTCGTTGAAACCGACCAACGCTCACTTACAGCGCTTAAAAACCAGGGATTTGAAGTCTTCAAAGACTACGAGATACGCCATAGCACTGCAGCCTTATAATTTTTCCATTCAAGCGATTCCTAGTTCAGAAAACGTGTTGGCGGACGTTCTTTCACGTTGTGCACAGGATTCAACAGAGTCGCTACGCCATACCGAGGGTGAAGCCGCTACACCTCATCGATGCTGTATTACTACTATCAATCAAGGCTACGATGTGTTTATTATCCAAGGCGATAAGAACAACACAATAACAGTTACACGCAATAACAGTCGGTGGCCACAATAACAGTGAAATGGTAACAGTTAGGCTTCAACAGTGGCCGACCTTCACTTGGTGGCACCTTTCTACAATAATAGCTGCAGTAGATAATGATATTCGCATTTTCTTTCTCTCAATCACGTTGTCTGTCGTTACTGCTTGATCTTACATGTGGTTATTATTCGTTGTTCTGCATCTGATCTCATTCCTGTCCGACATAAAATCATATCTTCTTCTTTCTCTGTTAGAGTAGCTTGGGGTATCTATATAGACTGATCTAATACCAGGGCTGACAGTTTTTGCCAAGTCTCTCTGTCTATTGTAATTCACTATCGTATTTTTCTTCTGTGTTGTCACAACGTTCACCTTATTCTAAACGATGTATTTTACTTGCTAGTTTTGACATACGTGTAATTTCTAGTCTTGGGCTGACCATCAAAATACTTGACAGATAACAATGCCCTCCTTGCTCCATGAATAATACAAACACTCGAGCATAAAACCTGTACCTAAATCTATCAAGGTGGCTAAATGGGAACGGGACGATGGCTGGGCAACATAGTTTTCTGAATAACGCAGAAGCCAACCACCTCCACTGGCCTATTCGCTTCAACGGACCATCAAAACTTATGTTCTCCACAACAGTTTAATACAGCGATGACTTTCGCTTTATGTCTTCTGTATCTTCACTATGCCCAAGGCTTCTTTATCTTCATCATGTCCATGTCTTCTTTGTCTCCATCGTGACCATGTCTTCTTTACATCCATCATGCCCATATCTTCTTTATCTCCACCATGTCCATGTCTTTTTTATCTTCATCATGTCCACATCTTTTTATGGATGTATAGACCAATTATACATAAGCCTCCTCCAGACTCAGCTACCGCCGCCATGTTGGGTAAATAGAAGTATAGACATAGACATAATCGCATTTTGCACGGCTTCTAAATTCTCCACATCCTTATTTCTGCCGTCTTGCTCTACGGCTTCTCTACTACACGTTCACTATTTTCCATGGCGATTAGCCTGAGAAAAATTCACCGAATCTTTTGGCCGAATACCATCACCAACCAAGATCTGCTTACTCGGAGCAAGCAAGAGGACATGCGCGCCATCGTGGCTGGCGGACGCTGGAGCTGGGATGGCCATGTCATCGGAGGAGACCCCGGTGCCATCGCAGGAGCAGCTGTGCTGTGGACCCCTGAGGGAAAGCGAAAGAGAGGCCGACCAAGGGCAGCTTGGCGGGGGACTATGTGGGCTGAGATGCGGGGAATGGATCGGGGTTGGGGCATTGTGCGAGGGATGGCCACCGACCGAGCAAAGTGGAATCAATTTGTTGTTGCCCTACAAGACGCCACCAGGCATGATAGACACTGACTGCTTTGAAGGTCGGCGGCTATGGATCAAAAAAGAAGATTTTCCATGGCCTCTAATCTACCTTTTAATTCCCCTTTAGTCATCTCCTTCTCTACTGCAGTACGCTTTCGGTCAGGTTTACCCAGTCCTATTCACATGTGCTCGGTATAGACCAACTATACTTAAGCTTCCTCCAGACTCAGCTACCTCCGCCATGTTGGGTAATTACTTAATATGCTATGATTACTCCCCTCATAGTCTCCCTCTCCTCTACCTCAATTGGTCATCATCTCGAACATTTTCATCCTCTACTGCTTCTCTACACCACAATCGCCATATTACTCCATATCTCTCCATATTGCTGCCGTCCTGCTCTACGGTTTCTCTATTATAAGTTCGCTATTTTCCATGGCCTCTAATCTACCTCTTAACTCTCCTTTGCTCATCTCCTTCTCTAATGCAGTACGCTATCGGTCAGGTGTACCCAGTCTTATCCACATGTGCTCGGTATAGACCAATTATTCTTAAGCTTCCTCCAGTCTCAGCTACCTCCGCCATGTTGGGTAATTACTTAATATGCTATGAATACTCCCTTCATAGTCTCTCTCTCATCTACCTCATTTGCTCATCATCTCGAACATTTTCATCATCATGGCTTCTTTGGCCCTTATCGTCTGCGTCTCCAACGCTAGTTTTTCACTATTTTGTGTTTCCTCTATTCTTCTGACCTCGTTAACGCTTTGCTTCCCGTCCATCTCTCTACTTCTGGTATCTTCCGAATTTCTCTTAACTTCTCTACTCCTATTTCTTCCACCGTTTTGCTCGATTTTACTCAATCTTCGATTTCTTCGTTTCCTGTGCGCTCTGAGTTTCCATCAGGTTCTCTATTCTTTATTTTGTTGGCACCTCGACCTCTTCTTATACTCTTAATGTCTCTCCTACTATCACTTCTATTTCTCTTCTCCTTTTTAGCATCTCGGTTCTTGGATCGGTGGTCTCTTCGATCCGTATTTCGTCTTTCCTCGTTTCTCTTCTCTGTCTCCAAGTCTATACTTCTACTTGTTTCGCATCTCCTAACTTCTTCTTGTTTTCCTTTTGTCCTTTCTAACTCTTCGAATTTCCTATCCATAGTTGTTTCACGTCTCTTTGCCCACTCTTCGAATTTCATGTCCATGTTCATTTGTTGTCGCTTTTCCCATTCTTCTATTTTTTTTTCGATTCGTGTACAAAAATGCGATTATGTCTTCCTTACTCATTCTTCCGCTGGCCTGTCTCCGTTTATTCTTTCGCTTTGTTTTTCCTCCTACCTGTTCTATGTGTCTAGACTTTGCTCTGCACGTATCATACTGGGGCGAGTCATCTGATGACGACCATCGTCTCTTCGCCCCTCGTTTATCTTTATCTTCCATCTCTTCCTGTGTATCTGAATCTTTGTCTGATGTATCCTTTATGTTCTGAGTTTGACTTCCAGCACTTTGTTGTTTCATCTATCTCTCTCTCTCTCTGTTGCTCCTGTTTTTGCAATAGCTGCTGCTCTTTTATTTTGCTCCTTTGTTCTGCCGCTCTTTTATGTTTGTACCGTGCGTCTATTTCTGTCTGAACATTATTCCATTGCTTCCTTACTCCTGTAGTGTCCTCTAAAATATTATCATACTGAGTGTTTTCTTGTGTATCCCGTCGTGACAGTCTTCTACTTCCTTCTGGTGTATCTGCGATTTCTTGTTCTCTTTGTTCGTATACGTTTTTGGGGTTTTGGGATGAACCGAGTAGATATTGTCCTAGGTTTTGTATGTACTTGTGCTCTCGTAACAATCTGCTCCCCCGCTGATGTGGTCCATCGCCGTCGCTATCTGTGATCTCACTGGAAATAATGTTTATTTCCTCGTCACTCTTAGTTATTTAGACAACCCAGTTGTCGCCTCTTGTAGTTATACCCCAGTCACTGTCCATCGGTTTTATACGCTTGCATACTTCTGACCTTTTCTGTGTACCGTTGTTTGTAACCTGTTTTTGTGTCTCCTGTGGTGTGTTGCTGGGCGTCCGCATTTTTCCCCTTTCGCTCTCGCCTGATATTTTAACAAAATGAGCTTTCCTCTTTTTATGATCCCTCGGGGGTAATAACGGTAGGGTCATTTTACTGTTTCCTGATATTTTGTACATGCACTCTTTTAATATGCCTTCCTTTTCCAATCTGGTATGTGGTCTGTGATAGCCTCTCTAACACCTTCCATCTGGTGTCCCATTTGTCTTTGAACTTGCCTGTTCTAACCTGCACCCTGAGGTACACTATATCTCATGGATTGAACACTTGTAATGTCGCGTTTTTGTTCGCGTTATCCCTTCTTCTCTCTGCGGCTACCTCCATGTTTTTGGTTGCCATCTTGTGGGCTATATGTTTATGCATCATTAAATTCTCCATATGACTTTCACAGTAGTACTTCCTCCTAGGTTTGCACAACGAGTCCATTGGTAGTACCTATTCCCTGCCATATAGCATGTAGAATGGAGCTAACCTGGTAGAGTCATTCATGTAGGACCGGATTGCTTGCAGTGCATGTGGAAGATGTACATCCCAATCACCACCTCTGTCATATATATACTTAAATATTATATTGTGTATCGTGGCATAGAGGCGTTCGTTTTTTCCACTACTATGGGGACGATAGGGAGAGGTTTTGATATGTTGAATTTTCATCTCCCTGAGGAAACTTTGAAACTCATTTCCTGTAAACTATGTCCCGTTGTCCGTCACAATAGTGTACGGGCAACCATGTTGAGGTATGAAGCATGTCATCATTATATTCACCTCGGTTTTTCCTTTCGCTTTCCTTATGCATAGCACTCTGGCCAGTTGGACAAGATGTTCACGATATGGCTAATGTACTCGCATCGCGACTGGGTCCTCCGATATTGTTCTGAGATGTCAATGCTGACCTTCTCCAAAGTATTTTTGGGAATATCCATCCTTTGTATTGGGCACTTAATTTCAGTTATATTTCTGGTCTTGCATGTAAAACATCGTTGCACATGTTGTATAAGATCCTTGATTAGAGTCGGCCAATAATAAAATGCTTTAATTGCTTCCAGAGTTTTATCCCTTCCTAAATGGCCGTTATTATCATGCAGCTCCTCCAATACCCTCTTACCCAGCTGACCCGGAATGTAATTTTTGGGAACTCCATCACCATTTTGATCTATGAACTCCACTATTGTATCATATTCGTTAATGAGAAAATGTCTTGCCTCCCTGGCTCCTAGTTCTATTTTCTTCCTAATGTTGACTATTTCGAAATGCTTTGCTTGTTCCATGAGGAAATCAAACACTTAAACCTCGTCGATTTGCTCTGTCCCACTTTCCTCCAGTTCTGAATCCATCTGCTGTTGGTTGCGGTTCGAATTTATGACACTTATATGTTTTAAATAATCACTGATTTCTGGTGTCACATCCTGTTCTGATTTTTCCGCCCTATCGTTGTATGGTATGTGGGATAGAAGATCTGCAAAAGAGTTATCTTTTCCTTTAATATATTCAATGGCAACGTCGTAGTTCTGTAGATAAAACACCCAGTTTTGTAAATGCCGGGGTTGTTCCGACACTTTGGTGAGCCATGTGCGCAATGGCAGGTATGTCAAAACTAGCAAGTAATATACATCTTGTAGAATAAGGTAAACTTCGTGACAACACAGAAGAAAAAGACGGTAGTGAATTACAACAGAGAGAGAGAGACTTGGTATAAAATGTCAGCAATGGTATTAGACCAGTCTATATAGATACCCCAAGCTACTCTAACAGAAAGAAGAAGATATAATTTTATGTCGGACAGGAATGAGATCAGAGGTAGAACAACGAATAATAACCACATGTAAGATTAAGCAGTAGCGACAGACAACGTAATTGAGAAAAAGAAAATGCCAGTATCATTATGCACTGCAACTATTATTGTAGAAAGGTGCCACCAAGTGAAGGTCGGATACCCAGTGTGGGAGGAAATTGACTGTATGTAAATAAAGCTTGATTTTCGTTCAGCTGATGTTAGCGTGAGGTCTATACATCTGAATGTAACATCATCATTATCTTATGTGTTCGTCAGCACTGTGGAGAATCATTAAGTGGTTATATTAACTATACATGATCTAACTGACTGCCTACTGTCGGGCAGTGAAACGAACTATGTGATAATTCAATACTTCTCTCTCAAAAATTTGCACATTCTAGACACCGCTCGAGAACCATACGTGTGGTAACTATTTCATTTGGAATTTTGTCCGATTCTTTTCTGACTGCTGCTCTTTTGACGATGTCTGTCTTAGTCTCCGAATTTGCTAGGTTATATTCTCATTTCTTCCTCCAAACTTCCACCTGGTATTTCCGACAATCTTACCAATCAGAGCTATTGTTTATTTCCTGCTCTTAGAACTAGGGGATCGGGGTGTTAATTTTAATTCTCCCATGCGTGTTTAAAATTATCAAGTAACAATTTATACTCAAGACTTATCTTTCAAATATGGCATGATTACTTCCGTTACTATTAAACAGACTTGCCAACACATCCGTGATTTCATCCCTAATGATTATCTTGCTCATAATGTCTCTTCAGACATGTTTTATCGGTAATAAAGACGCCGATAATGTCAGTTCAAAAATGATAAAATGATTACCACGCGTACTCAAAACTTCCGCCAGACAGATAATCCCTGACGTACGCGGATCACAGCCGGCTCCCTCAGACAGACAGTGGGGCTTCCTTTGTTCCCTCCCGCCGCGGTATCGGGCGGTGCAGTGACTAACCGCGAAACACGTGTGGTCACTCGCCCGCTCTGTCTTAGTCGGAAATGAGTTAGTCAAAGTCAACCATTACTTTCACGTTTAACGTCTGCATTCAAGCTTCCGCGACAACTTAAGCAATTACAATTAATCCTTAAGATAGTCAATTACACGTGAAATAACACTATTGTAGTGTGAGAAAGGGTATAACAATTTAGGGAGTTTCAATGGCACGAATTCATGTGCGAAAAAAGAAGATATAAATGGATAATGTAGGAATGAAAGAAAAATGTAAATTTGGACCACACACACACTATCTCACGCGCGTGCACAGACACACAGAGATACACACAACTGACAAATACATTTAAAAAATGTAATTTACAACTAATTTCAACATAAAAAATAAAATTACCTTTCCGTATAGTATACTGAATAATGAAATCCGCCTACTGAGCTCTGTACTCGTTTATCGCAAACTGATGATGTCAATAGCGGATCGATTACTTTTGACATAGGTTTTAAAAACAACAACAAAAATAACACTAAACAGAAGAAAATAAATAATATTTTTAAAAAATATTTTAAACACACGCTTTTAATGCACCAAAAAGCTACAAATAATTTTTCAAAGGAGTTTATAGCTTGCAGTAAAAAAAATATAACATCAAATTGACTAAAAGCGTTTCAGAGCTATTGCTCATCAGGAAGTGATTGAAAAATAGATTGGAAGATTTGAAAGTAACATGAAAGTGTCATGAAAGTGACATGAAAGTGACACACAAGTGAAGTTAAATAAAAGCGTGCAAAAATGGGGCTAACGTGGTGGAGGAATACGAGAATTTTTGATTGTTTGGGAACTCCTACTACCTTGAGAAATTCCTTGTGCCGACATTGGAAGTAGATGGTCCACAATAGACGTGGGTGGCAAGCAACAGCTGTAGACGCATTGTCTACGTGGAACACAATGATTGGGCTCAGTGGTTTAAACTTGACAGACAAAACAAAAAAACATATAAACCTTAGATTTGTGGGCAGACACAACTACCTACAAGCGCCACGTAAGAGAAAACCGAAGACAGGACTCTAAAAATAATATGTTTGCTTGTTATAAAGATAAAATATGAACCAAGCTGAACGGCAAATTAAGAATAATAGTATAGCAGGAACATTATACCTCACTAGCAGCGCTTCTCATACTGTATCATCCAACGACCTTATTACATTGAGGAACAGTATACCTTACTAGCAGCGTTTCTCATACTGTATCATCCAACGACCTTATTACATTGAGGAACATTATTCCTTACTAGCAGCGCTTCTCATACTGTATCATCCAACGACCTTATTACATTGAGGAACATTATACCTTACTAGCAGCGCTTCTCATACTGTATCATCCATCGACCTTATTACATTGAGGAACATTATACCTTACTAGCAGCGCTTCTCATACTGTATCATCCAACGACCTTATTACATTGAGGAACAGTATACCTTACTAGCAGCGCTTCTCATACTGTATCATCCAACGACCTTATTACATTGAGGAACAGTATACCTTACTAGCAGCGCTTCTCATACTGTATCATCCAACGACCTTATTACATTGAGGAACAGTATACCTTACTAGCAGCGCTTCTCATACTATATCATCCAACGACCTTATTACATTGAGGAACATTATACCTTACTAGCAGCGCTTCTCATACTGTATCATCCAACGACCTTATTACATTGAGGAACATTTCCAAAACTAGCATTTTTATATCAGCATGAAATTCTTTTGTTTCTCCTGTTTGTGCTCCCTACAGAGCAATGGAGCCATCACTGGAGCTAGTTCTCCTGTTTGTGCTCCCTACAGAGCATTGGAGCCATCACTGGAGCTGGTTCTCCTCTTTGTGCTCCCTACAGAGCAATGGAGCCATCACTGGAGCTGGTTCTCCTGTTTGTGCTCCCTACAGAACAATGGAGCCATCACTGAAGCTGGTTCTCCTTGCAGGAAGGCTACACCTGCACATGTTCTTACAGTGGTGGTTTATGTGACAATTTCTTTAACAAGATAAGGTTTCCAGCACCATGCCCAACCTCATGTTAGTTGCCTTGTACGACACGCATGAGAGCGCACTAAACCTATACTTTTTTTTTTCTTCATAGAGACCATCGGGAACTACATTTGGCTATGAAATTAATACGCCTTATTTAGTAAGTGTATGTAAGTGCTTTGTCCAGGCTTCCTGTGTGGGCAGCTGTAATAGTGGTAGTCCCATGCTCCATTAGGAGCGCTGAGGAATATTTTGTTAGTTCCTAGTGATCTCTGGGTAATATTTTGTTAGTTCCTAGTGATCTCTGGGTAATATTTTGTTAGTTCCTAGTGATCTCTGGGTAATATTTTGTTAGTTCCTAGTGATCTCTGGGTAATAATTTGTTAGTTCTTAGTGATCTCTGGGTAATATTTTGTTAGTTCCTAGTGATCTCTGGGTAATATTTTGTTAGTTCTTAGTGATCTCTGGGTAATATTTTGTTAGTTCTTAGTGATCTCTGAGGAAACTCCGCCTAGGCCTGTCCCAAGCCCGGCTGAAAAAGGAGGAGGGCGGCCTGTATGGAGGCCGTAAGGGGCAGCCCCTCCCCCATGCAAAGGCGACGAACTGGAACGAACTATGGACTACGACTTATGGAACTTGGAACACAAGAAGTATAAATGGGAAAGAAGAGGAGCTGGTGGAAGAGATGAGGAGAGCAAAACTAGAAATCCTGGCTATAACGGAAACCAAGAAAAAAGGACAAGGAGTCATGGATCTCGATGGCAACACGCTGCTCTACAATGATGTACCCACATCTGAAAGAGCTGAAGGGGGCATGGGTTGCATTGTGGCCAAAAATCAAAAAGATAGTATCAAGGGATGGAACTTTGTCTCGGAGCGCATTATAGTTGTAAAACTAAAAGAAGGAGAAACCATAGTCAACCTGGTCATAGTGTATGGGCCAAATGAGGATGAGAGAGAGCAGAGGTCAAGGAGGAATTCTTCGAGCTGCTTCAAAGGACAGTGGATGACTGCCTAGATGAAATTATCATGCTCGGAGATTTCAATGCCAGAGTTGGAAATGACCATGCTAGATGGGGTGGAGTTATCGGAATATATGGAGAAGATACTCTCAATGACAATGGAAAGCGACTCCTTAGATTCTGCAGTGAGCAGAATCTGATCATTACAAACACAAAGTTCCCCCATAAGCGCATACATGCATACATTAGATGTGATGCAACAAAGAATGAGAAGTCAGTGATTGACATGCCATTGTTAGGAGTAGCTAATTCAAATGTGTCCGGGATGCTAGAGTCTGGAGGGGGCCAGAGATTGGAAGTGATCACTACCTGCAAACAATCAAAAGAACAACTGAAAGAGTTGCTCAGCCTAGGAACGTCCCAACATCACGCAAGAATCTAAATAAACGAACGGGAGAAATGAGCATTAAGAACTACAAGCTGAGAGAGCCAGAAATTAAGACCAGATATCAGGGGCTTATTGCTGCAGCGGTGAGCAACGCAGAAAAACGACCTGATGACTTGGGAACCCTCTTGATTAAATTCAAAGATATCATAAAGACAGCTGCTGCAGAAGCATGTGGTGAAGTCCGACTTGGGAACAAGAGAAAGAGGACACCTTGGTGGACAGAGGAAGTCAGAGAAAATAAGAGAGAAGAAAATGGCATGGTAACAATACTTAGGAGTTAAAAACACAACACACCCGTGTGTTACCGGGGCCCTAAAGGGGAGCAAAGAATAGTAACACTTTTTCCTGCCATGCAGTCGTAGAAAGCGACTAAGGAGGATTGGGCATGGGCTGGTTACCCCATCCTGTAAAAAATTTAAATCACAAAAAACTTCAACAAACATGGACAAGTCAAATAAGGAAAACAAAACAGCCATCCAAGACAGGGAAAGGTCCTCTCGCAGTGAGGCGTATGATGCAACACAGAGAAAACCGAAAGAAGTCTGTATTGCTGACTAACCTTCTTTCTTCTAGGAGAACTTCCAGATTTGGCACCTGGAATGTTCGGACATTAAACGAACAAGGGAAAGTGGCACAAGTAGCAGCAGAAATGAGGGAATATAAAATCGAGGTTCTGGGAATGTGTGAAACAAAGTGGAACGGGGTAGACAGGAAGAAACTCATCACAGGTGAATAGGTGCTGTCCTCAGGACATGAAGACGAAAGTTCACACCACAGTGAAGGGGTAGTGTAAAGGTCAAAGGGGAATGATACGTACTATACTGATTATACAGTGTGAATTCAGGGTTGTAGCACTTGTCGGCTTGTTTAATTGTGAGTTGTTTAAACATTTATATGTTAGAAAACAGAGTGTACAGAAAGCGTGTGAGCGCTGGTCATTTAGTTATTCTGTACTGGTTTCGGCCGGCTGTGAATAGCTCACGGGTAGTCCGTGAACAGCCGGGTCCGGTGACTGTTTTTGTGCGGGAGATGTGTCATCCCGTGACAGTCTAAGTTGGGCGGTTGACTGGAGTCAGCCCTGTATCTTGTGTGTGTTCCCAAGGGTAGTGTAAGGGAACGATATTTGGCCATTTTTCGAGGTGTACTAGTACTTGCCTATTTAGGTGTGTTTATCTGCAGATAAGATGTGATAAATCTGCAGATAAGATGAGATAAGATGAGATAAGAGAAGATAAGGTGTACTTTATGTTAAGGACATGTTCTGAGGCCTTGGTGTATACAGGCCGATGTTTTGGGATCATATTTACCTCCCTGATAGATTTCTATTGTGCAGGAACGGCGCTAGGAGATAGTTAGGCCATTGTTCCTTATGAAGGGAGAGTTATCGAAAAGATTATAAGGCCAGGAGTTGTGTAGGCCAGATTACTTATAGACTACAGAGAGGACAGTCTTTTGAGTATATATAGATTTAAGGATTCATGAACAGATATCAGAGTTATTGAAGAGATTATAAGGCCAGGAGTTGTGTAGGCCAGATTACTTATAGACTACAGAGCGGACAGTCTTTTGAGTATATATAGATTTAAGCCTGGGTGGCGTTTTGTAACTGCAGTGTCAGCAGTCGTTCTGGTGGAACATTAGAACTGCTAGGATATATAGATTCAAGCCTGTATGGCGTTTTGTAAACTGCAGGGGTATGCAGTCGTTGAGGGAGTCCTATAGATGTACGCCTGTGTGGCGGGTTTTGTAACTGCAGTGTCAGCAGTCGTTCTGGTGAATTTACTGATGTAACATTAGAACTGCGATGTAAACAGGGTTTACATCATACTGAACAGCTGTAACATTCTGCGCAATTGATTATTATTGATTTTTGTGTATCCTGTTGTACCTGTGTAGTGTATCGTATCGGATTGATGTTGCTGTGTGAATAAATCATGTGCTGTCAATTGGAAATGAACACTAGTCTGATTCGTTGATCTATGCTTGACAGTACAGGGTGAGTGACTGTACCTTTCATACCACTCACTATAGACTTTATACACAGGGACAATGCAGAGCTAACCTATTTATCATCTGCTCTGTGTGGGCGCATGTACTACAATCAGTCTAATCACCTCAACAGAGAGATATACTTTACCAAATAGACATCAACAGAACTTTATCAATTAATTACCCGGTGATAGACTTTATCACCATTTGTATGTATACCACAAAGTTTTTTCGAATTTAACATTTGGTGGGCCAACCTTACGGGCGTTAGACCCATGACTTCGCGTTGTAAGATTGTTTCTACGGAACTTTGACCTGTTTAAGAGTGTGCCCTGTGTGTGGCGTAAAGTACTAAGAAGTTCTCGCATTGGCCACGGTAGCTGTGGGCGTGACTTGGATTTATAACGCCTTTTCTTACTTCTACATTGTTAAGAAACAAAGGCGAATCTTCTACAATTTTTTGTGTTGATCGTGACCTGTAATCGGCAACGCCTCTACAATACACAGACAGTTGTGTGTCACTCATGACCTTTAATCGGTGACACGGTGAAGCGTCTTGTGTTTACATGCCTCCATATGACATTTTCGCAACGTTTCCAGTTCTACGTTTCGGAGTGAAATTTTCAAGTAAACTTTGACATGGTTATGGCGACCTGTCCTGATTCATCATCATCAGCGATATCTGCATTATGAGAATTACAGTATGTTCCAGTTTTATATGCAAGTGCGAAATATCAAGTAGCTCTTTCCAACAAGAGTGACAGACAGTGTACCTTCGCGACGACAGAGGGAACAAGTGGGTAACTTGCGCTGTTTCCAGTTTCCAGTGCTGTGTACGATCACATAGCATACTGTTTCCAGTTTCCAGTTTCCTATGCTGTGTATGACAACATAGCATGCTGTGTCAGGGTGTAGTGAGAGTTGACATGGGACTCTGCTTATGTTGTGTCATCTTTGATGTTGATGCCCATCGATTGTAACAAGAAAAGAAGGAACTTTGCTATTTGCAAGATAAGTGGTTGTGTTGTTGTGAAAACTGTGTTTATGTATGCATGCTATCAAGTCTTCTCATATCACACATTATATATTCTATTAACTGTTTAGTATAGGTTTTAGTGCATAATAATTGAGAATTGAAATATTTATTGTGTGAGGTGGAAATTAATTATCTAAATTTCCAGGGACATAAACTTATTATAATTAAAATTTGTTGATACATAGAGTGAACTGAGTGAATAAGTCACTATGAATTTTAATATGGATCCTGAGTGGTGTGATGTAGATCCTACAGATATAAGACCTATGTTGGAGTATGCATTGGTGGTAGGAAGAGATTAAAAGAGATTGAGAGGCCCACGACTTGGAGCATGGGTGATGGAGGATTTTTTGATTAATGTGTCAGCATCCCTAGAGTCATTTGCTGAACATAACTTTAAGTTAGTTTGTAATTTTGTAATGGCTAGGGATTTGGTTGATTTGCTACGGCACATTCGTGTGTTTGTGCAACAATATATAGAGATTGAACACGGACATATTGTGCAAAGTATATTCAAGATAATCCACAACAGTGTTTCTGACCTGCATAAAAGGGAATTGAATATTGAGAAACAAACAAAAGTAAACAAACAGAGTGCTTTACAGGAAAGTGATAAGTTTTTACAAGATGATGCTGAAAAGAAAAAATTACAAGAAACAGTGTCTAGGCTCACAAGTGAGTTACAGAAATCAAACTTGGATCTTGCTAATGTAACAACAGCATTAGACTCTGCAGGCAGTAAAGTAAAAGATTTGGAAGTTCAGATAGAACATATGAATAGCGTAATGGGTAATCTCACTCGAGAAATTCAAGAGAAGAATGATATTTGTGAGAAATTAAAAGTTCAAACCAAGAAATGTGAAAACTTATGTAATGAAACACTTACACTGGCTTATTGTGTGACAATGTGATTGTTAGTCACCGACTTAAAGAAAAGTATTTTGTACCTCCCGAGAATGTTAATGAGCTTGGGAATGGCCAGAATAGTAACACTAAGGAACTTCAGATGGATTTAACACAGTTGAGTGCTAATGAAGAAAAGGATGATAAGGAGAGATTAGAAGAGTTAACGATGTACAAAAGGAAAAAGACTGATATTGAGAAATTACTCATGGAAGAGAAGAGTAAGGTTTTAACATCTAATGACTTAATTAAGCAACAAACTGAAGACATCTCACTTAGAAATGCTGAGATTAGTGATCTGAGAAATAGAGTTTATGGTTTGGTAGATGTTGTTTTAGGTATTAAGGGTTTGTCTACTGTCAATGTTGACAAAGGTAGACAGAATGTTTATCACCAAATAAAACAAGCAAGAAGCCAGCCCTTTACACAAGCTGAGACGAAAGTCGAACATGATGGACGGAGATCACTACGTGGCAAATACAATTTCCCACGTACTACTTCTGGTAACATTACTGACTCGTGGCATCAGGCCAGCAAAGATAATTCTGCTATAACAGTCAGTTCTATAGATTGCAAAAAAAAATGGAGATAAATTTCAAGGCAGATCTAAAAAGACCAACCATTATTTTAATGATGGAAATACTGATAAACAAATAATAAGGGACAAAGCTATTAGTAAGACTTGTACCCAAAATAAAACTCAACATGTTGAAAACCATAAGAATTTAGTTATCACTGGTACTGATCAATTTAGTAAGCATATTGTCACAAAGGAGAATAAAAACAGTTTTAGTGAAAGAAATAACTACAATAAAGGTTATCAGCCTTATAATGATGGTTCTAGAACACAACAAAATCCATCGGTTAGATATTTTTATAGAAGTAGAAATACTAATCATAATAATGTTGCACAACAAAAGAACAATCTTGGTTGTAAACAAGGTAACAGTAAGGGTATTGTTTCAAATACTACTGCTTGTTATGCATTTTGAGTTCGAGAGAATATCTCGTTGTGTTTGAGTAGGATTTTATTTCAGCCTACTGTTGTGATGACCTTCATTTCTGTCAGGATGTCTTATCCTTCTGTGTTATCTGCTGTGTGACGAGGAAATGATGGCATCATATAGAAACCAGACGTTTTCACTGCCACACGTTTGGGTAAATGTAAGACTAACTTTCCGTTTTACTTCAATAAATCTCACAAGTTGATTGAAATAGACATTTTCATTTGTATTTTCCCACAGTATTCGGCTTTGCGTTAAGAATCTTCGCACCGAAGTTATTTTTTTACTGTGAGAGGAATGTGGGTCAACCTGTGACCAGGTGTCTAGTCAAGCGAAACCCAGCCAGCCTGTTGACACGGTGTTGTATGACGTTACCCCGTGCGGTTTACAGAATGTTATCGAGGACCGCGGATTTGTGACCTATTTATTTTTTTTTTTTTGTCTGTTTAGGAGTTAGTTTAAGATTGCTATAGTGTTTTTTACACTTAATTTATTTTTGGTTAATGAATTACTGTATTGTATAGTAACTTACATTACATAATGTCTTAGGTATTGTGTATGTTCATATGTATGCACTGTTGTGACTCTGTCATTATTTACATGATTGCTTTGTTAATAAACATTGCATGTGTTATGATTGCAATGAAATGATGACATATCACTTTGTAGTGACTTATCTTTAATTTTTGTAATGAGATTGTGGATTTGTGATTTTTTCATATGCTAGTCGGAAGACTATTCCACTTAGACCATATTATGTATGACCATAGGTGCTACGTTGTGAAGTTGAAGCAATGATAGTTGATTCATCAAACATTGATATGTTTTGCAGCGTTGGTTCTTAGGAAAATTTTGGATTTGATGAGATTGCCAGCCCTATGCACAAACTCATTAGCGAGGAATATGCGTTAGTTGTTTCAGAGAGTCTTGTTATTCATTAAATTTATTTTTTTTCTTATATTCTGGTACTATGTCTAATTAATATATTACCATATACAGAGGTTATATGCAGTAACTATTGTGTTGTGAAATGTAATTTTGAAACTAAACTTGTATGTGTTATTTATGTATTTGTATTTGTAAACATATTTTGAAACATTGGTTTCTGGTATTTTTTTTGCCATGTGCTTTTTTCTGCTGAATTCTGTTTAAACTAGTATGTGTTTATTATGAGTCTACTTAAGTACTGGAATTCTTTTTTGTTAGATGTCATTCATTTGGTTAAAGATGATTTCATTTTTGGTATATTAGTTATAGATTTAATCTAGAAAAAATTAAAATACTATTTTTATTTAACTTAGCTTTAAAGAAACTTTTTTTTACTGTAATTTTTTTTTTGGAAATGTATTTTTCTTTGACATTGTTATATTTTTTCTGCGCCAAAGCGCTTAATTAGGTGTAATAATATATGTTGATATTCCATTTAAAATAGTAATTTTTGTTTTGTTTTGAGATTGTGATAATTTTATATATCGCACTTTTTTGTGTGATGTCTGTGATAAATCATTGTAGTTAAGAATAAGTTTTGTAATTTAGCTAAAATTATTTATTATGCGTTAGTTACTTGGATTGTTGTTGGGATGTATTGTTGTCGTTTTTCTATGCATTCATTATTTTGTATTTCCTTCTGCCTTTCCGGATGATTCTTCGTTTCACTACATTTCTTTGGAAGCGGTCTATACTTGGGTTATGCTTCCATGTTTCATCTGAATGTTTCTTGATACTAGTTGTATACGTTCACTTCTTACACTTCTTATACTTCCATCCTTTGTTATGTTTGTATTGTAATATGGATTAGTATATGTAACTATTGGTGACAGTTCTATGTATTTCATGCAAGGAATTGATTAGCTTAATTGTTACTATCAGGTATTATGGATCTTTCTTCCTATTTCAAATTTTCTGTGCTAATCATGCTTCTTTTGTTTGATCTTGACTTTACTTCCTATTTAATATGTCATGTTTGGTCTACAGTAATAATACTTAACTTTGTTTGTAAATGATTATTTCGGTGTATTTAGCAGATTATTATGGGTAATTTGTTTATTGTACACTTGCTTTATTATTTGGCGATGTATTATTTTGACCTTATCATAAGGCTATTGTTGTAAGCATATATTAGAGCTTAGCTGACCCCTTATTTTTCATTGATGTAGTTTTTTTCAAAAAAATGATAAATCATTTTTTTCTCCGGACCGGGTGGTAACTGTAAAGGTCAAAGGGGAATGATACGTACTATACTGATTATACAGTGTGAATTCAGGGTTGTAGCACTTGTCGGCTTGTTTAATTGTGAGTTGTTTAAACATTTATATGTTAGAAAACAGAGTGTACAGAAAGCGTGTGAGCGCTGGTCATTTAGTTATTCTGTACTGGTTTCGGCCGGCTGTGAATAGCTCACGGGTAGTCCGTGAACAGCCGGGTCCGGTGACTGTTTTTGTGCGGGAGATGTGTCATCCCGTGACAGTCTAAGTTGGGCGGTTGACTGGAGTCAGCCCTGTATCTTGTGTGTGTTCCCAAGGGTAGTGTAAGGGAACGATATTTGGCCATTTTTCGAGGTGTACTAGTACTTGCCTATTTAGGTGTGTTTATCTGCAGATAAGATGTGATAAATCTGCAGATAAGATGAGATAAGATGAGATAAGAGAAGATAAGGTGTACTTTATGTTAAGGACATGTTCTGAGGCCTTGGTGTATACAGGCCGATGTTTTGGGATCATATTTACCTCCCTGATAGATTTCTATTGTGCAGGAACGGCGCTAGGAGATAGTTAGGCCATTGTTCCTTATGAAGGGAGAGTTATCGAAAAGATTATAAGGCCAGGAGTTGTGTAGGCCAGATTACTTATAGACTACAGAGAGGACAGTCTTTTGAGTATATATAGATTTAAGGATTCATGAACAGATATCAGAGTTATTGAAGAGATTATAAGGCCAGGAGTTGTGTAGGCCAGATTACTTATAGACTACAGAGCGGACAGTCTTTTGAGTATATATAGATTTAAGCCTGGGTGGCGTTTTGTAACTGCAGTGTCAGCAGTCGTTCTGGTGGAACATTAGAACTGCTAGGATATATAGATTCAAGCCTGTATGGCGTTTTGTAAACTGCAGGGGTATGCAGTCGTTGAGGGAGTCCTATAGATGTACGCCTGTGTGGCGGGTTTTGTAACTGCAGTGTCAGCAGTCGTTCTGGTGAATTTACTGATGTAACATTAGAACTGCGATGTAAACAGGGTTTACATCATACTGAACAGCTGTAACATTCTGCGCAATTGATTATTATTGATTTTTGTGAATCCTGTTGTACCTGTGTAGTGTATCGTATCGGATTGATGTTGCTGTGTGAATAAATCATGTGCTGTCAATTGGAAATGAACACTAGTCTGATTCGTTGATCTATGCTTGACAGTACAGGGTGAGTGACTGTACCTTTCCTACCACTCACTATAGACTTTATACACAGGGACAATGCAGAGCTAACCTATTTATCATCTGCTCTGTGTGGGCGCATGTACTACAATCAGTCTAATCACATCAAGAGAGTTATACTTTTATCTACCATACATTAAAACACCAAGATTTCGACTTTATCAGGTAGCTCTTATGTTATCTAAAGAAGCACAGAAAGCACTCATTGAATGGGAAGCTGTTGGACCCAGAATAGTAACAGCTACTTTTAAAACAGCTAAAAAGAAAAATCATGTAAATGTTATCCAATGTTATGCACCAACTAATGACAAAGAAGAGTCTGTGAAAGAAGCATTTTATACTAGACTACAGGAAATTATGGATAAAGTAAAAAGAAGAGACATCACAATTTTGATGGGTGACATGAATGCAAAGATAAGTACAGTCAACACCGGATTTGAAGAAGTCATGGGAAAACATGGGCTAGGAATAATGAATGAAAATGGGGAACTATTCTCAAACTTCTGTGCTTCAAATCAACTGGCTATAGGAGGAAGCATGTTTCCACATAAGAGAATACACAAGGCAACATGGATATCACCAGACCATAGAACAGAAAATCAGATTGATCATATATGCATAAACAAGAAGTTTAGATCATCATTGCAGGAAGTAAAGGTATATAGAGGAGCAGATGTGGCATCAGATCACCACCTTCTGATAGCCAAAGTAAAAATGAAACTCAAGAGATATGCAACAATGCAAAATTATAGACAACAATTTAATGTAGGACATCTAAGAAATCAAGAAACAAGAGACAAATTTACGGTAACAGTATTCAACAAATTCCAAGTGCTCCGTCTGCTGGAAGATGTAGAGAATACAGAAGACTATTGGCAGCATCTCAAAAGTGTATGGAAGGAGACATGTGAAGAAATACTGGGGAAAAGGGAAAGACAACAAAAAGCATGGATAACAACAGAAACCATCAATAAGATAAAAGACAGAAAAAACAAGAAAGCAGAGTTAAACACAAGCAAAACCAGAAGTTCCAAAGCCAAGGCTCAAGAAGTGTACACAGAAGCAAACAAAGAAGTAAAAACAAGTATCAAAAGAGACAAGAGGAAGTATATTGAGGAGTTGGCAAGAGAGACAGAAGATGCTGCAGCCAAGGGAAATATGAGAGAACTGTATAGCAGCACAAAGAAGCTAACAGGGAAATACAAGCAAACAAAATGCCTCATATAAAAGAGAAACATGGAAAACTACTCAGCAATATACAAGAGCAAACGAAGAGGTGGACAGAATATTTTGAGGACCTTCTCAATAGACCAGCTCCACAAAACCCACGGACATCCAGCCAGCAGAAGAAGAGCTACAAATTAACGGTGAAAGACCAACGAAAGAAAAAATAAAGAAAGCCATAAAGCTTCTAAGAGATGGAAAAGCGTCTGGACCTGATGGCATTCCAGCAGAGGCCATCAAAGCAGATATCGACACGGCTACAGAGATGTTATATAAATTAGTTGGTAAAGTCTGGGAAAAGGAAGATATACCAGCAGAATGAAAGGAAGGATATCTGGTTAAGTTGCCTAAGAAGGGAAATTTACAAGAGTGTACAAATTATAGAGGAATAATGTTAATATCAGTGCCAGGAAAAGTATTAAACAGGATTATCCTCGAGAGATTAAAAGAGTCCATAGACAAGAAACTGAGAGATGAACAAGCAGGTTTTCGACAAAACAGATCATGTACAGACCAGATAGCCACTTTGAGAATAATAGTTGAACAAAGTCTGGATTTACCATTATACATCGGATTTGTGGACTACGAAAAGGCATTTGACAGTGTAAACAGAGAATCACTTTGGAAATTGATGAGGCATTATGGAGTTCCCCTGAAGATCATTAATTTAATAAAGAAAACATATGAAGACATGACATGCAGAGGTCTTTACGAAGGACAGCTTACAGAACCGTTTGGGATAAGAACAGGAGTGCGACAGGGATGCCTCTTGTCTCCATTTCTTTTCTTACTAGCAATAGACTGGGTTATGAGATCATCGCCAACATGGAATGGAATCCAATGGACTCTGACTAAGCAGTTGGATGATCTGGATTTTGCTGATGACTTGACTCTTCTGTCCCATAACCGTAATCAGATGCATTATAAATTGAAAACACTCGATGAGAGGTCACAGCAATTGGGTCTGAAAATACACAGGGAAAAGACAAAAATAAAGAGAATAAATGCAGGTAATGATCATTATAACAGGGTTGAACTTGAAGAGACACCAATACAAGATGTAGAATCGTACACAAATCTTGGCAACAATATAGACAACGTTGAAGGGACAGACAGTAATATCAAAATAAGAATACAAAACGCAAGAGGAGCTTTCATTGCATTGGGAAATATATGGAGATCAAGAGAAATCGGACCCAACACGAAAATAAGAATCTTCAACTCAAATGTGAAGTCAGTCCTATTGTATGGCTCTGAGACATGGAGAACAACAAAGACAACAACCAAAAGGCTACAGACTTTCATAAATGGATGCTTGCGTAGAATAGAGGGATTAAGATGGTATGACAAGGTTACCAACTTGGAACTGAGGACAAGAACTAGACAAGTGCCAGTGGAACAAGAGATGAGAAGAAGACGATGGCGATGGGTTGGACACACACTGACGAGACCTGTTGATGGCATTACATGGCAGTCCTTGTTCTGGAACCCCCAGGGCAAGAGAGGCAGAGGTAGGCCAAGAATCACATGGAGAAGAGAGCTGGAAACAGAGGTGAAAATGATGAGGAGAACGTGGAAAGAACTTGAGATGATGGCACGTGACAGGAGGACTTGGCATGGGTTTGTTGAAGGCCTATGCTCCCTTGGGAGTTGAGGGTTATGAATGAAAAACACAACAGGACAAATGGAAAAAAATATAGTATATGTGACACTCAGAACAGAAGCAAAGTGCTAGCAGCAAAACAGAAGTCCTGGGAAGAATTTGGAGAAAAGCTAGAAAAAGATGCACAAGAAAACCAGAAATTGTTCTATAAGACAATAAAGAACATGAGGATAGAAAAACAATGCTCTCTCAAATTTATAAAGGACAAGCAATGCAAATTGCTTACTGCCCCGACGGAAGTAATGGAAAGATGGAAAAAATATTTCTCAGAACTCCTGGATGGTGAGGATGGTGAAGCTTCAGAAATGACAACTACTAGCACAGAAGAGAAAACCAATGATGGTGAAGATGACATAAAGATGGAAGAACTGAAGGCAGCACTGGAGAAAATCAAGATGGGCAAAGCAGCAGGGCATGATAGTATAACACCAGAAATGGTTAAGTACATGGGAGCATCAGGCGAACTATTACTCTTAAGGGTCCCACAGGCAGCGTGGTGCAACAAGGCCATACCAAAGGATTGAGAGATTGCCATCATTACACCAATTTTCAAAAAGAGTGACAATCGACAATGTGGAAACCACAGAGGCATATCCCTTCTCAGTGTCCCTGGTAAAATCTACTCTAGAATCCTAGAGCAGAGACTTTGACGCCTAGCTGAGCCACAATTGGATGAGGTCAGTGCAGATTCCGAGCAAACCGAAGTACTCAAGACCTAATCTTCACACTCAGACAGCTGAGTGAAAAGGCCCTTGAGTATAAGAGTGAGATCCATCTTTGTTTCATAGATCTGGAAAAGGCGTTTGACAGGGTCCCCTGGAGCAAACGTTGGGACTGTTTGGCAAGGAAGAACATTCCAGCACCTCTGATTCATGCTATACAGAGCTTCTACAAGTCTTGCAGAAATTATGTGAAGACAGCAAACCAAAAGTCAGAAGAGTGCAGGCCCACCACTTGTGTAAGACAAGGTGATATCCTGTCACCTTATCTTTTCATACTCCTCATGGATGATGTCATCAAGGCATGCAGGGAGAGAACAAGAAAGTATTCAGTGGGGTACTGGAAGATGAGACAGGTCTGTATTTCGGAGCTGGCATTTGCTGATGATGTTGCCCTGATTGCTAAATCAGAGGCACATCTCCAATCCAACATTCAAGTCTGGAAGGAAGAGCTGGAGAAGAGAAGGATGGTCATAAGCAGCTCTAAAACAAAATCAATGGTGATATCACGCGAAGAAAGAAGACATCAGATTAAGCTGGGAGAACAAGTCCTGGAGCAGGTCGACCACTTTAAATACTTCGGAGCTATTATAGACTTAAAGGGAGGCATCAAAGAAGAATTTGCCACTCGAAAAGCATCAGCTGGGAGACTTTTTTCAGGCCATAAATCGAGGATTCCTCAGCAAGAGAGAGATTGGTAAGAAAACGAAGATGGCTGTATGCCGCTCTATTTATATCCCAGTCTTGACATATGGATGCAAGTCATGGGCAATGACTACAACCCACAAAAGCCAGATCCAAACCTCAGAAATGAGGTATCCGAGGAAGGTGGTTGAAGTAACAAGAAGAGACATGGTACGCAACTAGACGATGCGTCAAGGCCTTAAATCCTACCCCCTGCAGATACAAGTAGAACAGTCCCAACTAAGATGGTTTGGCCATGTCTGCAGAATGGGAGAAGATCGGCTACCACGACAAGCATGGGAAACAAAGAGCCAAGGACCCAAACCCCCAGGACGACCCAGAGTCCGCTGGGAGGACAACATTAGACAATCTTTGAAGGACCGAGGACTAGAATGGATCGAGGCCAGGAGGAAGACAGCCGATAGGATAGTCTGGCGCTCTCTCTTCCAAACCTCTACAGCTCACGGTAGAAGGGGAACGACTAAGTAGTAAGTAGATCTCTGAGAAATATTTTGTTAGTTCCTAGTGATCTCTGAGGAATATTTGGTTAGTTCCTAGTGATCTCTTAGGAATATTTTGAATGAACGATGATTTAGTTCCTAGTGATCTCTGAGGAAAATTTTAAATGAATGAATGATGATTTAATTCCTAGGGATCTCTGAGGAATATTTTAAATGAGCGAATGACGATTTAGTTCTAGTTCCTCGTGATCTCTGAGGAATATTTTGTTCGAACGATGATTTAGTTCCTCGTGATCTCTGATGAATATTTTGTTTGAACGATGATTTAGTTCCTCGTGATCTCTGAGAAATATTTTGTTTGAACGATGAATTAATTCCTGGTGATCTCTGAGGAAAATCTTGTTTGAACCATTGTGACGGTATTGCCTCCCCTGCTTTGTAGTAGTGATCAAACAGTGGCCAAAACTCAAGAGTATCTAACATGACTACCTTCGCACAAGATTACTCTTGGCAGATTTGTAAATAGAAGAGTAATGACACGTCTATCTCGCGGGTGTCTTTACAAGATATTCAGATAAGCGAAAACAATGCTGCTTTGGCTGAGCACGTTAATTCTAGAATCTGCCGACATCTTTTGAGAAGGATTAAGCACTTATTAAGTTCAAGCCCCCGTCCTTTATTTACTCAGTGGAATTCTTATTATTCTGGTATAGCTCTGTTTAGAGTGTGTGTAGTAAACTGACTGAGACAAACATGCAGTACATTTAAAATGAATAAATCGAAGTTAAATTTGTAAAATTACAAATAACAAAATTTAATAATCATTTAAGTTTTAACAGTTTGAAAAAATTGAATAGTTTAAAAGCAAAGGTTCATCATTGATGGATAGCAAAATTTTTTCTTACAAGTGGCAGCTCATACATTGAATTTAGCTGCCAATGACGGTTCTGCTCCTACTGATGGGTTGTTTCTTTTTACACTGTTCACACTCGTCGCTGGTCACGTTTGTCGGATGTAGCTCGTTTCCCAGATATGTCTACAAAATGGGTCTCTCGCCTTAAAGCTTAGGCCACTGTTCCCTTTCTTGTTCCAGAAATAGTACTTTCTGCTGGTACCACCAATAACTATGATTAAAAAATAGAAACGAAACGCTTTCTTCAGTATTGCGCTTCCCTACGCCATACTCCTAACGATCTCTGAGGAATATTTTGAAAGAGCGAATTCTGGTTTAGTTCCTAGTGATCTCTGAGGAATATTTTGAATGAACGAATGATGATTTAGTTCATAGTGATCTCTCAGGAATATTTTTAATGAATGATGATTTAGTTCCTAGTGATCTCTGAGGAATATTTTGAATGAACGAATGATGATTTAGTTCATAGTGATCTCTCAGGAATATTTTTAATGAACGATGATTTAGTTCCTAGTGATCTCTCAGGAATATTTTGAATGAACGAATGATGATTTAATTTCTAGCGATCTCTGAGGAATATTTTGAATGAACGAATGATGATTTAGTTCTTAGTGATCTCTGAGGAATATTTTGAATGAACGAATGATGATTTAGTTTCTAGTGCTCTCTGAGGAATATTTTGAATGAGCAAATGATGAATCAGTTCCAAGGGATCTCTGAGGGCTATCTTGAATGAACGAACGATGATTTAGGGCCTAGCGATCTCTGAGGAAAATTTTAAATGAACAAATGATGATTTATTTCCTAGTTATCTCTGAGGACTACTAGTACCTTAGGCATGTCGTAAATGGCTGCTAATATGGGATTTTACATGAGGCTGACAACTGTATTATGTAAAATAAATAAATATTTTACATATCAAGGTATGTTTCAGGCGCCCGTGAGAAATAAAGAAGCAGAAAACTATACAATAGAAAAACTACAGTAGTGAGTGGCTTGCGAGAATCGAACCCAGGACCTTCCGAACGGCACGCCGCCTAGTTACAGAAGCAAATCATACTATCTTCCCTGCCAACTAGGTACCAAAAAAATAGTGCTTCAAAGACAGGGGTCATTAGTGCGATTCACAGCATGTAACACCGGATATGTATGTGTAAGCCACTCACTTCTGTTGTTTTTTTATTGTCCAGTTTTCTGCTTCCTTATTTCTCACGAGCGCCTGAAACATACCTTTATATGTAAAATATATTGCTACAGAAACCACCGCTATAAGAATGCATGCTTTACAGCAGGTTTCCTGTTTGAGGCGCCAGTTGTGGCCCTATGATTAGTAAGGAGCACATGTATAAAGAAATGAAATACATAGAGCTGGAGATGTTACTGTAATCGCCAGGACAGGTCAGTTGTCTACAGGTCGGACACTGCCTCGTTCAAAGAGCGAACCTCCTCAATGTAATAAAATATACGTATATAATGAAGCTCTCTACTTCACATATTTGATTGAGAAATATGAATGTCCTGGACATTTTTTAAGGTATTTCACGAGTTAACCAGGTACCATTAATCCCTGAGACGTTTATAAACCTTTCCCATACAAACGTTAAAATTAAACTGTGAACATTTGAATTCATAGCCCCATATGTTTAAAAAAAAATGGCGACAACAAGAAAGGTAACCAAGAAAATACCAATATTTTTAATTAAATGAATACAGCCGTAAAACGTAAAAAATTAAAACTTTGTGTTAGCTAATGTAAAGCTGGGGAGGGACAGAAAGTCAAACAATAGTCAATCAAAACATGAAAAACTAAAACTTTGTTAGCTAACATAAGGCTTGGGAGGAGGGAAGGGGGGGGGGGGGGGGGGGGGGGGGGGGGGAAAGTCAGACAACAGTGAATCAAAAACATGATAAACTAAAACTTTGTGTAAGCTAATATAAGGCTGTGGGGGTGGGGGGTGGGGGGGGGGGGGGCAGAAAGTCAAACAATGGTGAATCAAAACAGTGAAAAACTAAAACTTTGTGTTAGCTATATGTAAGGCTGGGAATCAAAACAGTGAAAAAAGGCGATAAAGATAGATAACCATAATACTCTGTGAAGAATTTCACTATATAGTCATTTTTGGAATCTATGAACAAAACAATAGACAGAGCAAGATTTATAACAATTATAGACTAGAGAAAGGTACCTAGAACGGAGAAAGAGAAGAATAACATGGAAATAACTTAAATGGACAGCTCAGTTTCTGAAATCTTGAAGAGATTGGTTCAAAATGTGTGTCCCAAACGGTGCTCAAGGAGAAAACAAGAAGAAAACCATTGGTTTGTATTTAATTTACAGGCTATTAAAGAATTTTCTAATAAACGAAAGCCGTTTTACTGGTCAATAAAGAATACATTAACACCCACTTAAATTATTATCGCCAAATCTGGACAATTTAAGCAAAGCTCTGTTTAAAACAATACTTATTCTCCCTTTCTTTACGTCCTCGTGTGCACACTGTATGTTTTTCTACTACTGTTGGAAAGGAGCGACCAGGATGAACGTTAAGCTTCTAGTTGTCTGCTTTATGGCTCTCTTGTGCTTTTGCACAGCATATGCAAAGGAGTATCGTAAGTTTAGAATTTTGTGCAATTATGTTTAAAGAGGTTTGAATACCGATGTAAGTCCTTATATACGCCAATACGCAGCAGCATATTTGAGGATACATTAGTGTAAATTTCTAATTCCCAATCGCCAAGGACCATCAGGTTTGTATCCAGCCCATGGGCAGATTCGAGGACCAAACAGGTA
>JAMPIV010015242.1:0-39557 GCA_024509875.1 Oreohelix idahoensis
AATGAGGTATATGGCAGTTTAACTGCATGCACTTAGGTGGCTGTCTGAAACTCCATCAACCAGGGAAGTTATATTGTCAGACTCTCAAGACATGCTTGGGAAAGCTCAGAACGGATGGCTGCGGCAGGAATGGAAAACATCAATAGAATCCTCAAGTTTCAAGAACTGGTGTGGATCTACTGGCCTGGTCATGCAGGGGTACGTGGCAATAAGAGAGCTGACAGACTGGCCTCGAGAGCACCCATAGTCGGGACACTGGACGTGGATAAGGGAGAGATACTAAGGGCTATTAATGATCGCCTGCTGGATAATGACACTGCAATGGATGACTCCACAAAGCTGAGTCTGTTGCAGTTTGCCATCACACGTGGAACTAGCATAAATGGACGTGAGAGAGGATGCATCCGTTTTATGTACAATCAGAATGCTACAGGTACAATCAGCATTCATACTCTTCGACATTTGCTGAGGGAGACTGAGCACCTGTGGGTTTGTCCGGAGTGCAGTGAGGTTGATTCTGATTAACATTTAACAATGACACATTGATCATAACCATGTTTAAATTTGTTTTAAAGCAATAACATGCTAAGAAATTTTGAAGCCGTGTAGCAAAGTTTGATTTGCTGGGGAGGTTATGATGGTATCCTAAAAGAATGAAATCCGTGCCTGTATTAACCGTGTGAGGTCAAGCACATGTAGGCCCCTGAATCTATAAATGATGATGATGAATTATGTGCAGGGAACCTAACGCTACCTCCCTAGATCTCATACGGTCACTATTTTGGCTCTAGTGTCTGGTGTATGATGTATCTAGTGTCTAGGGAAGAAATGAAATGATGGTACACAACACAAAAACACTGTAATTTTCTATGAGGAAGTGAATAAAACCAGTGGTTAAGTTTTTCTTTAACAAGGAATATTTTTTCTTTCTGTACAATTTAATCTGCCTGTCCAGCCATATCTTTTGGACAGGTCTTTGAAAATGAGGACAAGATAGTTTACAGAAAAGATCAACTAAAATATCTGGACTCTTTGTCCACTAAACTATAAAGTCAATATATATATATATATCTATTCTGTTGGAATGTTTACAGCTTACACTTTATTCATCTAAAAGGGAGAGTCACTGTGTATGAGGGGCTGTAGTTTTATCATACCCCATAAACTTCCTGAGTATGATTGGAAATACTAGTGTTTATTAAGCGAAAATGTCAGATATACCCAGATGCTTAACACATTACCTGGGATTCCTTGTAGAATGATAATACAGTATGAAGTTGCAGAAAATCTCGATCTTTCCAAAATGCCCAAGCTCCTCCCGTTATCTTTTGACAGCATAAACGAATGGTCGGAGACTTGATGGCTTTATTCTCACTCAGCAGGTTTCCTGTTACCAGCTGGCAACAGGAAATAAAATCTCTGCAACAAAAGGACACCCTGGCCTTTTATATCTGATCACTTTTTATATTTATTATTTTCCTACGGTGCTATGGGGTCAGCCACGCGTGCATTACAGGTGCACTCGCCCCTAATTTTACATGACTCACACCTTGCTGTGACCACACCTCAGGTCCCTATGGCAGATACGCCACTGTACGTTTACATAGTTTTCCTCAATAAAATAATGTGGAGTAACCACATTTCCTTTGGTATGATTTTCTCTTTGTAAAAAGACGAAATGTTATTATGTGTGTAGTGTACTCTGATCATCACTGGACGGAAACTCGCAGGAAGTCAATGATGCAGGAACTGGTTTCCTTTTGAGGCTCCAGGAGGAGCAGGCCCTTAACTTGGTCAATTCAACCGACGCAGGATGGTGTAAATATGGAGTGAGAGTGTAGAGTGTTATTAACGCGAATGATGGAATGTTCGTATCTTGACCAATCTAAAGCACTCATTCACTCATGTCTATAAGGCACCAATGCAGACTGCTGGAATCTTTTCATACAGTTTATTCAGACGCACATACTGGGACAGAACGAATAGATCATAAGTACATGTTGACACATCAATCTTCAGGCATGAATAGTAGATCCCATGTCATGGAACATTCAAATATAATGGGTGGTACAAAACAGCATTCAATGTTCTGATACATTATGGCCGCATCCCCTATCTGACTGAACGCGTCAGTAAAGGCGGATCGGTAAACAAATGAAGAGTTCGATGGACGAACCTTCTTTCCCTTGCTAAGTTCTTAGGTTGCTTATATTCAATGTTTATATCATACTGTGAAACCACGATAAGGGGTTTTCATATAAATGAGATCTCCATGCCACTGTCCGAATAGTAAGATACACGACCCGTTCTCTGGACAGGGATCCATAGTGATGACAGGAATACAAAAAATGGCCTCCTTCCCTGAGCTTTCGCTCACTCGCCCAGCAGAAGAATAATCATCAGCTAAAGTTGATTCAAAACTTGAATAAGTATAACTTTCCAGAGTTACCATACAGTCCCTTTGTCAGAAGGTTACTTCATGAAGACATAAGCGCTGATGGAACCTGTCATCTACAACAATATCTAGTTAACCGACCAACGATGCACGAAAATACGTTGCTCCATCTAGGTCTAACCATAAGGAGATCGTCAAAAGGGTCTGGATTTACCTTGAGTCCGAATCCAACATGATACAGTACATGAGGAGAGTCTCTAACACTATAATCTTGTAGAAACACAATCTCCTACTGAAGAAATCACTTCATAAATCATTTTTCACTCTTGAAAGGACCAGCCCTAGGAAATACGTGACCAGCCATTATAGGCGGCAATATCGGAACTCATCACGACTCGCCAAGACAACCAATACCTCCGCTAGAGCGGCATAAAGAATATAGTCCTGCCTACCCATACAAAATATACAATATAGGACTGAATCTACTTGCACTAATAATATGTAATACATATGAATTCAGGCCATAAACATTCTAAGAACGATCAATCTATTTTCTGGCTATGACAAATGATGAATGCCAAAATATAAGTATTCTTACGCCCGATCAATATCAAGGGAGATTATCCATATAATCAAACGTATGAATAAAACATGGATTATCTGGCTTTACAAAAGAAAGCATTTTCGTACCCAATTAAATACAACAATATATTTTCCATATTAAATAGACATATCGTACATTTGTAATCTGTGCATTCAAAAATATGTATGCAACACTCTTCTTTTCTTTTTTAAATATAAATGCTTCAGGCATGTTAAACAGTGTTCATGGAACACAGAGGCTTACTAATATATTCTAATGCAATAATATTAAAACACAATCATGACAACATACATCAGTTAGATACAGTTCAATGTGAGGACTCAACAATGTCTGCTCCCGGCACGTGCTTCACTTTTTCCAATAGCAGTATCTAACTTTGGCAGTGGGATTAATCATATTAAATTCATAAAGCATTCTTACCACAAAGTTCAAGAAATATAAACAAATGACGCTGACTTGCAAAGAAATGGCCTCAGTTTCCTCTGCACTGCCCAGACTGTGAATACTTCTTTATTTAATTTTACAATTAACACAGCTGATCTCAGCGTATTTGAAAGAAAAATTTTGTTCAACTGGCAATGAATAGTGAAAGCCTTTTGCTAATATTTATTAGCACTGGCCAATCGAAAGCTTGCGACTACCAGAATTCAAATGTAGTTTTTGAAAAACAAAAATAATTCCAAACAAACTCTGCGTCTGGTAGTCGATTGGCCAGTCTGCTTTAGTTATGCCAATACAAAAAGATGTTTCGTTTTGGATTACATTTTTCCTACCGCTCCCCTCTCCTCCTATACTCTTTTTACTCATGCGAATTTGAAACCACCTCAATGCCTCTCTCTAAGCTGGCGTCCCCACTAACGTTATGAAAAACAAGCAGGAACAACAGTCTGTCTGGTCGCGCGTCCGTAGACATTTAGTATTTTCTTCTATTAAGAGTAATGTATTATAGATAACCTTACTTGCTACCACATATCTATATATCTCAGTCAGAATTATTCTGGAATAGTGTGATGCTACGTTATGTGTCTAGGGTATGTGTATGGTGAAGTGTAAGTCACAACAACAGACAGATAAACAATTTAATTTAATCCACTACTCTTAACAACACTGTGACACTCACATACATATAACACTCTATGAGAATAGCTTAAAGAAGTCACTCGTAACGGTTCAAATAACAATATGTATTCATTACTAGCATGAATGAATATGTGTCCTGATTCAACTACAAGGGAACCAGGAATCACAATCAATTTAAATTACAAGTTATGTACAGAATGTATTTAATCTGAATATTGTAGTGACATATATTAGTACAAATGTTCTATGTGTGTCAGTTGTGTAGTGGTAAAATGAGGTAATACTGGTTTTGTTTTGTTCAAGCTCTGTTGGTATTTGTCATCATGACTTCAATAGTTTGTCTTTAGGGACCATTATTGTAGATGTTCACAGTTCCTGATTTTAAGACAAGTAAATTCCCCTCTTAATGTTAATTTTTATAAAGTTATTTCAAGATGAGGGGACATAATGTTGAGCTCAGCTGGCCAATTCGCTTATCTGGCGTGATGGCGGCAGGAAAGGACTCCTCTGCTCGAATTCTCCTCTGGGCTCAGGAGACACCTCACTGATAGCTAAAAAGACCAAGGAGTATGCTGTCCGACTCTGGATTCAGCAAATCTCTGACCAGATGCTGCTCACTACCATCAAGACCACTGTCCCTGAAATCAAGAAGGATGTACCTTCTACTTCATAACTAATTTATATTCTCTTTTACACTGATCACAATACAGCACAAACATTGCGTTCAGAGCGTTAGGCCAACAGTCAGCTTCATTTGAAATACTTTATTCCAGTATTACCCTTCTTAATGGTTACTACGCCTCTGCACTTCCAGCATTATTTCTTTCTAGTCCATCATCCAGGTGTCAGTGTACTATTTGGCCATTCCATGCCGTTTTACTTCTCTCCGACACCCTCTGTTCAGGCTGGAGCATTATAGGCTTTACCTCACGTTTGCCACTGAACTACACATATATATACAGGCATAAATCAACAATTCACATTCAATTTTTCATTAAAAGATACTGAATGGTTCAAGCTTACCACAATTTCATGGAAATAAACACAGATACGTTGATTAGCAATGAATTCTGGCACAAACTGGCACAAATTCCGTTCTGCCTATGTTCCAGGCTTTTATTTTAGCAAAAATGTGAGCTAGCTTCAACGTACTGTCGCTTTATCAAGCTTATTTGAATTAGTGGTCTCGAACTAACGCTCCCAAGTGTGTATATCAGCGAGACTGGCCAATGAGCCACGTTTCGACAAGTGTTTGAAAAAATGTTATCTTTTCCCGTCTCCCCCAACAACCAAGATAGTATTTATAGCCCGACCAATCGTGGTTAGGCTTTCATTTGTTGCGCTCCAATCAATTTGGAGTTTACATGGTAGGCTATTTATGTAACGTAAGGTTTTTTCAAACACGTTATAAAAAAAATTTTATGAGCAGAAATGATTTTATGCTGTCAGGCACCCCCAATATTTTATTTTGGGTATAATTTATTAATTCCTGGACTATTTGCGTAACGTTTTACATATTATTTGTCAGCAAACCCTAAGGAACCCAAAAATACTAATTTAAAGGAGCTACGTGGCTGCGTTCAAAATATGCAATTTCTTCTATCTCCTGTTTAGAAGATGTGCTGTCTGGGTACTGTTATGTGTTCAAACGTAAACCCATATAATGTTGTCTTTTCTAATAAGAGTCTGTTATGATTTATAAACCTAACTCTGGGAAAGGGTAGTGTATTTTATCACTGTCCGTCTGAAAAAAAAAATTAGTGCATGTAGACTTACACGCGTGATGGTAGTAATTGTGTATCGCGCGAAGCGGGTTTAGTGTTCGGCTTTCTGCCTCTCCCTTCTCTTTTTATCCCTTTAGTCCATCTGTTCGTTCGTTTTGGTAACGCAGTATAATTAATGTTAGGGTTAATTTAGGTCATTACGCAGTACGTCTCAATGTTTTTCCAAGAATTACAGCACACGTTTCATTGAAGAAGGCGGGTAATAATACAGTAAGCTTTACTATCAACGTGAAAGCGTTACAATTTGCAGACGAAGCAGAAAACAAGGGGGATTTCGAGTACATTCTTTGTGACAGCACTGTCATTTTCCCATTGCTCTTCTCTTTATTAATTTTATTTGTTAGGCTTTATATTTACCTAATAATTTATATATGTGGATTAGAATATTCCATGACACCTCCCCTCTTAAAACAGACATTATATGTCAGTCCTTTATTCCATATACACATATAGAAATTTATTATTATTTCTGGGGTTTACGGTGATTCTCATCACACGGATGGCGGCTTAAAAAATCCGCTCCCAGATTGGTTTTTCCAGATATATATTCAATGCTAAAATTATATGGAGCCAGAAGCAAAGACCATCGGAGTAACCTAGAGTTCTCATGCTTAGCCTGTGCTAAAAACGATAAAGGTTTGTGGTCAGTTTGCAACTTAAATGCCTTCCCATATAGATAAATATTGAATTTCTTTATTGCCCATATTACTGCAAGACATTCTTTTTCGCTAGTTGAGTAGTTGATTTCAGCTTTATTCAACTTTCTGCTAGCATATGCCACTGGGCTTAATTCCCCATCCAATGCATCTGATTTCTGTAGTAAAGTTGCACCTAGCCCAATATTACTTGCATCCGTCCTTACTATGAATTCTTGACTTAAGTCAGGTAATTTCAAAATGGGTTTACTTGTGAGCTTTTCCTTCAATTCTTGGTAAGTCATTTCACATTGTGGTGTCCATGTAATGCGATCTGGAAGTCCTTTACGTGTCAATTCCGTTAAAGGTGCACATATGGAATTAAAGTTTTTGATATACTTCTGGTAGAAACCACATAATGAGACAAAGGATCTCACGTCCTTCTTGGTTTGTGGTCTCGGGGCTTTCTGTAGTTTCTCTAAATTCTTTGGGTCAGGGGTCATGTTTCCCTGATAAACTGTGTGTCCCAAAAATTCCAATTCTTTACATCCAACGCAACATTTGGTTGGTCGGGCTGTTAAATTTGCCTCCCTAAGTCGATCAAACAGCATGTTCAGAGAGTCAATGTGTTCCTCAAATGTTTCTGTTGCTATAAGGATATCATCCATAAAATTTGTTATACAGGGATTATTCAGAGGATCCAATAATTTTCTCATCATTCTAGAGAAGACACTAGGCGCATTCTTCAATCCAAATGGCAATCTATTAAACTCATAGTGTCCTTCTGAGGTACTAAAAGCTAGGTATGGTCTAACCTCAGGCTTTACTGGAATCTGATAGTATCCTTTACTCAGATCCACTTTTGAGAAATATTTAGCTTTATTTAGTCTGGCAAACAGCTGATTTGTATCCGGCAATGGATCCACCTGTCCTTCTGTAATAGCATTCAGTCTCCTGTAATCTATACAGAGTCTATGTTCTCCAGAGGGATTCCGGAAGAGTACAACACCGGAACTATACGAAGACTCACTGTGCGAAATAATTCCTTCCTTCAACAGATAGTCTATCTCTTCCTTCAAAGCTTTTTCCTTAGCAAACGGAATCGAATATGGTTTCATACAGACAGGTGTGGAGTCTATGAGTTTCATATCATATTCCAATAGGTTTGTATGCCCTGGTCGGTCTGTTAACACCTCTGCATGATTATTCAGAACCTGTTGCACTCTCTCTTTCTGAGTTTTCGTTAAATGTGTACTGATTTTCACCTGTGCTGCTGTCTCACAGGGGTGTAATGGATATTCAAATGATGAAAGTGGTTCCTTTTTCATCTCCATGGCGATGGACAAGGTCAACAAGTGTGTCTCTTCCTGATGTTCTCTTTCCAAATATTTCTTCAGCAGATTCACATGATAGATTTTTTCTTTCCCCTTCTTATCTATCTTATAATTTGTTCTAGACACCTTCTCTAGAACTGTATATGGACCCTGCCATCCAATTTGTAACTTATTCTGACTCCCGGGCAAAAGAAGCAGTACCTTCTCTCCCACAGCCAAATTTCTGTCTTTCGCCTTCCTGTTATAATAGGCAGCATGTTTCTTCCTGGCTTGTTTCAAATTTTCATTGGCAAGTTTCCAGCCAGTTTTCAACCGAGTGGTCAGCTCATTCACATATTGGTATGAAGATGTAATGTTTTCCTCTGCCTTTTCATCAGTCCACGTTCTTAACATAGCTTCGAGTGGACCTTTTATTGGCCTTCCAAACAATAATGTTGCCGGGGCCATACCGGTTGAACTATGGGGTACCTCTCGATAAGCAAAGAGGGCGGCGTGCAGGTACTGGTCCCATGTATCTGGTTTTTCGTGTGCCAACTTTCTCAGGATCGACATTAATGTGCCGTTAAATCTTTCCACTTGGCCGTTCCCTTGGGGATGATACACACTACAATGGAAGTGTTTGGCCTGGAAGATCCTGAAAACTTCTTCAGTTAGTTTCCCCTTGAACTGAGAGCCATTATCAGTCAAGATTTGATTGGGAAAGCCTAACCTTGTGAAAATTGTGAGCAATGCCTCTGCCACATGTTTTGAATCAATCGATGACAGGGCTACTGCCTCTCCCCACATAGAACAAGTGTCCACCAGAGTCAGAATGTAGCTGTTCCTTCTCTTGGTTCGGGTGAGAGGTCCCACAAGATCCACGGCAACTCTCTCAAAGGGTGTTCCCACTATGGGCATTTCCCCCAGAGTTGCTGGTGCAGTCCAATGTTTAGGTGCTACTCGTTGGCACTCTGGACAGGATTTTACATATCGTTTGATATCTTCAGTTATTCCTGGCCAGAAATAGTGACAAGCTATTCGCTGTCCTGTTGCGCTGATTCCCATATGACCACTGAAGGGAATCGCATGCCCTAGTTCCAACACTTTAGTCCTATATGAAGTGGGAAGGACCAGCTGTCCGTGACCATTGGATTCAGATCCAGCCTTCCTATATATCAATTTGTTCTTCATATAAAACTCTCCCTTGCCTGGAGGTGTATGAGATTTGGGCAACTTCTTGAAACATGGCTTGAGTGTTTTGTCCTCAGCCTGTGCCTTCCTCATCTCATCTGGGTGAGTATTTATGGGATTATCCTCCTCCTTCTTTGTCTGTGATCTGGTCTGCACTGTTGCCAATATCACAGGTCTCTTGGGATTCCCCAAGAAGACATATCTACACCCCAATATTAGAGGGTAGATTGGCTCATTTATCACTGCTGCTTTTATGATTCCTTCCACATATCGCGTTTTCACTTTTATTCGGGCGACGGGAAGTGTCATGGTAGCTACATCCTTGGTTGCAGTTTGAATCTCCACTGTTTCTGTGGTGTATTGATCGGCCTGCACCAGGTGAGAACTCACAACGGAATCGTAATCTAAACCGGTATCATATAAACATCTTATAGTGACACCATTACAGATGACATCTTCACACACTGGGGGGTGGTATGGTTCCTGTAATTCTTCAGGTTTGCCCTTCTTTTCCTTTTTCCCCGATGTCATAGCAGCAAAATGAGGAGGTTTCCTTCTACAATGGTCAGTGTCATGATTGTTCATCTTACAATTTTTACACCACCTTTTTCCTTGGTTGAAAGATTTTCTTTCATCATATTTCCTTTCATCGAATTGTGGGACTTTATTTTTATTTTATTTTCATACCGTGGCCTATCAAATTGGTGCTTACCTTTATTTTGATCCTTAGGATCAAATTTATTAAAATTCTGTGGTGCCCTAAAGTTGTCCACCTGTTTCTTTTTATTACCTGTTACCTCTGCTTGAGCTGCTTGATACCTTTCAGCAACATTTAGCAACTCACCCAGCCTCTCTGCACCTTGTTCCATGAGAAACTTTCTCAGGTCTGGAGCCATGGACTCTCTTAGTTGCTCTATAAGGACCATTTCCTTAAGATCTTGGGTTTTCCCCAGAGAAGTCCATTTCTCCAAGTATGTCTCTATGCGTGCAGAGAACTGGTGATAGGTTTCACCTGACAGTAGTTTAGCATTCCTAAATTTTTTCCTGTAAAACTCTGCATTCTTTTCATACCTTAACAAAAGAGCCTGCTTTAGCATGTCATAATTTTCCTGATCACCTCTGCTCATTTTTGCAAAAACTTCATAAGCTGCCCCACGAAGTCCCTGAGATAACTTTAAGCTCCACCTTTCTCTCTCTAACCCATACGTGGTAGCTAATAGTTCGTACCTATTTATATAGCTCTCAATATCATCGTCTTTCTCAACAAAATGATCTAAATGAAAATTCATAGCTGAGATTGAGGCTCCTTGAGTAACCGTAGCATCAGAGGCAAAGGGACTGGCACCATTTTCAGGAGCATGGCCTTGAAACTCAAACTCCCTTAGTCGTAACTCATGTTCCCTTTGTAATCTTTTATCTTCTGCTTCCCTTTCTGCAGCTAATTTCCTCTCTTCCCTTTCTGCAGCCAATTTCTTCTCTTCCCTTTCTGCAGCCAATTTCGTTTCTCTTCTCTTTTCTCTCCAATCTTTTGTCTTCTCTTTCTGCCTCCAATTTCTTAGCCTCTTTGTCAGCCTCAATCTGCAACCTCTTAGTCTCAGCCTCAGCTTCAAATTGTAACTTCTTAATTTCCCTGTCAGCCTCTAACTTTCTTTCGGCTTCAAACCTTCTTTCTTCGCGTTCAATAAATTTGTCACATTCCGTTGTGACATAGGCAACCATAACTTGCCCATCTAATCCTAACTCTTTTGCAGTCTGAACCGCAGCAGATCGAAATTTGGCCAGGTCCGCCATTGTCTATTATGTAAATTTATACAATGTCTAACCAACAATTCAATCTCTAATGGACAACACAGGCACCGTGAGCTCAACCTTATTTAATTCCACCCAAGGATACCTTTTAATTCTTATATTCCCTGAAGTGAATTACCCCCAATATTTTTAATAGTGAAAGATTCAAAATCCCAAGAGCGAGACCCCAATATATGTGGTGAAGTGGGATGTTATAAATATTTATAGGGAACTTAGTGTACTGACTGAGATCAGCTGTGAAGGTATCTATATCTATTAAGAGTAATGTATTATAGATAACCTTACTTGCTACCACATATCTATATATCTCAGTCAGAATTATTCTGGAATAGTGTGATGCTACGTTATGTGTCTAGGGTATGTGTATGGTGAAGTGTAAGTCACAACAACAGACAGATAAACAATTTAATTTAATCCACTACTCTTAACAACACTGTGACACTCACATACATATAACACTCTATGAGAATAGCTTAAAGAAGTCACTCGTAACGGTTCAAATAACAATATGTATTCATTACTAGCATGAATGAATATGTGTCCTGATTCAACTACAAGGGAACCAGGAATCACAATCAATTTAAATTACAAGTTATGTACAGAATGTATTTAATCTGAATATTGTAGTGACATATATTAGTACAAATGTTCTATGTGTGTCAGTTGTGTAGTGGTAAAATGAGGTAATACTGGTTTTGTTTTGTTCAAGCTCTGTTGGTATTTGTCATCATGACTTCAATAGTTTGTCTTTAGGGACCATTATTGTAGATGTTCACAGTTCCTGATTTTAAGACAAGTAAATTCCCCTCTTAATGTTAATTTTTATAAAGTTATTTCAAGATGAGGGGACATAATGTTGAGCTCAGCTGGCCAATTCGCTTATCTGGCGTGATGGCGGCAGGAAAGGACTCCTCTGCTCGAATTCTCCTCTGGGCTCAGGAGACACCTCACTGATAGCTAAAAAGACCAAGGAGTATGCTGTCCGACTCTGGATTCAGCAAATCTCTGACCAGATGCTGCTCACTACCATCAAGACCACTGTCCCTGAAATCAAGAAGGATGTACCTTCTACTTCATAACTAATTTATATTCTCTTTTACACTGATCACAATACAGCACAAACATTGCGTTCAGAGCGTTAGGCCAACAGTCAGCTTCATTTGAAATACTTTATTCCAGTATTACCCTTCTTAATGGTTACTACGCCTCTGCACTTCCAGCATTATTTCTTTCTAGTCCATCATCCAGGTGTCAGTGTACTATTTGGCCATTCCATGCCGTTTTACTTCTCTCCGACACCCTCTGTTCAGGCTGGAGCATTATAGGCTTTACCTCACGTTTGCCACTGAACTACACATATATATACAGGCATAAATCAACAATTCACATTCAATTTTTCATTAAAAGATACTGAATGGTTCAAGCTTACCACAATTTCATGGAAATAAACACAGATACGTTGATTAGCAATGAATTCTGGCACAAACTGGCACAAATTCCGTTCTGCCTATGTTCCAGGCTTTTATTTTAGCAAAAATGTGAGCTAGCTTCAACGTACTGTCGCTTTATCAAGCTTATTTGAATTAGTGGTCTCGAACTAACGCTCCCAAGTGTGTATATCAGCGAGACTGGCCAATGAGCCACGTTTCGACAAGTGTTTGAAAAAATGTTATCTTTTCCCGTCTCCCCCAACAACCAAGATAGTATTTATAGCCCGACCAATCGTGGTTAGGCTTTCATTTGTTGCGCTCCAATCAATTTGGAGTTTACATGGTAGGCTATTTATGTAACGTAAGGTTTTTTCAAACACGTTATAAAAAAAATTTTATGAGCAGAAATGATTTTATGCTGTCAGGCACCCCCAATATTTTATTTTGGGTATAATTTATTAATTCCTGGACTATTTGCGTAACGTTTTACATATTATTTGTCAGCAAACCCTAAGGAACCCAAAAATACTAATTTAAAGGAGCTACGTGGCTGCGTTCAAAATATGCAATTTCTTCTATCTCCTGTTTAGAAGATGTGCTGTCTGGGTACTGTTATGTGTTCAAACGTAAACCCATATAATGTTGTCTTTTCTAATAAGAGTCTGTTATGATTTATAAACCTAACTCTGGGAAAGGGTAGTGTATTTTATCACTGTCCGTCTGAAAAAAAAATTAGTGCATGTAGACTTACACGCGTGATGGTAGTAATTGTGTATCGCGCGAAGCGGGTTTAGTGTTCGGCTTTCTGCCTCTCCCTTCTCTTTTTATCCCTTTAGTCCATCTGTTCGTTCGTTTTGGTAACGCAGTATAATTAATGTTAGGGTTAATTTAGGTCATTACGCAGTACGTCTCAATGTTTTTCCAAGAATTACAGCACACGTTTCATTGAAGAAGGCGGGTAATAATACAGTAAGCTTTACTATCAACGTGAAAGCGTTACAATTTGCAGACGAAGCAGAAAACAAGGGGGATTTCGAGTACATTCTTTGTGACAGCACTGTCATTTTCCCATTGCTCTTCTCTTTACTTCAGACAGCAGTTTGGCGTTACATTTCTAACAAATCGTTAATTATAAGGCTAGGCTGCATTGTGTATGCAGCAGATCTGGCAAAATGTTAAATATTAGTAGTACGTTTTCGAAACCGAAACTAAAACGTGTTAGATTTTTACCGTGGGATCGTTCTATAGGCTTTAGCACTGCACAAAATTCAGCGCTATGCTGGCGTGTGAGAGTATCACCGTCAGACACAATAGGGCGGGTCTATTTATTATCATTTTATGACTAAAATCTTACTGAAATGAGCGATTATTCTCGCAGATTTTGCTACAAGCCGTACATTTACAACAAAGAAATAAGTAAATTAAATTAAATAATGTAAAATAAATTAACACAAATTAATAGACATAATAAAACAAATCAAATAAATCAAATGAAATAGAAGAAATAAATCAAAAATAACAACGAAAATCTAAAAAAACAAACAAAGAAACACAATTTCAACTCAACCTTTCATTACTACAACATTATTTAAGGGTGTATTGGCTTTGGCGACTAAAACGGCCGACGTATTGATAATTATTTGGGTGAACAGGACATATTTCCACCTCAAACTCCTTTTAACCTTTCAAAACTATTAAATGTGATTATTTATTATCTACAGCAATGTATTCTGTTTAGTACACATTCGTTTGGCTACAAATTTTCAAGATTTTAATTCAATATGCACTGTTACGTATAAATCTAAGACAGAAGTACGTACTCAAACGACCGTCTATTCATTTTGCGAGGGAACCTGTGTCATATGAAGAGGGGGGAGGGGAGGGGAGAAACCTCGAAATTTTCCCGAAAAGGTGGAATATTTCTAACACACTGACTAATGCAACAGGAACGGATTGGCATGCTTGTTATTTTAATAGGTGTGTAAGATAACTTTCACTTCAAAGCACAGTGCAATGCGCACCATTTCCGAATTTTCCCGAAATGCTGGTGCAAATGTTTCTTCCCTTTCAAATACAAACTTTAGACTTTCATTATGAAAACTCTTTATGACACGATATTTGTCTTATGTATCTTCTATTGTTTTATAAGAGCTACATACGAGTATGTATGCGGTTAATACATACATTCATTAATTCACTCATCCCTCTTCAGCTGACCAGAGAGCATATGAATTCATCAAACATCTGCCAAATCCTATCTGGTGCCATCAAGATCAAGGTCTTTCCATCTCTTAGCCATCATTTTAATTCTGTCTCCAGTTCTTTTCTCCATGGGGTTTCAGCTCTCACTCTGATTCTCTTACTACTACTACTACTACTACTACTACTACTACTACTACTACTACTACTACTACTGCTACTGCTACTGCTACTACTACTACTACTACTACTACTACTACTACTACTACTACTACTACTACTACTACTACTACTACTACTACTACTACTACTACTACTACTACTACTACTACTACTACTGCTACTGCTACTGCTACTGCTACTACTACTACTACTACTACTACTACTACTACTACTACTACTACTACTACTACTACTGCTACTGCTACTACTACTACTACTACTACTACTGCTACTGCTACTGCTACTACTACTACTACTACTACTACTACTACTACTACTACTACTACTACTACTACTACTACTACTACTACTACTACTACTACTACTACTACTACTACTACTACTACTACTACTACTACTACTACTGCTGCTGCTACTACTACTACTACTACTACTACTACTACTACTACTACTACTACTACTACTACTACTACTACTACTACTACTACTACTACTACTGCTACTACTGCTACTGCTACTGCTACTGCTACTGCTACTACTACTACTACTACTACTACTACTACTACTACTACTACTACTACTACTACTACTACTACTACTACTACTACTACTACTACTACTACTTTGTATTTTCACTGTACAGATTAAACAGATCCGGTGACAGTACAAACCCAACATAACACCCGCTTGTTCTGATGAACCATTCTTATTTGTCTGCTGCTTGCCACTCTTTATAATTCTCAGCTCTTGACCATCGATGTTTATGCATTCTAACATTTTAATAATTTGGTCAAGTTTAACTTTGTCAAATGCCTTAGTGTGGACTAATGAAAGCACTTATGAAAGCACAAGCATATATCTATTTTCACTGCTATAGTTCTTGCTATTAATCTTTCTTAAATATATATATATATATATATATATATATATATATATATATATATATATATATATATATATATATATATATATATATATATATATATATATATATATATATATATATATATATATATATATATATATATATATATATATATATATATATATATATATATATATATATATATATATATATATATATATATATATATATATATATGTATAGATATATAGCGTTGTTTGTGACTTTATATTCTACAAAACCACACAGCTCATCATCAATTTCTGCTAGTCACTTGATCCACCAGTTGTAAACGTTCTTCTTTCCTCTATTTCTTCTGTGCAATCCATTTTTATTGCTGAAATGGTTTCATGTGATGTTTGATGTATTGACTTCTTGATGTATTTGCTTATTTATCCCATTACATCTATTCTGTATTGCAATGTTCCCTCACTTATTTTCTTATCTGATTTAAGTAATGTTAAATCTAACTTGAATTTTTTAAAGCCCTCTTTCTTACTGTTCAGTTTTATTCCACGTTTTGCTTTTACTGATACGTGATCTCTGATGCATTATTGTTTCAGATTAAGAGATTTGGTTTTGAGATTTGTGGTACACAACAAAAGTAACAACATTCAAGGAATTTTAACAAGTCAGACGCGTAAAGGCAAATCTTACAACACCAATCTATACACTCTGAAGTCACAGTTCGCTCCAAAATCAATTGTTGTTGTCCATAATGTTCATACATTTCTTTTTTGGATCGGTTCATATTCGTGGCTGTGCCTTTAAACGCTTACATTTTAAAATTCTCAGAAAAAAGGTTTTTAAATATAATTTCTCAGTTTAGTCAAATTGCTGTAGTCTAGTGTTGCTCCGACCGAGACAAATTGCTCGGTATATTCGACTGAACTGTTC
This sequence comes from Oreohelix idahoensis, assembly GCA_024509875.1. Taxonomy (NCBI): domain Eukaryota; kingdom Metazoa; phylum Mollusca; class Gastropoda; order Stylommatophora; family Oreohelicidae; genus Oreohelix; species Oreohelix idahoensis. The sequence continues at coordinate 16,425 of JAMPIV010015242.1, forward strand.
CTCTGATTATTGCTTTATTTCTTTCTTCTTGTCGCTCGCTCCTTCTGTCTGTAGTCACGTGCAGCAATTACACATACAAAAATTTGTTACGTCTAATGTTTTACAATTATATTATACTTGATTTTACTTCAGTAAATCTGTCAGATTTTTTTTTAATGTACCGCCTTGAAGAGTTGTTGGTAATAGGTTTTTCCCCCCATCATAATTTCTGTTATTGCCTTCAGGCGAGGGAGCTCTGAGAGAGGGAGAGGGAGAGAGAGATAGGGAGACAGAGAGGGAGAGTGTATATGGGGGAAAGCCAGTACGAATTTGAGAGAAAGATAGAATTAGTGATTAGGCCAATGTGAGTAGTGCGGTGAGCAAAGATAGAATTAGTGATTAGGCCAATGTGAGTAGTCCGGTGAGCAAAGATAGAATTAGTGATTAGGTCAATGTGAGTAGTGCGGTGAGCAAAGATAGAATTAGTGATTAGGTCAATGTGAGTAGTGCGGTGAGCAAAGATAGAGAGGTGGAGAGAATGAGAGAGTGTGATGATGAGGGAAAAATAGGAGTGAGAAAGAGGGTGACGAGTAGTTAGAGGCAGAATGAAAGGGGGTGAGAAGTAATGAAATGACATGAGAGAGTGAGAATGACTGAGAGTTTTAGAAACTGTAAAACAGCGATAGTAACACTAAAAGAGAACGTGAAAAGGCGTGATATATGAAGAGAGATTGTTCGAAACCGTGAGAGAGGAAGAGAGAGAGAAGGAGCGAGAGAGAGAGAAAGAGAGAATAGCAACAGAATGCAAGAGTGAGAGGAAATAAATGAGAAGCAATACTATAGTTTTTGTTGAAGTTTTTTGTGGTTTAAATGTTTTACGGGATGGGGTAACCGGCCCCATGCCCAACCCTCCTTAGTAGCTTTCTACGACATGCTTGGCAGGAAACAGTGTTACTGTTCTTTGCTCCCCTTTCGGGCCCCGATAACGCACGGGTGATATATCCGTGTTGCAACTTATGAATTGGGTCTGAAAATACACAGGGAAAAGACAAAAATAATGAGAATAAATGCAGGTAATGATAACAGGGTTGAACTTGAAGAAACACCAATACCAGATATAGAATCGTACACATATCTTGGCAGCAATATAGACAAAGTTGGAGGGACAGACAGTGATATCAAAATAAGAATACAAAAAGCAACAGGAGCTTTCATTGCATTGGGAAATATATGGAGATCAAGAGAAATCGGATCCAACACGAAAATGAGAATCTTCAACTCAAATGTCAAGTCAGTCCTATTGTATGGCTCTGAGACATGGAGAACAACAAAGACAACAACCAAAAAGCTACAGACTTTCATAAATGGTTGCTTGCGTAGAATAGAGGGATTAAAATGGTATGACAAGGTTACCAACGTAGAACTGATGGCAAGTAGACAAGTACCAGTGGAACAAGAGATGAGAAGACGATGGCGATGGATAAGACACACACTGAGGAAACCTGTTGATAGCATTACAAGGCAGTCCTTGTTCTGGAACCCCCAGAGCAAGAGAAGCAGAGGTAGACCAAGAAGCACATGGAGAAGAGAACTGGAAACAGAGGTGAAAATGATAAGGAGAACGTGGAAAAAACTTGAGATGATGGCACGTGACAAGAGGGGTTTGTTGAAGGCCTATGCTCCTTTGGGAGTGGAGGGTTATGAATCAATGAATACTATAGTGCATGAAAGAGTGAGAGAGAGAGAATAAAAGAATATGTAAGAATATTGATAGACATAATGGAAGAGTGTGTTTCTGAAAGAGGGACAGAATGAAAGAGTATGTGGATGAAACAGTGAGACAGAATGAGAGAGTGTGAGAGAGCAAGAGTATGTCAAAGAGTTCGAGTGAGAGACATTGAGAGAAAGCGAGAGGGCGTGTGAACGAGTAGGAGACAGTGAGAACAAAACAGATCGAGTTAAACAATTAGAGACGGAAAGAGAGTATAAGAGAAATTAGGTATGTGATAGAGAGAATGAGTAGGAGACACAGCTTTAAGACTGAAAGTTATCCACTTAAATTAGACTAGTACTAATATGACCAGAAAGATGAGAGTGGCAGGAGGGGGCTGACAAAGGCCATATTAGGACGAATTAAAAAAACTAAAAATGAGTAACATTAATAGAACAAAAATTGGAAACAGATAAGACAGTAAACGAGTCAAACATTTTAATAGAAAACAAGGTAAGAAAATCTATAACAGAGAACGTAGTTACACTAGGATGACAGCAAAGAAAACAGGAGGGACAGATCGTCAAAAAAAGAGTTAGAGAAACGATACAATCTGAGAATGAGAGAAAGAAATAGAGAGACAGAAATTACAAATATGTAAGAGAACGCATAAAAAAGGAAACATTAACAACAGAAAATAACACAGAAAGTGGTTGCCGTACAGTCGTTAACAAGGAAAGACAGAGATAACGAGTGTAAGAAAATACTGAAAACAGAGAATATTCAGAACTTACTTCTCTCTTCGAAAAACTGTTTGGAGATGTCAGGAACCTTGAGCTGACTACTGCCTTTATTAGAGTTATTAATGTAGAAGTCTGATGGCGAACGAGATGCCAGTAACCTTGAACTGACTACTACCATTATTAGAATCATTAAGAAAGAAGTCTGATGCCGAACAAGATGCCAGGAACCTTGAAATTACTACCTGTAAAGTGCAATCTTTACTATCTTGCAATATAATACATTTATATACTTATTATGTTCGCAAATATTTTGTAAACAAAGTATTTCCTTTTTAAGTGCTTAAGGAGAAGTCATTTTTGAGTTACTTCCCTTGAAAGGAGTTCCGTCATCTTCGATCGGACTCCGCGGACGAATTTAGGCCTACTGCGATTTATTCTTTGGCTGGGTAGGAATAGATTGTTCTTGCTTCAGTATATCTATGGCCTGAATTTATACGTAGTGTTTGTATGAGTAGGACGAGTCTGTCTTATATATGGATATCTTTACATTTCTAAGTCGAACTATGTTGGTTGTCGCTAGAAAAGGTCAAAGGCTATGCAGCGGAAGTATCGCTAGCAAGGGGTGTGATTCATGGCTGTCATCCTGTCGGGATGTCGAATTTTGTTGTACCCGGCCTATCGCCGAAAAAGTGATCTATAAGTAGATGGGGAAAAGTGATAGTCATTTAGACATGTTGTATGTACTTTACCCCAGTGTTTATTCTCTTTTGCCAAGGAATGGCAAAGTTATATTTCGCATAGAAAGGTAAAACCACAATTTATTATGAACTTGGGCTTCGCCATCGTTGTCGATAAGCAGATGCACAGTGGTACTTCTGAAAAGAATATTTATTCAAAGGAAGATGACATTCCTATGTATCAGCACTAGATTATATGATATTATTCAATTACCTCTATGATAGAAGCTATGAAGAAATGAGGACATTTAACGAATGACCAATTTTGGTCCGTATCCAATAGTGAGTGAAGCTCACGAGAGAAGCACAGCCATGTTGAAATCCATATACTTTGTATTTATCGAGTGAGAAAAAGGGATGCCTGTACTATCGCTCGATGAACCAAGAGATCACTGCTACATGTGAGAACCCATGTCTGGGATTCCTATATCTTTATGGAAAAATATATATATTGAACTTTACGTGAAGGGATATTCGCTAGACGAGATTAGGTCTAGGAGCCTTCCTATATATTGGTTATGGTCTGACGTGCCCAGTCAGTAAAGCCAGATGATTTACATGATGGAACTCTGAATGCTTATTTACGAATGCTCCATTATGATATTTGCCAAGCATGAATGCTAACTTAAGATGATATTCCTGTGATCAACATTATGCTGTCTATGTCGACATTTGTTCCTGTAACCATACAAGTACTGTCCAAGTGTGCGTCTCATTAAATGTTATAAAAAGACCACCGTAGTTCCAGTACTTCTTGAATTCGAACAGTGTGAGTATGAGTGATGTACTACCAACTTGTCAACTCTATCGAATCATTCTACCATTCGCGTTCTGACATTCATATACACACTCATTGTCTACACTCACATTCTTGTCGGAGCCTCATCACGTTCCAGGACAAGATGACCTGTATGACCAAAACTGTGCTGGGTTTAATGAGTTGACAATCGTTACACTTTACTACACCAGTCCCAACATCTACATTTATCAACTGGTGGACATTCACGTCATTTAACAAATAAAGCGTGATTCAACAACTAGTAGCCAGTATGAGTTAACAACTACAGAGTTTAACAACTGGTGTGCCAGCTTCCTGGGTCAACCTGCACAGTGACCATATTGAGAAGTAAACTACTGAGACCAGACGTTCCTTGGGGTCTGTTACGACACACAAATACATCAACAGTACAACTCTACAGTGATGTCAGCGTGACCTGTCCTGTCGAGAGTATGCGGTAACTAGGTCAGCGTTTGTTGACATTTGGTTCGTTGGACATTTGCCATACAACTGACAGTGTTACACAGCAAGCTTGGTTGAAACATAGAACATTACACATCAGGACTGGAGAATATTTGACAGTGTTTGCGAAAGGAAATGTTATTGAACTGAGAAGTCCTACATCGATTGTTATCATTCACATCAACGATGGAGCTTCTATTTCTGTGTTGAATTTAAAATAATTAGACCAGAAGTATTTGTTTAATAAAGTACCACAGTACTGTACTATTAGGCAGTGTAACTGAGCCTTCTTTACAACACATTCTTTCTGCAACACTCTATTTACATCATATTGCCATACTATTTATGCATTCATGTATTTATGTTTAAATATTTATATGTGATATTTGTTTGTATCCAGCGGGTTGTTGTTTTGGTTGGGCGGTGTCACACAACAGAGTATCCCACGTAATAGAGGGTCTGTTGTGTGCGTTTCTATAGGTGCAATTTTCTTGATTGAAAATTTGCTGCGACAGCTGTTGCTATTAGTGTTAGCTGTGAAGACTGTACTCATTGTTGTTTTTGTAATATTCCTCTGTTCTTTAGTTTGTTTTGATTTGTTTGTAATTTGTTGGTCTACCCTATTCTATCTTTCAGTTCTATTCTCAATTTATATTTATATACTGTGGCGTTATTTGTATTTGTTATCCTCTTGCGGTTTATCTTTTATTGTTTTTCCCATTTGATTTATTTCATCTCCGCAAATGTTTTCATGTTCTCCTGTATAACTGTTTTGTTTTGTGCCTGATCGACATACACTATTTTAAATATAGTTGATCATATAAATTGATGTACAAGAATCAACTGATAGTTAATTGCTATTACTAAAGGTACACAGTTGATGATATAAAACACTATTTCTGGTGCACTGCACTTATATTATAGAGTGAACCAGCAACTTATAGCTGTTATTATATAAGGATTTATACAAGACCTTTGTAAGGCTTGTTTCCCACAGTGATTGGGATAGTTAAGTACTATTTTCCACAGGTTACAAAGTTATCATACAAGGTCTTTGATTAAGACTAAGAAAGTGAATTTATTTACTTTTGCAAATTACTGATCTTATTAGACAAGATGTCTACATTAGATTATTTTATCACACAAGGCAAGGTTCTTGATAAGACTGGTCAGCAATTAGAAGAATGGGAAGTTGCTCAATATGACAAAGCATTAGCTGCAGAAGAGAGAAAACTTGCTGCTGCTGCTGAAGAAAGAAAAGCATTGATTGAAGAAAAGAAATTAGCAGCTGAGGAGAAAAGATTAGAAGCTGAGGAAAGAAAATTACAAAGAGAGGATGAACAAAAGAAATTGCAGATACAGACTGATGAAAAAAGATTCCAGATGGAAATGGAAAAAGAGAAAAGAAAAGATGAGGCTGCTGCTGAAGAGAAAAAATTACAAGCTGCTGCAGAAGAGAGAAAATTACAAGCTGCTGCAGAAGAGAGAAAATTACAGGCTGAAGCTCAAGAGAAAAAAGCAATAAGAGAACATGAACACCAAAAAGAACTTTTAGCATTTGAGTTAGAAAAGTTAAAGTTAACAAACATAAGTGATGGTAATCAAGCATCTGGTGGTAATGGTAAACCCTTTACTTACAAGGTCAAGGTACCAGCGTTCAACCCTTCCAGTGATGACATAACATTCTGGCTAAATAGATTTGAACGCTCGTGTCGAGCCCATAATGTGGACAAATCACAATATGCTAACCAGTTATCAGAAAATCTGAAAGGTGATTCTCTGACTAGTTTAAGTTTGGTTGAAGAGGCTGACAAAGATAACTATGATGTTATTAGGGCAGCCTTATTAAAGAAGTATCAGTTGTCTGAAGAGGGTTATCGGAAGTTGTTTAAGACAATGGTGCCTGAGGCAGGTGTAGAATTCTCAGAATTCATTGCAAGGACACGTCTTACATTTGATCGTTGGATTGAGCTATCCAAAACAGAAAAAACTTATGAAGCCCTTATGGACTTGATACTCAGAGACAAGATCATGTCAAGTATAAATAAACCTTTCCTCGAATTCTTACATGAGCGTAAACCTAAGTCTCTAAAAGAAATGGAACAGTATTGTACCCAATACGTCACTGCACATCCGGACGTAGCTATTAGCAACAGTAAGGTTAAAGAAGGTATGCCAGTTGCTTCTGCAACACCATACAACCCTAATCACTCTCACAAATTCCAAGGACCTCAAAATAAGTTTAATAAAAAAGGTAACTATTACAGTTATCAGAACCAAGGTAACCAATCATTTCAGGGTTCTTCTTCGAATACCTGCAGAAGAGCTGACAGCCCTCGATTCAGGGGTGGTCATAATTACAGGAACTTTCGCAAAGGAAGTCATTCTAGAAACTATCCAAGTTTTCCTTCATGGAGACAACAGGATCATAATTACCGAGATACTCATTATAATGAATATGATGATAGTAACCAAAGGAGCTATGATTCAAACCCGAGTAGGGGTTATAATGATGGAAACAATGATAAGTACAGAGGCAATAATAACAGAGGTAGAGCACAATTCAAAAAACATAAAGCTCATTACCAGGCGAACTCTGCACAGCAAGAGTCCCACGAAGCCTATAAACAAAATAAAGATAATGATGACTCTAATAATATGGCATGTGCCGCTTTTGATTTTGGGAGAGCATCTCAGTGCCCCCAATGCAAAACATTATTTGAGCCAACCACAGTGTCTACTTTAAGCTGTGGCCATCCTCTTCCCGCTCTTCCTGCGTCAATCGCGCATGATGGGAGAGGTTCTCTTGTCTTACACAAAGGTTTAGTAAATGACAATCCAGTCTCAGTACTTTTTGATTCTGGATGCACAACTATTGGGGTTAGGCAGTCACTCATAGATCCTTCTCATTCTACAGGCAAAGTAGTCAAATGTATAACATTTGACGGCACCATAGAGAAATACTCTACCGCTATCATTAGGATTGCTACTCCTTTCTTCACAGGAGATGTACACGCATGTCTTTTGCCGAATCCGATCGCTGATCTTATCATCGGTCGCATTCACGGAGTCAAAGAATGCACTCCGGAGCAAATTTCCGTTTGGGAAAATCAAAATATGCAATCTGCTAATGCGGTAGTCACTAGAGCTCAAGCTCTCAATATGCCTGAAACTTCATCTGTTGAAGATAATGAAGTGCATAACCAAGATGATCCCTTGGTAATTTCTCGTGACTCGTTTATAAAACAACAAGAAGAAGATCCGACTCTTAAGAAATTCTTCACTCTTGTAACGAAAGGTGATCCGAATAAAGATTCAAATTGTAAATCTTGGATTACAATGAAGAATGGCGTACTTGTACGTATGGTGCAAGACTCCACTAAGTCAAGTCATTCTCAGATTCTTGTACCCAAGAATTTGAGAGTTAAGATCTTACAACATGCACACGACTCTCAGTGTGCTGGTCACATGGGTTTTTCCCGTACAAAGTCAAGAGTTCTTGCGGCTTTCTTTTGGCCTTTTGTGAACAAGGACATACGGATCTATTGTCGATCCTGTAAAGTATGTCAAGAAGTCAAATCCAAAGGTCCTCGTCATGCTGCGCCTATTCAGGCTGCAGATATTCCTATTCGTCCATTCCAGAAAATGGCGATAGACATCATTGGTCCATTCAAGATCAAATCTGCTAGAGGACATCAGTTTATCTTAACGTGTGTAGACATGTGCACACGTTGGCCAGAGGCTATCCCTCTAAAGAGCATTACTACCGCTGACATTGCAGATGCTCTTTGGCTTATATTTTCTCGGCTGGGATTCCCCGGAGAAAATATTATCAGATCATGGCACCCAACTGATATCGGATACCATGTCTCAAGTAATGTCTACTCTACAGATAGAGAGATCTTTGAGTAGCATCTATCATCCTATGTCCAATGGGATGGTCGAGCGACTAAATAGAACACTTAAGAACTTATTAGGGAAGATAACTGAGGATCATCCTCAAGATTGGGATAGGGTTTTACCCGCGGCCCTCTTCGCGTACAGAGAGGTCCCCAATGAACATACAGGGTTTTCTCCCTTTGAACTTGTCTTTGGCGCGCGACCGCGCGGCCCAATGTCTTTGCTGCATGATCTTATAACAGCTGACAATATTGACGATGACACAAAATCTGCTTACGAGTATGTCATCGCGCTGAGACAAAAGATTATCGAAGCATGCAAATTGGCAACGTCCTCTTCTGAATTTGCTAAGCAGAAGGCAAGACAATTTGCTAATAAGAAGAGAACTTTACGACAACTTTGTCCTGGTGACAAAGCATTTGTTTTGCTACCTTGTCGTGAAAATAGACTCCTTATTAGTTGGAAAGGTCCGTACGATATAATATCGAAAATTTCAGATGTTGACTACATCGTCGATATCAACGGGAAGCATAAAACCTTCCACATCAATATGCTTACGGAGTTCCATGAACGTCCTGACTATCTACAGCCTATTTTCCAGGCAACGGACGATTCTCATGTCAAACATGGTCATTACTCATCACTGTCTGTAATACAGGATGAGGAAACAAGTTTTTCGGATGTTAATCTTCCGCTTCCAATGATCCCACTTCATTCTAGTGAATCATGGAAAGACGTTACTGTTTCTCCTGATTTGTCTCTAGGAGAACGGCGACAAGTTTCGTCTATGTTACAAACATTTCAGGATGTCCTCACTGACATCCCTGGACAAACTCATGTCATTGAGCATGACATTGTTCTAACTGAACATACTCCAATTAGGGTTAGACCTTATCCTATCCCTATACATTTCCAAACACAGGTTGAAAAGGAGTTGGATGAAATGATAGATTTACAAATAATCGAACCATCCACTTCTGCATATTCTTCGCCGATGGTTATTGTTCGAAAAAAAGACAATAACATACGTCTTTGCGTTGACTATCGCAAATTGAATCAAGTTACGAAGTTCGATGCTGAACCTATGCCTTTACTGGAAGAACTACTTACTCGTCTTTCTAAATCGCATTTTTTCACTAAACTTGATTTGTCTAAAGGATATTGGCAAGTTCCATTATCCGAACGCGCCAAACCTCTTACCGCTTTCTCTACTCCCAGAGGCCTTTTCCAATGGAATTTTATGCCTTTCGGCCTTATGAACGCACCAGCTACATTTGTACGCATGATGCGTCGAATCCTACCGTATCGGTCAGATGTCATTGCTTATCTAGACGACATCTGTCTTTTCAGCGATACTTGGGAAGATCACTATTCAGGGTTAGTTGAATTATTATCAACTCTGCGTGAGTATAACCTGACAGCAAAACCATCCAAAGCTTGTATTGGCTTTAGCGAAATTGCTTTCTTAGGCCATCGAGTAGGTCACGGTTTCTTGAAGACAGAAGACCATAATATCACTAAGATACTTAACATCTCTATCCCTAGGACTAAAAAGCAAGTGCGAAGTCTTTTAGGTCTCATACAATTTTATGGACGTTTCATTCCGAATCTGTCCTCTATCATGGCACCTCTCTCTACACTATTAAAGAAAGGGTCGCCTAACATGGTTCACTGGTCTCATGAATGCCAATCTTCACTAGAGAAGATCAAAACTATGTTTTCATCACCACCTATTTTAGTGTTACCTACAACAGATAAGACATTTGTTCTTCGTAGTGACGCTTCATCCACTGGGATTGGAGCGGCACTAATGCAAGAGTACTCTGGAACTCTGCATCCTGTAATGTATATATCCAGAAAACTTAATGCTGCAGAAAGGAATTACTCGGTTTTAGACCGTGAATTATTGGCAATGGTTTGGTCAATTCTCAAACTCCAAAGATTCCTTCTGGGCGCGCATTTCGTGGTGGAAACTGACCAAAAAGCTCTTACGGCTATCCAAAGTAAGAACTTGAAGAGCTCGAGATCAACTCGATACGCAATCGCTCTTCAACTTTTTCATTTTTCGGTACGAGCTATCCGTGGTTCAGAAAATGTGATGGCGGACATTCTGTCCAGATGCCCACATGATGCCACTTAACTGTTAAATATTGGTTTTTTTAATATGTATAACTTTACAACAGTTATTTTTTGTTTCTTTACTAAGATACACATTTGTAATTTAATAATAGAATGATGGTATCTCTACTTAGCGGTTTATTGATGTTTATTCACCGCTGTTCTTTGATGATTGTTTCTTCATAAATCATAAATTTAAGATTATAGTGTGAATTTTTGGTATGCATTGTATAATTACCAGAATTGTATTATACGTACATCACACCTTCCTGGAAACATTTATTCGTAGAGAAACAATTTCTCTCAGATTTTGAGATATATTCTCACCGGTCATATTAGGAATTATAGTTATTCCTGATATTTTCATCTGCGCAGTATTCTTGCGTTGTGAGCCTATTCTACGTTGCTCCTAGATGTATTTAAAAAAAAATTTTTTTTTTTTCCCGGGAGGTGTGGTAAGACTGTAAAGTGCAATCTTTACTATCTTGCAATATAATACATTTATATACTTATTATGTTCGCAAATATTTTGTAAACAAAGTATTTCCTTTTTAAGTGCTTAAGGAGAAGTCATTTTTGAGTTACTTCCCTTGAAAGGAGTTCCGTCATCTTCGATCGGACTCCGCGGACGAATTTCGGCCTACTGCGATTTATTCTTTGGCTGGGTAGGAATAGATTGTTCTTGCTTCAGTATATCTATGGCCTGAATTTATACGTAGTGTTTGTATGAGTAGGACGAGTCTGTCTTATATATGGATATCTTTACATTTCTAAGTCGAACTATGTTGGTTGTCGCTAGAAAAAGGTCAAAGGCTATGCAGCGGAAGTATCGCTAGCAAGGGGTGTGATTCATGGCTGTCATCCTGTCGGGATGTCGAATTTTGTTGTAGCCGGCCTATCGCCGAAAAAGTGATCTATAAGTAGATGGGGAAAAGTGATAGTCATTTAGACATGTTGTATGTACTTTACCCCAGTGTTTATTCTCTTTTGCCAAGGAATGGCAAAGTTATATTTCGCATAGAAAGGTAAAACCACAATTTATTATGAACTTGGGCTTCGCCATCGTTGTCGATAAGCAGATGCACAGTGGTACTTCTGAAAAGAATATTTATTCAAAGGAAGATGACATTCCTATGTATCAGCACTAGATTATATGATATTATTCAATTACCTCTATGATAGAAGCTATGAAGAAATGAGGACATTTAACGAATGACCAATTTTGGTCCGTATCCAATAGTGAGTGGAGCTCACGAGAGAAGCACAGCCATGTTGAAATCCATATACTTTGTATTTATCGAGTGAGAAAAAGGGATGCCTGTACTATCGCTCGATGAACCAAGAGATCACTGCTACATGTGAGAACCCATGTCTGGGATTCCTATATTTTTATGGAAAATATATATATTGAACTTTACGTGAAGGGATATTCGCTAGACGAGATTAGGTCTAGGAGCCTTCCTATATATTGGTTATGGTCTGACGTGCCCAGTCAGTAAAGCCAGATGATTTACATGATGGAACTCTGAATGCTTATTTACGAATGCTCCATTATGATATTTGCCAAGCATGAATGCTAACTTAAGATGATATTCCTGTGATCAACATTATGCTGTCTATGTCGACATTTGTTCCTGTAACCATACAAGTACTGTCCAAGTGTGCGTCTCATTAAATGTTATAAAAAGACCACCGTAGTTCCAGTACTTCTTGAATTCGAACAGTGTGAGTATGAGTGATGTACTACCAACTTGTCAACTCTATCGAATCATTCTACCATTCGCGTTCTGACATTCATATACACACTCATTGTCTACACTCACATTCTTGTCGGAGCCTCATCACGTTCCAGGACAAGATGACCTGTATGACCAAAACTGTGCTGGGTTTAATGAGTTGACAATCGTTACACTTTACTACACCAGTCCCAACATCTACATTTATCAACTGGTGGACATTCACGTCATTTAACAAATAAAGCGTGATTCAACAACTAGTAGCCAGTATGAGTTAACAACTACAGAGTTTAACACTACCATTATCAGAGTCATTAATATAGAAGTCTGATTGCGAACGAGATGTCAGGAACCTTGAACTGACTACAACCTTTATTAAAGTCATTAATATAGAAGTCTGATGGCGAACGAGATGTCAGGAACCTTGAACTTACTACAGCCTTTATTAGAGTTATTAATGTAGATGTCTGAGGGCAAACGAGATGTCAGGAACCTTGAACTGACTACAACCTTTATTAGAGTTATTAATGTAGAAGTCTGAGGGCAGAATGGGAAAAGATCGGATACCACGACAAGCATGGGAAACAAAGAGCCAAGGATCCAGACCCCGAGGACGACCCAGAGTCCGCTGGGAGGACAACATTAGACAATCACGAGAGGTCAGGAACCTTGAATTGACTTCAACCTTTATTAGAGTCATTAATATAGAAGTCTGATGGCGAACGAGATGTCAGGAACCTTGAACTGACTACAACCTTTATTAGAGTCATTAATGTGGTGGATTTGGTGTTATAGATGTTATTATTTAATAGTATTTGTTTACCAAGTGAGGTCAGCTGTGTAGGCCTCTGAGTTTAGTAGTTGATGGTTAAGTATTTTCAGGGAACCTAGCTGCTACCACCCTATGATCTCACTGGGTGCTATATTTTTACTTATTTGTTAGGTGACTACGTCTAAATGTCTAGCGTAATGAAGGTATCATGCAGTGTAAGTCAAAACAATACAATTACACTTTAATTCTAACACATAAATAGGACTGGGTCAATAACAACCACATACAGACTAACACTCTATGATATATCTTATAGAAGTCTGTGGCTGAATATTATGTAATAGGCTATATTACAATTTTATTTGCCCTGATTCAGAATTTTCTGAGTCAGGACCAACACAGAAATGAAAATTATGGTTTTATTTACATAAAATTAAATACCACAATTGGATCTTCTGTCCATATAAAGCAATATACTTACTTACTTAGTCGTTCCCCTTCTACCGTGAGGTGTAGAGGTTTGGAAGAGAGAGCGCCAGACTATTATATCAGCTGTCAAAGCAATATTACAATCTAAATTATATTTAGGTATTGCTATAGACTAAGTTAACACTGGCAATTAATGGTGGGTTTGGGGTGTTCTCATCATCCCCTCTCTTTTCTTTATCTCTTGTGGAATGTTTATTCAACAGTCAAATGTTTTATTTATTTTGTTTTAATACAAGTGGATGAACTCTTTGTGCCGACACACTGGCACTTATCTTTATGTTGGTATTAGTTATGATGCTGACAATCTCCTATATTTGATGGGTTGATTCGTGGTAGACACCGTGTACCAGTAAAAAATTTCATTCGAATGACCAATCTGACACAGTCCCTGATGTAGTGTGGTAGACAGCGTGTACCAGCAAAAATTTCAATACTTCTCTCACGGAGATAAATACACCAGGGCTCTGGCACTTGCTTAGTACCAGAACAAAAACCCAGAAACAAGGTTATGATTCTTTATAACACATCTGCAGTATCATTCCACAAGTAATACATGGTATAATTCAATAAAAAGAAAAGGGTCAGATCCCTCTGACCAACCCATTTCAACCATTCTCATTTGAGATAACAACTCATACCAGTGCTCATAGTCTTCTCCCTAATGGCTACAACACCTCTGACACTTCAACAATGATCCTCTCCCATAGGATGATGTGGATTAGCCTTCCCACTAGTAACTGTGGAAATCATTTTTAGTTATACAACTCATGTCAGTTCTACTGCGTGTGCGCAACACCACAGGTTTTGCATAAGTCTGCTAGGGGACCTATGTACTTAGTCGTAACACATTCCCAACAAAGCAGTATCTTATACACCAAATTTTTGTAATAACAAGGTTAATAAATTCGTTATTACCACAAATCAATGGAAATATCGCAAACATACGTTGACTGGCATTAGCATGAATATATATTTATTTAAGTTCAGATTTGCCCTTGTCCAGACTGCCAAGGTTTTTTTTATGTTCACTCTTAGCACTGCTGTTCTCAACGCAGCTTGCATACTAACAATTTTGTATCAAATGGCGACAAGCTTTGGAAGCATTTTGCCAATATCACTAGACTGGCCCAATCACAGCGAGGGTCTAGCTATTCAATTCAAATTTGAAAAAAAAACCAAACTCCAAACATACTAGGAGTGAGTCTGCAAAATATATTTTGCTTTTTAGCCCACCAATAACCTCCTTCCTATACTCCTATACCAACCAATCGGATGTGAATCACTCTAATGCCTCTTTTTAAACTTGCGTCCCCAAAAAATGTTATGGATAGAATGAGCAAAAACAACAGTTCTTAGACATATAGTATTAGTTCAATATCTTGGTTAATAATTGGACTACTATGTATATTAAAACATATTATTGCTCAGGGGACTCTAAGCTATCATTATATATGATTTTTATGGCCATATTCATTGTCGTTTGGATTTTCATATTTGTCACTGTTAGTCGTCAATTATATACTTTTCCATAAGTCGGCCATCTTTCCCCCCTTCTCTATCATTTTTATTAAAAATAAAACTACTTGTTTGGGTTACGTTCAAAACCCAAACGCGTGACAATGGTATCATTTCTTCTGTCGCTCCTTCATCCACCTCCCTTCTTCTCTCTCTCTCGGCCTTGGAACAAATACTCCTTGACCCTGCAAAATGTTATATTTGATTCTCAAGGACGAACTAGGAAAGCGTGTAAGATTTGACGGCGGGATCATTTTTCTAAGCATTACCACTGCACAAAATTCAGCGCTCTACTGGCGCAGAAGACGACGATAGGCAACCACACACGGGCGGGTTTATTTATTATCATAGGAATAAAATCTTATTGAATTTAGCGATTATTTAACAGATTTCGCTACAAGAAGTCTGATGGCGAACGAGATGTCAGCAACCATGAACTGACTACAACCTTTATTAGAGTTATTAATGTAGAAAAGTCTGATGGCGAACGAGATGTCACGAACCTTGAACTGACTACAACCTTTATTAGAGTTATTAATGTAGAAAAGTCTGATGGCGAACGAGATGTCAGGAACCTTGAACTGACTACAACCTTTATTAGAGTTATTAATATAGAAAAGTCTGATGGCGAACGAGATGTCAGGAACCTTGAACTGACTACAACCTTTATTAGAGTTATTAATATAGAAAAGTCTGATGGCGAACGAGATGTCAGGAACCTTGAACTGACTACAACCTTTATTAGAGTTATTAATATAGAAAAGTCTGATGGCGAACGAGATGTCAGGAACCTTGAACTGACTACAACCTTTATTAGAGTTATTAATATAGAAAAGTCTGATGGCGAACGAGATGTCAGGAACCTTGAACTGACTACAACCTTTATTAGAGTTATTATATCAGAAAAATATGATGGCGAACGAGATGTCAGGAACCTTGAACTGACTCCAACCTTTTATTAGAGTTATTAATATATAAAAGTCTGATGGCGAACGAGATGTCAGGAACCTTGAATTGACTACAACCTTTATTAGAGTTATTAATAAAGAAAAATCTGATGGCGACCGAGATGTCAGGAACCTTGAACTGAACTACAACCTTTATTAGAGTTATTAATATAGAAAAGTCTGATGGCGAACGAGATGTCAGGAACCTTGAACTGACTACAACCTTTATTAGAGTTATTAATATAGAAAAGTCTGATGGCGAACGAGATGTCAGGAACCTTGAACTGACTACAACCTTTATTAGAGTTATTAATATAGAAAAGTCTGATGGCGAACGAGATGTCAGGAACCTTGAACTGACTACAACCTTAAATAGAGTTATTAATATAGAAAAGTCTGATGGCGAACGAGATGTCAGGAACCTTGAACTGACTACAACCTTTATTAGAGTTATTAATATAGAAAAGTCTGATGGCGAACGAGATGTCAGGAACCTTGAACTGACTACAACCTTTATTAGAGTTATTAATGTAGAAAAGTCTGATGGCGAACGAGATGTCAGGAACCTTGAACTGACTACAACCTTTATTAGAGTTATTAATATAGAAAAGTCTGATGGCGAACGAGATGTCAGGAACCTTGAACTGACTACAACCTTTATTAGAGTTATTAATATAGAAAAGTCTGATGGCGAACGAGATGTCAGGAACCTTGAACTGACTACAACCTTTATTAGAGTTATTAATATAGAAAAGTCTGATGGCGAACGAGATGTCAGGAACCTTGAACTGACTACAACCTTTATTAGAGTTATTAATATAGAAAAGTCTGATGGCGAACGAGATGTCAGGAACCTTGAACTGACTACAACCTTTATTAGAGTTATTAATATAGAACAGTTTGATGGCGAACGAGATGTCAGGAACCTTGAACTGACTACAACCTTTATTAGAGTTATTAATATAGAAAAGTCTGATGGCGAACGAGATGTCAGGAACCTTGAACTGACTACAACCTTTATTAGAGTTATTAATGTAGAAAAGTCTGATGGCGAACGAGATGTCAGGAACCTTGAACTGACTACAACCTTTATTAGAGTTATTAATATAGAAAAGTCTGATGGCGAACGGGCGAACGAGATGTCAGGAACCTTGAACTGACTACTGAACTGACTACAACCTTTATTAGAGTTATTAATGTAGAAAAGTCTGATGGCGAACGAGATGTCAGGAACCTTGAACTGACTACAACCTTTATTAGAGTTATTAATATAGAAAAGTCTGATGGCGAACGAGATGTCAGGAACCTTGAACTGACTACAACCTTTATTAGAGTTATTAATATAGAAAAGTCTGATGGCGAACGAGATGTCAGGAACCTTGAACTGACTACAACCTTTATTAGAGTTATTAATATAGAAAAGTCTGATGGGTAAAGAGATGTCAGGAACCTTGAACTGACTACAACCTTTATTAGAGTTATTAATATAGAAAAGTCTGATGGCGAACGAGATGTCAGGAACCTTGAACTGACTACAACCTTTATTAGAGTTATTAATATAGAAAAGTGTTATGGCGAGCGAGATGTCAGGAACCTTGAACTGACTACAACCTTTATTAGAGTTATTAATATAGAAAAGTTTGGCGACGAGATGAGGGCGAACGAGATGTCAGGAACCTTGAACTGACTACTAACCGTTTATTAGAGTTATTAATATAGAAAAGTCTGATGGCGAACGAGATGTCAGGAACCTTGAACTGACTACAACCTTTATTAGAGTTATTAATATAGAAAAGTCTGATGGCGAACGAGATGTCAGGAACCTTGAACTGACTACAACCTTTATTAGAGTTATTAATATAGAAAAGTCTGATGGCGAACGAGATGTCAGGAACCTTGAACTGACTACAACCTTTATTAGAGTTATTAATATAGAAAAGTCTGATGGCGAACGAGATGTCAGGAACCTTGAACTGACTACAACCTTTATTAGAGTTATTAATATAGAAAAGTCTGATGGCGAACGAGATGTCAGGAACCTTGAACTGACTACAACCTTTATTAGAGTTATTAATATAGAAAAGTCTGATGGCGAACGAGATGTCAGGAACCTTGAACTGACTACAACCTTTATAAGAGTCATTAATGTAGAAGTTTTGATGGCGAACGAGATGTCAGGAACCTTGAACTGACTACAACCTTTATTAGAGTTATTAATATAGAAAAGTCTGATGGCGAACGAGATGTCAGGAACCTTGAACTGACTACAACCTTTATTAGAGTTATTAATATAGAAAAGTCTGATGGCGAACGAGATGTCAGGAACCTTGAACTGACTACAACCTTTATTAGAGTTATTAATGTAGAAAAGTCTGATGGCGAACGAGATGTCAGGAACCTTGAACTGACTACAACCTTTATTAGAGTTATTAATATAGAAAAGTCTGATGGCGAACGAGATGTCAGGAACCTTGAACTGACTACAACCTTTATTGCAGTTATTAATATAGAAAAGTCTGATGGCGAACGAGATGTCAGTAACCTTGAACTGACTACAACCTTTATTAGAGTTATTAATTCAGGAACCTTGAACTGACTACAACCTTTATTAGAGTTATTAATATAGAAAAGTCTGATGGCGAACGAGATGTCAGGAACCTTGAACTGACTACAACCTTTATTAGAGTTATTAATATAGAAAAGTCTGATGGCGAACGAGATGTCAGGAACCTTGAACTGACTACAACCTTTATTAGAGTTATTAATATAGAAAAGTCTGATGGCGAACGAGATGTCAGGAACCTTGAACTGACTACAACCTTTATTAGAGTTATTAAATTAGAAAAGTCTGATGGCGAACGAGATGTCAGGAACCTTGAACTGACTACAACCTTTATTAGAGTTATTAATATAGAAAAGTCTGATGGCGAACGAGATGTCAGGAACCTTGAACTGACTACAACCTTTATTAGAGTTATTAATATAGAAAAGTTTGATGGCGAACGAGATGTCAGGAACCTTGAACTGACTACAACCTTTATTTGAGTTATTAATATAGAAAAGTTTGATGGCGAACGAGATGTCAGGAACCTTGAACTGACTACAACCTTTATTAGAGTTATTAATTAGCAAAGTCTGATGGCGAACGAGATGTCAGGAAAAGTCTTTATTAGGATGGCGAACGAGATGTCAGGAACCTTGAACTGACTACAACCTTTATTAGAGTTATTAATATAGAAAAGTTTCTGATGGCGAACGAGATGTCAGGAACCTTGAACTGACTACAACCTTTATTATTAGAGTTATTAATATAGAAAAGTTGATGGCGAACGAGATGTCAGGAACCTTGAACTGACTACAACCTTTATTAGAGTTATTAATGTAGAAAAGTCTGATGGCGAACGAGATGTCAGGAACCTTGAACTGACTACAACCTTTATTAGAGTTATTAATGTAGAAAAGTCTGATGGCGAACGAGATGTCAGGAACCTTGAACTGACTACAACCTTTATTAGAGTTATTAATATAGAAAAGTCTGATGGCGAACGAGATGTCAGGAACCTTGAACTGACTACAACCTTTATTAGAGTTATTAATATAGAAAAGTTGATGGCGAACGAGATGTCAGGAACCTTGAACTGACTACAACCTTTATTAGATATTAATAATGTAGATGGCGAAAGTTTGATGGCGAACGAGATGTCAGGAACCTTGAACTGACTACTGCTTTTATTAGAGTTATTAATGTAGAAAAGTCTGATGGCGAACGAGATGTCAGGAACCTTGAACTGACTACAACCTTTATTAGAGTTATTAATGTAGAAAAGTCTGATGGCGAACGAGATGTCAGGAACCTTGAACTGACTACAACCTTTATTAGAGTTATTAATATAGAAAAGTTTTGATGGCGAACGAGATGTCAGGAACCTTGAACTGACTACAACCTTTATTAGAGTTATTAATATAGAAAAGTCTGATAGGGCGAACGAGATGTCAGGAACCTGGAACTGACTACAACCTTTATGAGAGTTATTAATAGTAGAAAGTTGTCTGAGGGGGAACGAGATGTCAGGAACCTTGAACTCACTACTGCCTTTATTAGAATCATTAATGTAGAAATATGAGGACGAATGAGATGTCAGGAACCTTGAACTTACTACTGCCTTTATTAGAGTCATTAATGTAGAAATATGAGGGGGAACGAGATGTCAGGAACCTTGAACTTACTACTGCCTTTATTAGAGTCATTAATGTAGAAATATGAGGACGAACGAGATGTCAGGAACCTTGAACTCACTACTGCCTTTATTAGAGTTATTAATATAGAAAAGTTGATGGCGAACGAGATGTCAGGAACCTTGAACTGACTACAACCTTTATTAGAGTATCATTAATGTAGAAGTCTGAGGGCGAACGAGATGTCAGGAACCTTGAACTGACTACTACTTTTATTAGAGTCATTAATGTAGAAGTCTGAGGGCGAACGAGATGTCAGGAACCTTGAACTGACTACTGCCTTTATTAGAGTCATTAATGTAGTAGAAGTCTGAGGGCGAACGAGATGTCAGGAACCTTGAACTGACTACTACTTTTATTAGAGTCATTAATGTAGAAGTCTGAGGGCGAACGAGATGTCAGGAACCTTGAACTGACTACTACTTTTATTAGAGTCATTAATGTAGAAAAGTTGATGGCGAACGAACGAGATGTCAGGAACCTTGAACTGACTACAAACCTTTATTAGAGTTATTAATATAGAAAAGTCTGATGGCGAACGAGATGTCAGGAACCTTGAACTGACTACAACCTTTATTAGAGTTATTAATATAGAAAAGTCTGATGGGCGAACGCTGAAGAGATGTCAGGAACCTTGAACTGACTACAACCTTTATTAGAGTTATTAATATAGAAAAGTCTGATGGCGAACGAGATGTCAGGAACCTTGAACTGACTACAACCTTTATTAGAGTTATTAATATAGAAAAGTCTGATGGCGAACGAGATGTCAGGAACCTTGAACTGACTACAACCTTTATTAGAGTTATTAAATAGAAAAGTCTGATGGCGAACGAGATGTCAGGAACCTTGAACTGACTACAACCTTTATTAGAGTTATTAATGTAGAAAAGTCTGATGGCGAACGAGATGTCAGGAACCTTGAACTGACTACAACCTTTATTAGAGTTATTAATATAGAAAAGTCTGATGGCGAACGAGATGTCAGGAACCTTGAACTGACTACAACCTTTATTAGAGTTATTAATGTAGAAAAGTCTGATGGCGAACGAGATGTCAGGAACCTTGAACTGACTACAACCTTTATTAGAGTTATTAATGTAGAAAAGTCTGATGGCGAACGAGATGTCAGGAACCTTGAACTGACTACAACCTTTATTAGAGTTATTAATGTAGAAAAGTCTGATGGCGAACGAGATGTCAGGAACCTTGAACTGACTACAACCTTTATTAGAGTTATTAATGTAGAAAAGTCTGATGGCGAACGAGATGTCAGGAACCTTGAACTGACTACAACCTTTATTAGAGTTATTAATATAGAAAAGTCTGATGGCGAACGAGATGTCAGGAACCTTGAACTGACTACTGCCTTTATTAGAGTTATTAATGTAGAAAAGTCTGATGGCGAACGAGATGTCAGGAACCTTGAACTGACTACAACCTTTATTAGAGTTATTAATATAGAAAAGTCTGATGGCGAACGAGATGTCAGGAACCTTGAACTGACTACAACCTTTATTAGAGTTATTAATATAGAAAAGTCTGATGGCGAACGAGATGTCAGGAACCTTGAACTGACTACAACCTTTATTAGAGTTATTAATATAGAAAAGTCTGATGGCGAACGAGATGTCAGGAACCTTGAACTGACTACAACCTTTATTAGAGTTATTAATGTATAATATAGAAAAGTCTGATGGCGAACGATATGTCAGGAACCTTGAACGGACTACAACCTTTATTAGGGTTATGAATTGATAAAAGTCTGAGGTCGAACGAGATGTCAGGAACCTTGAACTGACTACAACCTTTATTAGAGTTATTAATATAGAAAAGTCTGATGGCGAACGAGATGTCAGGAACCTTGAACTGACTACAACCTTTATTAGAGTTATTAATGTAGAAAAGTCTGATGGCGAACGAGATGTCAGGAACCTTGAACTGACTACAACCTTTATTAGAGTTATTAATGTAGAAAAGTCTGATGGCGAACGAGATGTCAGGAACCTTGAACTGACTACAACCTTTATTAGAGTTATTAATGTAGAAAAGTCTGATGGCGAACGAGATGTCAGGAACCTTGAACTGACTACAACCTTTATTAGAGTTATTAATATAGGACTACAACCTTTATTAGAGTTATTAATATAGAAAAGTCTGATGGCGAACGAGATGTCAGGAACCTTGAACTGACTACAACCTTTTTATTAGAGTTATTCAGGAATGTAGAATTAAGTTTTATTAATCTGATGAGGCGAACGAGATGTCAGGAACCTTGAACTGACTACAACCTTTATTAGAGTTATTAATGTAGAAAAGTCTGATGGCGAACGAGATGTCAGGAACCTTGAACTGACTACAACCTTTATTAGAGCTATTAATCATTAATGTAGTCTGATGGCGAACGAGATGTCAGGAACCTTGAACTGACTACAACCTTTATTTGAGTTATTAATGTAGAAAAGTCTGATGGCGAACGAGATGTCAGGAACCTTGAACTGACTACAACCTTTATTAGAGTTATTAATGTAGAAAAGTCTGATGGCGAACGAGATGTCAGGAACCTTGAACTGACTACAACCTTTATTAGAGTTATTAATGTAGAAAAGTCTGATGGCGAACGAGATGTCAGGAACCTTGAACTGACTACAACCTTTATTAGAGTTATTAATATAGAAAAGTTGATGGCGAACGAGATGTCAGGAACCTTGAACTGACTACAAACCTTTATTAGAGTTATTAATGTAGAAAAGTCTGATGGCGAACGAGATGTCAGGAACCTTGAACTGACTACAACCTTTATTAGAGTTATTAATGTAGAAAAGTCTGATGGCGAACGAGATGTCAGGAACCTTGAACTGACTACAACCTTTATTAGAGTTATTAATATAGAAAAGTCTGATGGCGAACGAGATGTCAGGAACCTTGAACTGACTACAACCTTTATTAGAGTTATTAATATAGAAAAGTCTGATGGCGAACGAGATGTCAGGAACCTTGAACTGACTAC